>JAFMOD010000816.1:34078-82803 GCA_019802435.1 Corydoras maculifer | reverse complement strand
AATCTACTAAAGGCTTAAATACATCAAGACCTCCTCTGCAAAGGCCCGGTCTGTTGCACAAACCCTAAAATTTAGTCTAAGGCTTTTTGCTAGCTGGGTAATTAGTTAGTTTGTTTACATATAAAAGGTTATGTCCAAGTTTCAGGACCCCTTGTCTGATTCCACCAAGATTAGAGTAAATTACATTAGACTCAATTTGAGTAGATGTGATTAAATCAGATGAGATTCACCCTTGTTGCTATTGAAAAAGTAACAATGAAATACAGTTAGCTTCTAACTAGGAGTGCAAAATATGAATAATGTAAATAAAGCGTATGTAAATGAAATAGAATATAGCAGAGAGGTAATATAGTGCGAGCAAATAATGCAAAATAGTTAAAATTCAAGTGGAGTAATACAGGTGATAAGACAGGTATAATGTTTAATATATAACCACATTATTTAATATGTTCAATTGTTTCTACATTAATTGTTTATCATCACTTTCACAGTTTACAGCAGATGTTCTTTGTAGCTCTGTAATTATTGACTGTCCATTTGTTCTAGAACTAATTTGATAGTTATTTATACTCTGTTCTTTAATGATCAGGGACACCAAAAACAAGGTTGCCATCACTTTGTCACACATTTGGTTTTCTCAACATTATGAAGTTAACAGATTTAACAGGTTTTGTTGTTGTTTTTTTCATCAAATTGACTTTAGATTGTGTGCTTGATTTTTTAAATATATTTTATGTTAACGGGTTTTGTTGAACATTAATGACTTTCATAATTAGCAGTTTCATTTAAAATGCATGACTGTCACCAAGATGAACAAATAAAACAAAAATCATTTAGGTTTCTTGCATTTTAATATAATGTAATTAAATTGATTATTAAATTTTGATATGAACAGCTTTCATTTTAGTCAAAGATAAAATAATATTTTGTGATGTTTTTGTTAAAATATTTGCCCCTTTTTTCCCGAAAGCATTTTTCCTATTCAGCCACTGATGCTAAATAAAAATTTTATTTTATCCAAAATGTGTTTAATGTGGTTGTAGTCAGGGCTCTGTGTGGACCAGTCAAGTTATTCCACAATAAACCTATCCAAGGCTTTAAAAGACCTTGCTGTGTGTGCCGGAAGACAGTCATATTAGATAAAGAAAAGTTACAGATACAGGTTTTTAACTATAACAAAAACTTTGAAAAGTATCCTGCAGCTGAATTATACAGTTACTGTACATTAGACCATGGTGGACTAACAAATGCTTTAGCTTTAATAGCAGATTTATACCATAATGTTTGATTACACTTGAACATGTTTTTTAAGTGGGACAGCAGTCCCATTTTAAGTAGAAACATCAGAGATCTATTTTCACTTAGAGTATTGGGATTTATTTCTAACTAATTAACAGCTGTTTCATGCACCATTTTAATCAATCTTGGTGTTATAGGCAGTCACCTTGAGTGTTTACTTGTTTTGTTAATGTGAGTATTAATGAATATTAATATGTTTTAGAAGTTAAGTTTTTAGGGTGGGCGGATGGATGGTTAATAAATAAATAAATTATGTGTATGTATATGCATGTATGTATAGACAGATGGCTGGCTAAATTCATTATTTGTGGTATGTGTGAATATATTAGAGAATGAAGAAAAGGACTGCATATGTACAGTGGGTACAGTGGGTGCGGTAGCTCAGTGGGTAGGGCATTGGGCTATGAAGCTGAAGGTTGGTGGTTCAAATCTCAGGTCCACTGAAGTTACCAGTGTGGGTCCTTGAACAAGACCCTTAACCCTCATTGCTCTAGGGATGTTGTGAATAACCCTGTGCTCACCTTATAAGTCGCTTTGGATAAAAGCGTCTGCTAAAAAATGACCCAATATAAAAATGACCAAATGGGTACAGAAAGTATTCAGACCCCTTAAAATTTTTTCTTTGTTTCATTGTAGCCATTTGCTAAAATCTAAAAAGTTCACTAGCTCAAAAAGGTGTTTCTACTCAATTCTGAGCAAAGGGTCTGAATACTTATGACCATGTGACATTTCACATTTCCCTTTTTAATAAATTTGCAAATAATTCTACATTTCTGTTTATTTTTGTCAAGATTGGAAGCTGAGTACACATTAATGAGAAATAAAATTTACTTTAAGCAAATGGCTGCAATACAACAAACAGTAAAAATTTTAAAGGGGTCTGAATACTTTCTGTACCCACTGTATTTATTTATGTATAGATGGATGGATTATGGATAAATTATCTTTTTAAATCTCAGACAAGTGTATATTCATATGAGTGTTCTTGATGTGTAGGTGTGGGGATGATTCGATACAGGCACCTCAGCCACTGTCACTTACATTAGACAGACAAAGTCATACACTTCTGCTTGCCTTCCATTCCTGTGTGGTGAGGCTCCCTGTTGCTCGATGCCAACTTCATTCCCGCTGTATGAAGTGAGTACTCTTTCTCTCGCTGTCTCTCACACATTCTCTCACCCATAAGTTTAATATTTCAATATTTCAGTGTTTCATTAAATAACCTTTGCTTCATCAGCTTCTGAAATCCGTCTTATCTGCTCAATCCCCTCCTCTGCCCCCTACACACACACACACACACACACACACACACACACACATAGTTCCTGCGGTGTGTTTCAGTGTGGTAGCTTTGACTAAGTTCTAACACTTGCGTTATTGCGTTGTGATGATATTTCCTGCAAACTTTGTAAACTATAGATTACAAATAATGAAGTCCAGTCTAAACATTCATAGTACTTTTTATAGGTTTGTGCATTTTCTTGTGTTAACATAAGAATGCAGGCACATGCTAGTATGGCTAACTCTGTCTTTAGATCAAGTTATAAATCACCTTGCAGTGAAGCACCTGCAGCAAAAGCATCTGTGTTTGGATCTGCAATAGCACCTAAATCACAATGACAGAACCTGGGTCCCCGTTGTTTTTAACTATGTTGTTGTTTTTAGTGACTTTGTCTAGGTCATATTCTCAGAATAAGAATTCTCATAGTTGTACTGTTAATAACTAGTGTTGTAATACTTTGTATATGTTTGTGTGCATGTGTGTGTGTGCGTGTGTGTGTGTGTCTTTATTGTGTGTGGGTAGAAACTGCATCTCCTCCAGAGATCCTTATTGTGGCTGGACTCGAGGAAGCACATGTTCCCTTCTTAGACCTGGTACAAGGTGAGACCAGAATTTTTATAATTTGACTTATATTTCAGTTGAGCTAAAAAAAAATATGCAATGTCCTAATGTACTTATTTTTCTGCTTGATATCCAGATTACCATTTGTGCAGGATGTTGAGTATGGAAACACCTCACATCTTGGCGACTGTGATGGTAAGCTGTTTAACTTTACTGTTGAATTACTGGTTGTTGATTTTAATAACACATTTTGCTAAGCTGTGTGGACATCAAGTAGTCACTGATACAGTCTTTATGAATAAACACCTTTAATAGAAAAGGCCTGGATAAATTTTGGTACTATTTGACTGCAATCAATTAGCATATTGAAAAAAAATAAATACACAACACACAATTACATTAAACACAATTAGAAGAGGGTATAATTGGTTGCCAAGTGTTGTTGGGTAAGGTTTTTGACATGGAAATTAAATTTAAAAAAGTATTTTTGTAAAGCAACTGAAAAGTGATGAGTCAGTGTAATGCCAACCAAAAGGACCCCAAAAAAAACACTAAAAGAGAGGGTCTTACTCCTACTTTACCCCTGTTCACCTTGTCAGGCTGTTGTGAAATGAAGCTGTCCTGCTAAAGCTGTTTAACACTGACAGGAGTCTACAGTAAGATGGATTAGCCACTCAAAGAGAATGAAAGAAAGAGAGAGAGAGAGAGACAGGAGTTGGCCTGAGAGAAAAGCAAGGATAGAAAGTGAAAGGCTGAATAAAAGATAGTAAAGATGGAGAACAATAAAATGCCTTGGGGAAAAAAATTGGAAAATGTTAAGGTCAACAAATCAAAATTGAGGTCAGACCCAGGTTACAGAAAATAATTTAATTGTAAATCTAAGTCAAACATTTTTATATTATGGTATTTATTAAAATTAAATGTGTATGATCTGAAAAAATGCCCTGAGGTAAATCCAGTTGTCACGTAATTCCACTTTAAATAAAAACACTCAAGCTACTGCTATTTAACTTTTAACAGGATTCAGTTGTTTGTTCACAGTCAGACTACATCATAAACTAGAAGTTAAAGAAACTTAAATTGGCTAAAATCTGACTGAAATGTAGCCAACCTGCTAGCTCACGTAGCATGTTTTTTTATGTAATCAAGCCTGTAGACTGTCACATACATGTTTTGCAGAAATAAAACATGTAGAAAGGGATTAGATACAAAAAAGGGGGAGGGGTCTGTATGCAGTATGAAATATAAAATTTATGTATGTGTTCTAGTGTTAGGGTTTATTTACCCATACATATCATAGTGTTCATTTATTTAAATTTAAATAATTTAACTTCAGAGGCGTAAATTTAAAAATTTTGCGAAAGAGGCTTTGTTCAAACTCTCATGATTAAAGACATTGACTTTTATTTAAATTGTCTGTTTAAGTAAAAAAAGGAAACCTGCACAAGCAAAGCACTTAGCAAATTATGTATGAGAGATTTGTACATTTGCATATTCTTACAAAGAAGCGTTAACCTCTGCTTCCAACTTATATCCTCAGCCAATACTTTTACCTTTGAGAAGGTAAAGAAGTAGAGATGATGTTCATTTAAATTCTTACAAAGTCGAACTTCTTGTTGACAAAGCAAATCCAAAAAATGAGCTGCATAAAGCCTGCACTCTGAGCTTCTCTAAATGGCTTTGTCCTGGTTCCAAAATGTGGATTGGAAATATGTCACAGCATTCTAATTTGTCTTCACGTTTTGTAGTGGAGTTTAAAACATGGAATACTATATTGGTAGGATTCCTTATTCAGAGCTTGCATCCAGTGCTCAAGGGCACTTGAGCAGAAGGTGTACCTGGTTATCATGCTCCAGCCATGCCGAGGTAATTACAGAGCTGAGCAAATCTTCATAGCAGTAAGAACTTCTGAGATCAGCAAGAACCAAAAAGGAAGTTTGTATAAAGTACCATGCAAATTTTATAACGTCTGTAAAAAATGTAGAAGTTTCCCTTACTCTAAAGAACATAGTTTTTTACATGTATAAACAATAGTGCCGTTTTGCAGCTAAAAATGTTTAGCTAAGCTATTTGTCATGCATGATTTTTTGTGTATAACTAGAACCTGTCAGTCAGTCAGAACAAAATGAGTATTATTTTAATACAGCCTGCTTTCTTATAGGCTGTTCAAGAAATGCTAGGTTTAGCCTGAAGCAAGTTATTAAAAATAATAATTAACTAAACTTTAAATCCACTTATCGAAGCTTGGGTTGCAGATGGTCTCAGTGCTATATGGGCAAAATGCAGATTGTTAATTCGTAAGAAAATAAACACAGTAATACACAAACAAAAATGGATATTTCACAAAAGCAGTAAAAAATCTGACTCTTATCTAGTCTTATTAAATAAGATATTAAGTGAGTAAAGACATCTTAGAAATTACTTTCAAAAATGTCAGAAGCTAAATTAACAAAAATACATTGGTGAACTAAATGTCCTTTTATATAAGAAGTATGTGTAGAATATTGGTTTTAACATCTTTTGAAGGTATGGTTATGAATATTTGAGTTATTTTGTAACCTGTTGAATGAGTAGTTTATTTAAATGTTGAAAGTGAAAAACATTTTTGTTAATGTTAAATGAAAAGTAGTGACAGTGGAGGCTTTATATGATATGAAAATTGACTGTTAAGCTGTGGAAGGTAAAGATGACAATTATTTAAAATAAATACCGAACCCTGATCGCTTACAATATTTATATGATTTGTTTAATTGTTATATTATTTGATTTAATAATGTTTTGATTTGTAAGGAAATAAGTGTAGGCGTAAAGCTTTATACCAGAATAAGCATTTCACACAGTACAGTTTATAGATCAAGTTTATAATACAAGCGGTATTTTCAAAATATATTAAAAGATAATGAGCCACTCCGGTAAGGATAAATACTGTGGTTTCATTATAACTATTCCATAATAAATGTTGCCCTAGCAGTGTAATACATTTGCATTATGTGGAAGACTGCTTTCTTATAAGTACTTGAGCGTCCTATTTTGGAAATTAATGTAAAAGCCTTTTGATGTTATTTTTAAATCATAGAAATCCCTAAATCCCTGGTATATAAAATATTCCATATTCCAAATTCAGTTTTCAGTTTTTCACTAAAATTACAGGCCTGAAAAAATATGATGGCTAAATAAAATTGTGTTTATGGGTGATAACATTCAAGATCATATAGAAATGATATGTCAAATATAGAAAACCAAATATATAGCAGAAATATATATGCGAATAGTTCATACAAGCAACATGCCTCCCAACCACTTCACAGGAAATTATAGTTAATTAAATGGCAGATGCCCTTTGCTGGAATATGGTTCAAGGCTTGCAAGAGACTCAGTAGACAACATTGATATATCTGTTCAGCTGTCTAATCAGTTCATCACTGAATTGTCTAAGAATTAAAAATACAACAGAACTAGCATATCTTTATTTTAAAAATAATAAATAATTTTTAAATAGTTTAAACACAGATGCTTGGTTTTCTACATCTAACATTAATTCATCTGTCCATATACCTTTTGTTTTCACATTGAGAGTACCTTGTCATTTTTTACACTAGAAAATAACTTGTATAAAACAATATAAACTGATATAAAACATGTTCAGCATTTGGCTTGCTGTAACAAATGAAAGATTAATAGAACTTATACATTGTTAGTGTAAACTAACTATCAGATAGTTAATGTGTTTTTTAATAATGTGTTTTTAAAGAGACAGGTGAAAAATAGGCCAATATAGTAGTGCAACATTATTAAAAGCTCACTTGTTACATGAGGCAAAGTAAAAATGAAGATGAACATATTTTTAGAATTCAATAGGGTTTTCCTCCTGAAGTCATTTTCCTTTTAAATGTTAAAAATGTAATTGGACAGCATATGTCATTACTTTTAGCAGCCCTGATGTTGTTGGACCCCAAGGCATCCACGTCTGCATAATGGAGAGACACATCTGTTAAATCAGAGAATACTTTCTTTTTCATAAAAAATCCTAATGATGTGAGGAAAGGTAGTCAGATATTAGTTTTTAAAATCCAGTGCTAGATCAGTCCATCCAGAATGAAGCATACAATGTATTTTTTTGAAAATGTACATAATTATGTTTGGTATTATATTATTAACATTTAGTCATTTCGCAGACGCCTTTCTGTAAAGCAACATACAGAAAGACAAAGAGAAGTCAGTAAGTTAGGCAGTGGATTTGCAGTATTATTGCATTATAACTGATCATTTGCTAATCTTGGATAAGATAAAGATCTTGGTATGATAAAGAACAGCCTAGACCAGTTCATTGAACAGTGTCCGAGGCTGCACTAAATGCAGTTCATTGCTAAAAGCCCATAGAGTGAGTAGAGTAGTGGCTTGCCTTAAATTAGTTAAATACCAAACAAGCTGCAGGCTTGATCTAATACAAACTATTTTATGGCTCTTTAATTCACCCTGTACTTATACTCTGCACAATGACAACATTAAATAAATAGTCAATCATAAAATAGTTTTTAAACACAAAGTTTCCAATGCCATAGTTTACCAAAAAGTGCTTCAAACTCATTAAGCTTGTTAAATAGTTACACCAGTTTAATAATCCCACATGGATAGGTTCTAAATAAAAGGGTTAGGTTTAATAGAAAAATGAGAACAGATCTTATTAAAATAGTGCTTTTATCCAAAGAAACTTACAAAGCGAGCACAGGGTTGGAGACAGCACTCTGACCCAATTACGGTTAAGGGTCTCGCTCAAGGACCCACATTGGTAACTTCAGTCAACTTGGGATTTGAACACACAACCTTCAGATTGAGATATATATAAATTCTTTTTTTTTTTTTTTTTTTTTTCTATTGAAATTTTTGCAAGTAATGTTGAAACATCAGGATACTCTTTCCACCTCTGCTACTAAAGTTCAAGACTACAATCATTCTCTACTCATTTTAAAGGATTAAACAAGAGTATGATCTCAAACTCCTTGCTTCAGATTAAGTGTATACTCTCACTCTAACAGGAGAAAAAAAATATAGACAAAATATGGTGGGCTTTTTTTAATATACAATACATATATATATATAGACTGATTTTATATGGACCATAGAGACAGCAGTGCAGTTAAAGTGTCAGCATAAGAAAGACAGTAGGGTTTGATCTAGCAGAACTGTAGTTATGAACTCTGGTCATCAAAGAGCAGTCGCACTTCAGAGAGTTAGAATGTTTGTGACCTTAAGTTGACCAACCCATAATTTTTACAAATACAACTCCTGACATTGGCCACTTTAAAAGTTAAAAATATTTCTGGGTTTTCATTTTCAAATTAAATATTCTGGGAATTTTAGGAAGCAAATTTTATGTACATATGTATGAATATATTTTACATTTGAATTCTTGCTAAGCACTGAGATAATTTTGATGTATTTAATTTTGTCAAAAACCTTGCAATGGGGTCTGTGTGAAGGTATTTTTACAGCCTTATATCTTATTATGCTTGTCTTTTGTCATGAGAATATATTCTTTGAGGTTTGTTACAATTCAATTCTTTTCATGCTTTCTGATACATAAATAGTCTTTGTTTGACTTTGATATAGCAGATCAGAAGCATGTGCAGTGATAAAAGTAGATCAAAAGCAAAGAAAGATGAGAAAATATACCAAATGACAGAGAGTAAAAGTTTAAGTTGGTGTGTTTCACCTGTTTCCTGAAGAGCTTAGTTGTAAAGAGTGGTATCCAGCTGAGCTGATGTGATGGTGGTTGAAGATAGATCAAAGAGACAGAAACATGAAAAGTGGCTTGGTATTTCTAATTTAGTTGATTTTTCTATTTATACTCCTATTTCATATTTTCCAGTCAAGGTCAAGTACATCACTAAAGCTGGCCCAAAATATACCAATACTTGATTTATAATTAGACTTATTCTAATGTAGTTCTCCTTATTATCTCGTTGACCTTTTCTTTTGTCAGCTTACTAAGTACAAATAATCAGCATATAATGAAAAGATGAAAACAGCATACTTTCATTTGAAAGACTCACTGATTGCACACTTTTGGCAAACTATTGAGAGAATAAAATGTTTCTCATCATGTACATTTTTTAAGGACACTAATGAAAGACAAAGTACAGCAAAAAAAGGTAGTTCTATATACACTGACCTTCTCCTTGTTTCCACACATACATATAGAGGCACTTTATAGCTTTACATGCAAACTGAATTTAAATTTATAGCTTTACATGCAAATTTTCTGAATTTAAGTACCACCCGAAAGCAAGTATTACTTGGATGATGGATTATTCTCAGCACTTCAGTGTCACTGACCTGGTGGTAGGTAGGTGTTGCACTGGTATACTGTAAGTTGATTAGACACTCCATGTCACTTCTGAACTATACGGATACCAGAACCCTATAGGTAGCATCCTGTGAGTAACTGTAACAAATAAGTTACAGTCTTTAACTTTATATCTACAAGGTGAAGTAATAACGTTAATATGTTTAATGCAGTGCATAGCGAGTACATGCAGTGTTTAAGACAGCAGCACTGTTCTGCCTGTTCCAAATTTACCAGCACATCACACTCTCAAACTACCACCACATCATCTCTTTAAAATTTTAAAATGCACCTAATGACACCCAATGGGGCTTGTGATTAAGGAATCATCTCTGAGACCTGAGGTTTCTGGTTAGAGTCTTGGTCCCGGCAAGTGCTAGTGCCCTTGAGCAAGACATCTAACCCCAATTGCTTCCCCGCCACTGTGTACAGGGCTACCAACCGCTCTGGACACCTGTACTCCCTTCACTAGTGTGTGTATGTGTATTTTACTGCACAGAATGGTTAAAAGAGGAGGACCAATTCCTCTGTGTGTAAGCACTATCTGCAACATGGATCACTTTGCTCTAATGAAATGGGATAAATGTATACCTTGACCAGTGGCTGAATAAATGTCAAGAGTATTACAACCTTTCTACTTTATATCTACTCTGTATGTCAGACCTAACATCCATTTAGATATTGTGGAAATTCATTTTTAAGTAGCACTATACTGTCACACCCAAGCAGTGCTTTTGTGTGTTCCTGAAAAAAACACAGCTTTAGTAAATAATGTGCTCTAAATCGATAACAGGTGCATACTCCAGCAGGGTAAAGGTTAAAAAACATCTCTAGACAGAGTAAGTAATAATGTATTCTGAACAGTGACTCGGCCATGCCAGCTGCCCACACAGAAGGCATATGGCAGGAGAAGGAGAATGTGAAAAAACATAGGAGAGTTAAGAGGAAAGATAGAGGGACTGCGAAAATAGTGGCGAAATCAAGGACATCCCAGAGGATAGCTGAGAAGAGAGATTACAGGAAATGCCACTGCGATAGTGAAGAGGAAATAAGAGAAAGGAAATGGAACAGCCTGAAAGGTTCTGGAATATACAATTTCCATGAACATTATACTGTTTAAATGTAAATTGTTGCTTTGCAGTGTATTTCTGTACTAATAGATGGATGTTTAGTCATTCTTATTTAAAACGAGATAATTAATTTTTAAAGTCTGTAAAGAGCATTTATAAGCTCTCATAAGTCATTATGTACTATTATGTATGCAGTTTTTTTTTCCAAATTAGTAATTAATAACATCAATTCACTTCGTGACTGTAAAGAGAGCTTATAAGATTTTATAAACAGTTATGAGCACTTAGTAAGTCATTTTCAGGAAAAGGCTTTATGTCAGTGGCCTCTATAATAAGTTGATACAGTTAAAATATATAAATTGATTATTCCACTTTGTGTTATAAAGCCTTATGACATGTTCTTATAACACTTCATATGTGTGGGTATGTACAGTACATATATGGACATCAACAAAGGCTTATAAAAAGCCTTTGTTGACAAGCATTATGAGTAGTTTTTTAAAGCTTTGTGAATGTGTTAATGCTTTATCAATACTGGATTTTGGTATAAGTGTTACCCTTTATTTTAGCAACATTCTCATTCTTCCCATATATAATCTTGCTTAAGTCTGTATATAAGGAGTATATACATTTTGAAAGCTAACTGTCCTTACTGAAACCCTATCTGGTTTTAATATTATTTACATTTACATTTACATTTACATTTGGTCATTAAGCAGACGCTTTTATCCAAAGCGACTTACAAGGTAAGCACAGGGTTAATCACAACATCCCTAGAGCAATGAATGTGTGAATGTGTTAATGCTTTATCAATACTGGATTTTGGTATAAGTGTTACCCTTTATTTTAGCAACATTCTCATTCTTCCCATATATAATCTTGCTTAAGTCTGTATATATGGAGTATATACATTTTGAAAGCTAACTGTCCTTACTGAAACCCTATCTGGTTTTAATATTATTTACATTTACATTTACATTTACATTTGGTCATTAAGCAGATGCTTTTATCCAAAGCGACTTACAAGGTAAGCACAGGGTTAATCACAACATCCCTAGAGCAATGAGGGTTAAGGGCCTTGCTCAAGGACCCACACTGGTAACTTCAGTGGCATGGGATTTGAACCACCAACCTTCAGCTTGCTAGTCCAACGCCCTAACCACTGAGCTACCGCTTCCTATTTGAGTAAATAATGTGCATCCATGCAATAATTGCACATATTTTGAATTTGATTTGGCTTCCAGTGTTGTAATACCTACACATCATAGCCTGCATGACATTTTACTTTGCCAATGAATTTTTCCATTTGACAAAAATAGTGCACGTGATGACACATGTATGTGATTGGGGTCAGCACTCTGTTAGGACCAGTAAAGTTTTTTCACACCAAACTCACCCAACCATCTCTTTTTAGACAGGATTTATCAAATTCAGGAACAGACTTTTTTCACAGATTGAATTACAAGCTTCATGCTGCTGGTGTAACTGCTGCCAAGTTCCTGTTTCTGTCACCACTGCTTATTCGCTGTTTGCGTCGTGTCCCATCTCTTGAAATTCCTTTACACAGACCATTAGCAGACCATCAGGTGCATTCGTTACTGGAACTCCCTTCCCACCAATATGCGCGTGTGCATGTACTTAATTATTTTTAAATACATATATTTTTATATTTATGTTTCAGTGCTTTGTTTTTATTTTTTGTTACATTTTAGAATAGTTTTTTTTCAGAACAGTTTGGAGAAGGCACTTTTATGATCCAGCAGGACAGTGTCCCAATGCACAAAGCTAGATCTATAAAGTCATTGGTTTGCGGGGGGGGTAATCCCCACTTCACTGTCTCTCACTGAGCTCTGACCTCAAAACCACCGAACACAAGATGAACTAGATTGGAGATTGCACTCCAGGCACTTTCCTTTGCCGTACACTCCTGTAGTGTGTTGGTGTCCGAATAATTTAGTGTCCAAGAAAACTAAGCTGTATTTTAACTTCATGAGTTGTAACTGTTCCATGTTATTTATACACTAGATCTCTAACATAAATCATCTAATGAAGTTAGATAAATCAAAATTGCATTGATTTGCATGTTGTTAAAAGCTGAGATTTAACTGGGGAGTGGGATTAAATATATATGCACATAAGAAGAATACACAATGCCTACAATAACTGAAAATTAATCATTAAACCAATTCACAGAAGCCTTCTGTCCTAGAATCTATTCAGTAACATACAAATATATTGAGCCTCATAATCATGAGCCCATTTAAGCATTTTGCAGCATTCTCTAGAATTTTTTTCCAATGTTTATCCTCAATTTTTAACAAGAAATATTTCCCATCACATAGGTGCTACCCTCCAGAGATTTTCAGCTCATTTATTCTGCAGAACCTGATGGATCAATAGGCATCATTAAGGTGCTTTGAAATTGGCTGTTAAATGAGATTTTTTTAAATCTCATGAGTTTAGAAACACTCCAGATTGACTAGTGTGCTGTGATCAATAGGTTATACTATTATTTCAACAATGAGAACAGAGACAGCTGTTATATGAACTTGCACAGTAAATGCACTGATACAGTTTAATGTGTTTTGTTTAGTTTTTTATGTCAATAACCTTCATTTGTCTTATTTAAAGATTTTAATCATTAAAATAGTCAATGTTTTTTTTTCTTTACAAAAGTGCTAAAGAGTCATGAATATACATTTAATTTTGATCATATTTTCTCTTGGTAATATTATGTTTCTTTGTTTGATTGGCTTAACAACATTTAATTAAAATTGATTTGCTATGTGCCATTACGTGTAACCAATTACAGGAGAAAAAAAACTTGCATTATGTTTAAATGCTAACTGATATTACGATTGCACATCTAAAATCCAAATATGATAGCACATTTAAAAATGACCAAGATGACCAAGAGATCAAACCATGACATCACGTCTGAAATTTGAAATACTGATACATTAAACAGCTACATAGATTATTATGTAGTAGCATAGTGGAATCATAATGTCTATTTCCTTTATATTCATATTAGCAGTCTAATCTGACAGAATTCAAAATAGGATAGAACTATAATAATCTCTAATAATAGAAACACAGAGCTGTTTATTATACAAGTCTGAAGGTACCTCAGTCTATATTGGTTCTAGGATTCTATTTATCCATTCACTGACTCATGAATGTACAGATATATCATATTGTGTACCCCTGCTAATCAGACACAGTTGCTCTGAATACCATCCTGCACATTTATAAGCAAATCACTTTAAAAGAGTGCAATTTATTTTATTTATTTTTTTTTTTTAGTTATCTAAAAAGCAATGCATTATAAAATCTTGTTTAAAAATTGTGCAAGAAAATAGCAATTGTAAAACATAATTTGAGTAAATGTCTTCACACTCACCATAGACAGTCATCTCAATGCTCACCATTCTAAGCAGTTTGATTGTTATGTCAATAGGTCTCGTGGCAGATTGGCTTTTAATTGTTAATCTTCTAAAGGTTAATGAAGTCAGATGAAGTTCCACTGGCACTTGCATTATCATAAAATCTGTGGCCACCCACACTCACCTCCTTCTACCTTTTTTCTTTCAAACCTATAATAAATATGGATGCAAACTTCACTTTGTAATTCATAAGGGCTCAGTGTTACAGTTATGTAAAAGTGCAGTTTAAAACCTTACTGCACTAAGCATAATAAGCAGCACTAATCTGTTAGAACCTGGCCTGGACATCCTATTCTTATTTTTCTAGTTTAGATTAAGATCGCATATTTTGTTTGCATACTGTTTGTATCTTTAAAGTTTAAACCAAAAAGGTTTTTTGTATAGTTGTATGCAATTTTTAAATGACAAGTGTACTGTATAGATAAAACAGGAAAGCAAGAACAAGGATCTGATTTATCTTATTTTTTATTATGATATAATATGTGTAAATAATTAAAATGTTGTTATTAATTTACTAAAATTATTTTTAAAAAATCAATCCTTGTTACTCAATAGAAGCAAAATTGTATTTTTAAAATATTGCACTTGCCCAAATAACAATAGATGCATTTCACAGTATATTCATTTACGAAAATAGGTTTTTAATAAGCCATCAGATGATCATTTGATCACAGAGCATTAGAAATCATTTTTATTTTATTGTGTGAGTCAGTTAAGGTAATTATGTTCTTGGTGCCTTTGGTGCTTAGTCATATAAATTTTGTGGCATCACAGCTGGTACAGAATTGTAATGCACGGTGTTTATCCAACACTTATGAAGCTACTAGTTTAAATCCATTAGCACATCAACCAATTAGATAGTTCTGAGTTTTAAAATGTGTCAATGCTAAAATGGTCCAATGTTAATGTTTTAAGACTTTTTAGATAATTGAACACCCATTTATAGATTTATTCTACCTAATAATGATGAGTTTTCAAGATTCTCTCATACTAAACAACTGCTGCAACACCTTCACTTAATCTGCACCAAATAAAATGTTCACTTGTAGCTAGCTAACAACTATTCATTATTGCTTCTGATAGCTTATCCTATTTTAATCGCATATAAGGTACTTACTGAGGATGTTGGAACTTATATCAGTAGTTATCAAGTAAAAGTTGAGGAAACACCCTGGGCAGGTTAACGAGTGGAATAAAAACACATTTACCTAGGGGCTTTTAGCATTCGAAATGCACAAAGAGTTCTTAAAAAAAACATGAAGGCTAATTCTGTTGTTTTTTTCTTTATGCAGGTCTACAACAAGAGAGTTTTACAGATGAACCTGAGAGCCTAGTGACTCTGAAGCTACTGGTGGTGGCAGCTGTTTCAGCCTTCTCCACAGGGGCGGTGCTCTCAGGTCTGGCAGTGTGCTGGATTATGAGCCAGAAGCATCGTCATTGCTCACGAAGTGACACTTCATCTTCGAGCAGTCAGCGAAAGAGTGAAAAAGGAAGCAGCATGCTGGGGCCAAGCACAAGTGGCTCAGTGCTAAGCGTGACTGATCGTTCACGTTCTCAGGGTGAGACACTTTTCGTCATGCCCAACGGCTGGACAAAAGCAGGGGACCTTGATCCCGGCCTACTGCCCACACCTGAACAGACACCGCTGCAGCAGAAGCGCCCGGCACCTTCACTCCGTCTTTCAGACTCAGGCTCAAGCTGGGACCAGAGTCAGACCTATTTGAATTCTGTAGGAACCCAGTGTCCACCACCTCCTCCATCTGCTATCTTTCTCAGCTCGAAGCTCCTTGGCGAAAGACGGCATGATGACGGCATCGAGCGCCAGCGCTATGTAGCTCTCTCCAAATATCGTGAGCATGGCGCACGCCAAGGTACTCTGCTTCGCAAATCAGCAGGTGACTACAACTACCCGGTGACTCCTCAGGACTCACCTGATAGGAGGCGAGTGGTGTCAGCACCTAGCACTCATATGGAGTACAGTGGTGAGGCTCTGCGCTGGACCCATGAGAACTATGTGTTCCATGCCATGCCGACACCAGGTCATCATCGTTACACTTCAGGCCCAGGGCACCCTGCTAGCCTCAGCCGTTCTGTTTTGCATGGTTCTCGTGGCCTCATGGACCTGGCTGACTTCAGTCACCTGCTGGGAAAGGGAGGCAGTGAGCGATCGCCCTCAGGCCAGTGAAGAAGTGCGCTAGAGACTGAGAAGATCTACGAGAAGAGGAAATGCTGAAAAAGAAACCGTGTGGTATGGAGTGTGTAACCCTCAGATCTATTGCAGAGCCAGCAGGATCTGGCCAGCATCCGTCTATTTCTCTTGCCATCTTTCTTGCAGGCTCTCTCCCTCTTTTCACAGTTGCAATCCACTCTCATCTGGATTCTACTGTCAGGATGAGATCAATTAACAGGAATGTCTGTCTTTCAGCCTCATAGCTCACAGCATAGCTAGTAATTGTATATCAGGCCTGTCGGCTGAATACGTACTGCAGGTCCTTATTCAAATGGGAGAGCAGAGCAACAAACTGCAGCATTTACCACTGCAGAGCCATTAATGATGTCCATATCTATTCCCAACCATACACACAAACTAATACACACTCACACACACTCTTTTTCTCGGGTCGTTTAGAGAATATGCTGGCGTACTCTCATTCACTAGGGATTTCTGAGCTGCTGGATGTAATAAAACATGTTAGGTACGGGCTAGGAGAAAACAAGAAGGCATAAATTCCCTCTGCAACCAAGAAATGACATGAGCCTCAACGAGTCCCCTCTGCACCCAGTCTTTGTGCTTTTCTATAAAAATTAAAAGGCCAAAACTATGTGGACACCACTCATTATTACTGTCTGTGGTTATTTTACATTACTTATTTCTGAAAGGTTCATAATTCAGGCTTAAAACAATGCAGCCAATCAAAGGCAATCAGTGGCAGTAAAATGATTCCTAACTTCTCAGTGACTCTTGCAGTGGCACAGTCATACTACACCACAATCCTAATAAGTCATTGTTACAATGTTGCTTTGTTCACTTTTACGTGAAAAACTGTAAACTGAATATATCTCAGCGCAACAACCAATTCTTACAGCACTCAGTACAGACGTTAAAGTTCCCAATAAAAACGATGTCCGCACATACTTAGTTTATTTGGCTTACCATTGCTTTACAACCAACTACGTCTAGATAAAGGTGAACTATAGAACTAAGTCATTTGTAGTTTTAAAAAGCACATTACTATTGCTCTCTGGAGCAGTCAAAACTGTTCATTATCTAGATGTCTGATGGACAATACCCATCTATACACATGGTAAAAAATACGTGTATAGAATAATTTAGTAACATGTAGCAACTGTATAGAACAATACTGGCCATGATTAAACCTTCACCTTTAAAACTTGAAACAGGTAGTTCTGTTGAGTACCAGGAGGCTAACAGCCACTGCCATTATGTTATTAGGCCTTTTTTTTTAATTATTTTGGTTGTATTTCATCAGACTTCATTTATGTTGCATCGGATAATAGTGTTTTTTAAAGACAGTAAATGTAAGATATTGAGTTTCCACAAAATTTTGGCCATATAGTGTACACAAGAATCCTGGCAGAGTGCCGTGTACTTTGAACTGCAGTACTGATGTTTTTGTATGAAAGTGCTTTAGAAGATGGTTGGTTCAAAGCTACACAGACTAAAATTTTAGTAGTTTTAAACACTATTTCTTCCCTTAACCGTTTAAGCTCATTTGCACAGCTTCATGTTCTTATTTACATTAGCATTCAACACTGTTTACAATAGACACGTTAGTACAGTTCACATAATCCTTGTCCCCATATGTATTCTTCGGTTACACTTCTGAACAATATATATTTGAATCAAGTAGGACCAACAGGCTGTATCACACTGTCATAAGCAAGAAGCAATGCATCTTTGTGACTGTGAAAGCAAGTGTGCTTGCCAATTGTTTTCAGACAAGATAAATAGGGGGAGAGAATGAGCTCATCCATGGCACAGTTCGGTAACTTAGAAATTTCAGCCAAAGAAAAAAGGGAGAAAGAGGGAGAAAACAAGAGGGAGAGACAGAGTAAGAAAGATACTTGGAATGAGAGGAGACACAGAGGTAAAAGAATGGAAACATGTTCTTTAAACAATTGTCTACAAACAGAGACTGAAACCCTGAAACAGTCAAGACTTGGATGTCTGAATCTTCTGATTCAGCTTTTTTTTTGGACTTGTTCATTGTTGTACATTTGTACAGTAATTGTACAGTGAATGAGCCATTCTGAAGTGAATCGGACCAAAAATAAGGACATAATGTCTGACCTTCAACTGAAGACTTTCATTTGTGTATTCCTGTTTAAAGTATTTTTAATGAAGTAACCGGAAAGGGATGGAAAAGAACTAAAGTCAGAGATTCATGCTCATTTTTTTTTTATCTCTTCTGAGAGAAAGGACAAATGACCAACAGAAAAAGTGGGCAAATGAGTAGCGTACAATGTGAGCCCTATCATTCAGTATTGAGTGTAAAATGACTACTGTATTATTGTTATCAATTTTGTTGTTTAGATTTGTTCTGTATTAGTGACAGACTCTGCACATTCTGATCTTTTTTTTCTACACATGAAGATGCCTGTTAAAGAGTACAGAAAATAATTGTCAATTGAGCTGCAGCAGAATTTTTAGTCTTCATATTTTATCTGACTGATTCGCATTAGCAGTAATTTCATTAGTTGTTTGTTTTAAAGAAATAATTGTTTACATGTCCTATGGGGGCAATCAGGGCCTTAGTTAAATTTTAATTCTTGATTAATTCAAGCTTCACAATGTACCTGCACTCTTCACTTAACTCGGTTCTGTTTAAAATACATTCAAAATCCTTCATGTGCGATAAACAAATTGTCCTTATTTTTGCCAAGAGAATAAGAATGAATTTATGGCTTTAAATAGATAAAGAAATTATTAAGTTGGTATAACATCTCCTACCTAAACACTTTTTAATTTCAATAAAGTGTGAATTGCTAATTTAGATTTTTATTTACACCATATTAAGAGTTTTAGCTCAATTTAATTGAACATTTAAAGGCTGGAACATTTTTACAGTGTTTATTTAGCAAGGTAGCCTAAAATGTTATCAATTTATATTAGCTACTATGAAATTCCCTCAGAAATTTTCTGTATTACAGATCAGTGCTATGCTGATTAGTCAAAGTGTGTTCACTTAAAGATATGAAATCCAACTTTCCTCAAGGTAACTACATATACATAGAGAGTAAAAACACCTGCATTTTCAATGTGCCTCTTCCTGAAAGAAGAAGATTCACTGTGGGGCATTTGTGGCTGTTCCGCCTGTTAGAAGCTAATTCTTTAAAGATGTGAGATATTGTATCCATATGGTCTCTGAGAGGTTCATGGCCAAACACGCACACCCGCAGACAGACAAACATCCAAAATTTAAACAATTATATACTCGAAATACACATGAAACAAAATGCAGTTGTATGTTGTATACATAAATACACACTTACGTGCACACACATGCACACCAAATTAAGTGAATCAATGTGGCAGCCACACCAGATCAGGGTACAATTGCATGCATGACCTGGTCTGAT
Organism: Corydoras maculifer; assembly: GCA_019802435.1. Classification (NCBI taxonomy): domain Eukaryota; kingdom Metazoa; phylum Chordata; class Actinopteri; order Siluriformes; family Callichthyidae; genus Corydoras; species Corydoras maculifer. The sequence goes on along the minus strand of JAFMOD010000816.1, from coordinate 63,198 downwards.
TATGAGAGTTCATTGTAAATTCAACTGAAACATGTTTCATGCCTGATTACATGCCTAGTGTGCGTCTAAGGTAGAACATGTGTTCTAGCTACAATTATAGACTATATCCTTTTAAACACAGGAAATAGAATTTAAGATGCACATTAATCAGACTTGTGACATTTCCCTGTTTGGCCTTAAGAACATGAACCCATAGGCATTTGGAATGAATTTGTACTTGTGCTCTTTTTTCTTCATTACTGTAGTTACCTATTCAGTCAATCAGTGAGAAGTGATGTACCTTCTGTATACCTTATGTGATTTTCAGCAAATCTACAGATGTCCTGTCATGTTACTGCTTTATCTGTACTTCAGAAACAATGCATGTTTAAATAGTTTAAATAGATACAAAGAACTAAAAAAGCATCATAATGGCCAAATCAATAAAATTTTCCCAAACTATACAGATATAAAAATTCTTATTACCTTTATTAGATCTAACCATTTTTAATGTTTTATTTAAAAAATCATACTAGCTTAGTTGTTCCCAATGTTTGTACTATTGTAACATTGAGGACATTTTCTTGCTTTTTTAGGATGTTTTTTTTTTAATCTATAAATATTTTTAAATATTTTTTCCATACTCACATTTAATGAACACATTTTTAGAGATCTAATGAAATCTTGCAGTCTGGATTTTTTTTTCCCCCTTATTTTCTGATGTTTTTTTTTATTATTCCACAGGTGCACTTTTTGATTTCTTCTTAAGTAATACATTATATGGACAAAAGTTTTTAGATATTCCATAAATAAATTCTAGTGTTACAACCAGTCTCAATGCCGCAGGTATATAATCACATGCTTTCAACAGTTCCAACTAGGAACAGCTTGCAGAAGGCTTTTATTTTCTGTTCCAGCATTACTATGCTTTAGAGCACAAAACAGGTTTTTTAAGACATGGGCAAGTATAATGTGTAAGAACTTGAAATGCCTACACATAGTTCTTTCCTTAATCCCAACTCATTTGAGATTAACTATTTGTGAGATTGTAAGCCTGGCCTTCTCATCCAACATCAGTGTCTGAACTTACAAACACGTTTCCGGATTTCAAAATAATTCCCATGGACATGCATCAAGATTTTATTTCAAAAACTTTCACAGTAAAGTAGAAACTGTTATTGTACGGCTGCAAAAAAATTTGTTCATATACTGCATTAAAACAGATTTGAAAATGAACATCTTCGACAACAACTTCTCTTCGATCACCAGATGATAATGAAAATGTGGATCTAAATCATTTTGCTTTAAATGTATTTTAACAGGTAATTCTGCCCCTTATTTTGTAATTCTGTTATTACTGCTGCAGTCAATTGTGAATGTTTGAAAATGTGAAGAAGAGTAATATCGTGACACACTGTTATCATCATTTCACATTTTGGTTCCAACCCCATACATAGTTCTGTGGTAATGCAATGCAAACATTTGTTTTATGTGCATACACCAAAAAACTGTGAGTTGAAAATGTACAGAAACCGTGGAGGAGCATCGTGGATCTTGTGTCAGATCCACAAGTTGAAGTGCCATAATCTAATTATGTATAAAACAGATGCTTGTTTGTATCAAAAGGCATCATTTTTTTATTTGTGTCACTTTGTTTTTGTTCATTTTCATGTGGAGTTATTCTGAAGGAAGTGTTTTGGTTGTTCTGCTTATGTATACACCCTTCTGTGCTACATGCCTGAAACAATAGAGAAGTGCTGTTCTATGGTCTATCCACAACTGCCATGTCTGTACCTCTGTGAGGCTCGATATGCCACTATTAGAATGGACAGTTAACAGAAGTCGATGACACACTACTGTATATACTAAGCACAAAAGCAGTTTATTTTTGAAATGTGAAATGTTGGCCAGTTTACTTGACTGTGGAACAGAATGATTCGTTTTTTTAAGTTGAATCATCTGCTTTGAACCGGAGTGGCTTTAAGGTATGTCATGTTTTTATTTTATTTTATTTTTATTTTTATTTTTTTCAGAACAAAATGTCCAAACGGATTTTTACTTGAAAAGTTGACTCAGCTTTTTGTTGACCTTTCAGATTAAAGAGGCCTAACAATGACAATGACTCAGTAAACTGTACATAGTACAAAGCAACATCTTGTTTCTCATCCCTCTTGAACAGATTAATGTATGCGACCCTACAAGGCAAATGTTTTCCTTTTGTAAAAAAAACAATCAAAATTAAATTGACAGACAGATAACGCTTTGGTAACACACAAACATAATGATACACAACTGAAATTATCGGTGTGCTCACTTACTTTGACCTGTAAATCAACATGGATATTTTATCACTCTAATAAACACATTGGATTGTACATTGTTGCACCTCTTTCTCTGTATGAATAATTGATTTGTCTTTGTAAAGTACTGCTCATTTGGTGATTTAGCTTTTATACACCAGAAAAGAAGCATTTCAGATGATATGCCTTTTTAGAATAAGGTCACGGAGGTGTAAGCCACTTTGACATTAGCATGATAAAGATGATCTCTTTTTGAAAATACTGAATATGTGCATACAGGGATGACAGTAAGCATTGAATGGAGTGCATTACAAACTCTGCACAGGTGAAGAGTGAGCATTTCTCTGTTGCTATGGAGATCTCAGTCACCATAGCAGCATGACTGTGAGTGTTAAAGAATAGAAAGCGATGTTCTGAAAGAGCTTCACATCTCAGTTAATTAGATCTGTGTCAATCACCCAACACATAATTAACACAAATGCTAGTTGACTTGTCTGATCTGTTGTTGTGTGTGCCGCATTTAAACTTCTTATTATCTTGTTTCCTTTTATATTTCATAATCAGAATTAGTTTTTCTGTTTTGACAGTGAATATGTAGTTGTAAGCAAAGGATTCAATCTCGGACCCCTATACCCTTTAAAGGTGTCTAAATTTAAGCATACAAACAGTGAAGAACAAAATATTCAGATCTTTTGCTAAGATAAGTATAAGCAAATATACCAAAGCAGAAATGCACAGAAAATCCCAATCCCAAATTCCCAATTACTGTCACTTTTGCATCTGAGAACGTGAATTTTGTGCGACCAATAAAGGATGATCTTATCTTATTTTAAAATACTTCATTACTAGTAAAAGTTCTAGATGATGTTGCAGAAATAAATGACCCATTAAGGTTAGAGTCCTGTTTCCATTACATTACATTAGGTTATTCGGCAGATGCCAAATCAACTTATCCAATGCAACTTACATACCAACTTGATGTTTTGGGGGTCAGGTTACAGACTCAGTTATGATAACGCACCCTGTAGCAATCAGGGTTCAGGGCTTTGCCTAATGGACCTACATTGGTAATGTTGGTGGACTTGGGCATATCTAGATTTGTCATTGCAACATATATGTATTCAATTAGTCCGTCCTCACTGTAACCAGAAAACTTTTGCTTCTTAATAGCCAATCTTCATATTGTCTTAACTTAAACCCCCTACAATTCCATGATTTTTCTTTTCTTTTTTTCTTTTTCTAAAGAACTTTAATCCTGTGGGCCAAATGCATGCAGCGAGACTTAAGACTCCTGCAGTAATCTAAAAATCTTCCTGATTTATCCTCATTAGAACAGAAAGACAATGTTAAAAGGACACATTGAAAAATAATATAGGATGCTTGTTAATTGTTGAATGCGAAATATTCTCTTAATCAAGAATGTAAAATGTTAGTTGCATACCAAAGCAGTTAAATGCAATCAGCTGAGTAGAAAGTACAAATGTTTATGGGAAATTAAAAAAAAAAAATAGTAGCTATCAGGTTGTGGAGACAAAGAATCATTATGTCATCAGCCAAAACTCTCTTTTAAACCATCACCTCTGATTATCTGGCTCTGCATCTCATTCCCAAATCTGTACTTAATTGCAGCCCAGTGTTGCAGCCCAGTTAAATAAATTAATTACTAAATTAATAAATTGTTAGTCTTTAATTTGCATGTGTGTTAGAAAAACTCTTAGAAAAGCAAAATATTTATTATCCAGAGTTCATAATTACACATTTCTTGTATTCATTTAAGTAAAAAAAAACTATTGGAGCGATAATTTAAATTCATCCTGTAGTTAAAAAAGTGTATACATTTTATTATTTATATAGTTTTTCACTAAAGAATATTTTCTACTTGATTCTTTATCAGCAAAAAGGAATGCTTTAAAACCATTTCAAGGACATTGATTTAAAAGCTAAATTGATGAATGATTTAGTTAATGAGATTTACAGAAGAAAACTGTAGTAATGTAGAAGACAACCAGCACTACAATCCAGATCGTTAGTTTGTGTGTGTCTAAAAGTTGAAGGTTAAACATCTTTAACAGATATAAAGACAGGCTAAAGTGTTTGTGATCATTTTTCAATGGCATGCATTCATCAGCATATGTATCACTTTTTTAAATTATTGGATTTTTACTTTTATATAAACATAGATCTGGAATCCCTATCTAAATTCACCACTTAAGGGGATGATTTGGCAATAGGGTTAGCAATGGCTTCAAGTGTGTATTTCCTGTTCAGGATGGTTCTTCTTGTCTTTTGCTCTAAGACTGCTGTGATAATCATCAGGACCCCTATTAACTGATCTGGGTAAGTTTATTGGAAAATGATTGAATGGTAATATGCTTAACCAAGCATTAACCAAACACAATTTACATCTGCTATAACAGTATTTTAAGTATCTTATGGAGTTTTATTGAAGTGTGTATTTAAATATTTCAAGGTTATTACGTGCTCAGTACATCTTTCCCCTCTTTGTTTTTGCAACCTGTGTTCTATAAATTGACCACAAGAGGGCACGCTCTCTCAAATTTATAGCATGATAAATATTAAAGTATGGTAACACACTCCATCTCCAATTTCTTTATATAACATATATATATATATATATATATATATATATATATATATATATATATATATATAAATAAAATGTTTACACTGTTAAATGCTTACAATGTTAAAAATGTATATACACACACATATATATATATAGGGCGGCACGGTGGCTTAGTGGTTAGCACGTTCGCCTCTCAGCGCTAGTTCGAATCCCCATCTGAGTGGAGTTTCCATGTTCTCCCCGTGTCTGCGTGGGTTTCCTCCGGGTTCTCCGGTTTCCTCCCACAGTCCAAAAACATGGATCAAGTTAATTGAATACTCCAAATTGCCCCATATAGAGTGTGTCTGTGTGAGTGAGTGTGTGCTCAGCGATAGATTGGCGCCCTGTCCTGGGTCTATCTGCCCAGCGCCCGAAACGTTCTCCCCTGGATGGGCATGGGGAATATATATTCATTCATTCATTATCTTCCGCTTATCCTCTATTAGGGTCGCGGTGGGGTTCCCCATGCCCATCCAGAGGAGAACGTCTCGGGCGCTGGGCAGACAGACCCAGGACAGGGCGCCAATCCATCGCTGGGCACACACTCACTCACACACACACACTCTAAATTGGGCAATTTTGAGAATTCAATTAACTTGATCCATGTTTTTGGACTGTGGGAGGAAAGCGGAGAACCCGGAGGAAACCCACGCAGACACGGGGAGAACATGGAAACTCCACCCAGATGGGGATTCGAACCGGGAATCCCCAGCGCTGAGAGGCGAATGTGCTAACCACTAAGCCACCGTGCCGCCCATGAATATATATATATATATATAGTATGTGTGTGTCTGTGTTTTAAAAGCATACGTGGGATCAGTTAGTCTTACAAAGCATTAAGGAAAATAAAATAAAGTCATAGGCAAACTTTGTTTTTAGTGACTTTACTAATGCTTTGTGTTTCTTGTCAATGAAATCGAAATCTTTTTTCAAAGAAAAGGATAAACTTAATCAAAAATTTTTTTTTTTTTTTTTTACGTTTTTTTTAAAGTTTTTGTTTAAACTAAAAAAATATATTGTACAGTGTTTCACTATAAAATAATATTTACTATTTTCTTGTAGCAGTATAATTGTATGTGTAAAGCTTTCAGCCAACTAAAATTACTTAACATAAGCCAATATGAACTAGGGTTCAAAGATTTACTTTCTGTTAACATTAGTTCCTGAACAGTTTTGGATTCTTTAGTTACGTAGTTTATTACAAGAAACATGTCCTAGCATGCATGATGAAATAAACCAGCACGCACACTGTGGCTTTCATTTACTTCCTATTTCACACATTGCCTAACTTGTAAAGGGTGACACAAATGTTTAATATATACTTGCCTTCCCTTTTCTTGTTAAAATTGTTTGCTTTGTCTTTTTGTGTGTGTGTGTGTGTGTGTGTGTGTGTGTGTTTTTCATGGTGTCCTCTTAATTTTCTGCTAATCAAATATTATTGGAGCATCACAACATACATCTGAATGTTAATAATAAAGTTTTAATACATTTAACAACTGTACATCTAAAATATTTGGTTTGTTTAGATGATGTTTTAACACATTTTTATTTTTTATTCATTAAATGCATGAAACCTGTTATGTTGATACCAAAAACAGTGTTGATAAAAGTTTGTTTTTATAAACAGGAAAACACAAGCCTACAATCTGATTTGCAACTCATGTACATACATGATTGTTTTATGAGATAGGATTAGAACTGCTGTCTGTACAGGATATGTTATTACATATTATAAAAAGGTAAGTTCCGATTCTTAAAACTGATTGGCTGAGCTATTTATCCTGCCATGCCAATATTGACAATAATGCACACCACTGACTGTCGCTTCGGCTTGCTCTTTGGGGGTTTAAAGGCTTTTCATTCTGTAAAGCTGCTTTGTGACAATGTACTGTTGTAAAAAGCGCTATATAAATAAATAACTTGAACTTGAACTTGAACTTGACTGCTTTAAATCTGACCGAATGACCGAATCAATGCATATTATACAATGCATTATTTTAAATAATACAGATTAATGTATAGATTAATGTAAATAGCAAACAGGTTCCCAATGAGCACTAAGCCTATTGCAGCTGGGATTTATTTTATAAACTTTTGTAATTTGGCCACCAAATGACAGTATTTGAGTGTTAGAGAAACCGGGATCCTGTTTCTTAGCGATCAGTGTTCACTTTAAAAAATGGACTAGGTTACGTCACGTAAGACCAGTTTATCGACAATTTGGCTTTCAATAAATGCATTTATGAATCAAACCTGTGTTTTTTTTATAGGGTATTTGTAACTGTTTTATAAAAGTAATATTTATAAAAACAGTTTTATTCACAATAATGCACACCCTCTCATGCCATTTAGCTTTATTACTGATCTCTTCTTAAAGAGCCCATTTAAAACTAAAAATAGTTCTTAATGTTAACATCAAAAATGTAACAATTGGTGTCACTTTTTGAAACAATTACAAAGTATTGATTAGTTTAAAAGTCTATGGTTTCTCTATGGTTATTAGAGTAAACAGACACTGATCTTTGTCTGCAAATATTATTTTCATGTTGTCAAACACCTGTAATTGTTACGAGGCTTTATGAGGCTTTGCCATGGCAAAATCTTCTTCTTTACTTAAGTTTTTTTACATTAACACAGATACCTGTCCCTTAACTTAAATAGGTATTGAAATGCTACTGTGCAATTGCTAGATGTTGTGTTGTAAATGAATAATATTCTTATGATTGTTTTTGTCCTTATTGTAATAATTAAGTCTTAAGAAGTTGCAGCACTGTGGAGTAGTGGCAAGCATGTTTATTTCTCAGCAATAGGTAGCCAGACTTTTTCCTAGGTTCTCCGTTTTTCCTCCCACAGTCCATAAACATGGATTTAAGGTGAATTGGCTGCTCTAAATTGCCTCTATATAGTGTGTGTGTGTGTGTGTGTGTGTGTGTGTGTGTGTGTGTGTGTGTGTGCCTGTGTAAGTACATGTGTGATCAGCAATGGATTGGCGCCATGTCCTGGGTGTATCTGTCCAGCTTTTTAAATGTTCTCCCCTGGATGGGTATGGGGAAACCCTAGCATAGGATTAAGCAATTAAAATAACAGGATGTGATGAAATCTTAAAATATTTATTACTTTCTAATACTTAACATTAGCCAAATCAGCGACTACTGAATCATCTACTAATTTTTGCTTGTTTTATAAACTTTCTTTTTTCCTGTTAGGACAATTAAAGGCTTAAGATTTTAGTTATTTTGGGTTTGCCTTCCATCCTCGTCCCGCTTCCATCCCCTTTAATACTTGATCCTGAATGTGTTTAGGAATACTACAGAGTATACATGGATGTGAATACAATAGCATCAATTCAGCCACCAGTATGAATTTTTGGCCCAGTTCTCTCATTATTATATTATAATTTCACATAATCCATCATCCTTTTCTATGGCTTTCTATTAGGGTTCTAGAGCTAATGGCACAAGTGTAGGTAATATTCAGTGAATACGGGAAGAGTTAACGTGTCAAACTATTTTCGGATATGATTTGATTAAGGGAAGCTTCTTTATGCAAAAATATTTCAATGTCTTCAAGTCACTGCTTTATTCCATTACTTTTAACATTTCTTTTAAAGGTACAAAATTACTGTCAAGCTAGTGAATAAAAAGTGGAGACTGGTTATGAGATAAAAAGGTCATGCAATCATCTACAGCAGCACTTTTTTCTTTAACTTATTTTCCGAATATAGATTTACAATCTTTCTTTTGACTTTCATCAACATAAGAAAGAAATTGTATGTTTGTTTTATTATTATTATATTTGTAATTGTCAAAGATGGGGATTTGTGCTTGAGTTTTTCTTCAGCTTGGGAAGTAAATAGAAGTGCTGATGGGCCTTCTCTGGTTAGTGATGCTGTGTTGATGGTATTTACTAGCATGTCCATGAGTTTAGTATTAATAACTTGGAGTCAGTATTGTTTAGTGAATGATGTACCCAGTTAGTATATTCATTCATTCATCAGGCTTTTGTTTGGGCACCTCTGTAGTGTGTTTGAAAGTTTAAGCTCAATTTCAGACTTTTACAATTTTCTAAGCCTCCCAGGTGGGTGGTTTAAATACCAACACAGCAAAGGTGATATAGAAAGACAGGGCAGCGATTAAAAACAGGTGGTATCGCACCAAAATGCTAATCATGTTAAGGATTTGTGTTTTGCTCCAAGTGCGCACCTGTAACCAGTTGCGGCTGTTTTGAAAGCTGTCCAGTTTGCCAGCCTGAAAGCCAACACTTCAGAGCCTAATTTAATGCAAGCCATCAACTGTGCATAGCACAGCTTGAATTAAAGCATGTTATTGTGTTCCTTCTAAAATAACAACAGGATAAGTATGCCTTACGTGGCTTTAAACACAAAAGGAATGTAGTAATTCTCTGGGTATGTTGCATTAAACACAATAACATATAAAGAGTGTTACTTGCACTTTAAGTTGTAAAGTGCAGGCTGATTTTGGCAGATTGCTAATTCAACGGTGCAGCTACCTGGACTCATTGTGGTCCATTTGTTGTTTTTTATTTGTTATTATTTTACTGTGAATCAAGAACACATTGTATAGTGTAGACTATGTATATGCATTCTCTTTGTAAATGTAATATTTAATAGTATTCAGCATTCAGTGGCGTTGGACACGGGCCTAGGTACACTATCAAGATAGCAATAAATGTCTGGCTGTTGACGTCTCTCTAGGTTGTTGTTAGCCAATGATGCAGCTATGTTTTTCGTTGCTAAGGTGGCAGAATGCCAAAAATGTACCTGAACACACCTCATTTCAAGACTGTACATCAGTGTAAATATATTCACAAGCAACCGTTTATATGACTTAGGCAAAAAGGCTTGAAAATAGACTGTTGGCAAGGTGTTTTTTTTAGAGAGGGTTATTGTAGTCCAAAAGGACTGAGGTGCAATGTGCTTGCAAATGGAGCCAACAAGAGTGTAAATTAGACATGGTTTAATGCAATGTTTGACTTGACCACTCATCTTGGTTGAGTGCATTGCAAATTATAGATAACGAAAAAGTAGGTTTCATATCATGTGTAATGGTGGTTTCTACATGTAGGGCACCTAAAATATAAATAACATAACTGCTGTGTATTCTGATGTATCTCTACAGTGGGTTAACCAAACACAAGAGACCTTCTAATGGGAACCGAGAGTATTTGGGGTTAGCTGCTTTTCTCAAGGTACCTTGAGGTCACAAGGCTTGTCCAATTAATTTCAATACTATTGACCAATTTTACACCAGTTGGTCAATTACCAATCTCCCGCCTCTTTGCGCTCTGTATTCAGGTTCAAATCCAAATGTGGGGGGAGTGTCCATGGTGGAGTAATAATAAATTATATAGACTATTATATAGTCTTAAAAGTTATATTAATTTACAATATAATAGTTTAATTATATTCAGAACAAAAAATGCTCTTTTATGTTCACAATTAATAACACTCTCTATACCAACTTGCTAATGCTTGTGATATAAATAGTCGCAGTTGTGGGACAACATGTTCATGGGTTCCCACACAACCGTTAACAGAAAATTGTCCTACTTTCTTAAATATAATGGTGTATCACAATATTTTTATAATAAAAAAATCAATGATTATTTATTGCTTCCAAAAATCTTCTTTAGCAAGAAATAGTATCCCACAGAATCCAGAAAGCAATTTGTTGTTGCTATCCACTCAGAAACATCATGGAATACATCACTAAATGTCACATGAGAAGAATCCTCTTCAAAATATCTTATTAAAAAACAGACATGAATTGGAGTGAAGCAAACAATAAATACAATCATGTTTGCAGTAATAATAGCCACTACATTCTTTCTTTCAACCACAGTTTTCTCCTCCATTGTCTCACTGTCTGCTGACTTCAGCACTGTACAAACTGCTTGTGTTGAGCAAGTTGTAATGGTGGATATTGGCAGAAAATACCCAATAATTTCCAGAACCAGCAGAAATGCCAAGCTTTGTCCTAAATGCGAACCTTTTTTGAGCTTGTAGCAGGTCTTTAGTTTTTCTGGTAGCAAATTTTCATGAAAAACTGTGCAAATAGTTATGACTGTTAACCAGATGGTAACACATGCCACGCATGCCACCTTTTTCCTCCTGGTTTTGTTACGCATGGGAAACCTTACAGCCAAAAATCGATGGACGCTAATGGCCATGATTGTAAAAATGCTAACATACATGTTGCTATAATGCACACAGAATAAAAATGTGCAAAAATTAGTCGGCTTTAAAGGGCAGAAGGTATCAAAAATGCGGAAGGGAAGAAAAATGATGAGTAAGAAATCTGCGAGAAGGAGGTTGAGCATATATATGTGAGTGTCCGTCCACTGGCGGGTCCGTAGAAAAAAACACATGGCTGAGACGTTAAGAATAAGGCCTACAGCAAATACAGGTGGGTAGGCCACTTGCTGGAACAGGATAAGAGCTGCATCAGTCCTGTTCTTCATGTCACTGCAGTTAGACATCTTTGCCTGAGACACAGAATAAAAAAAAGCAATGGAAGCTTAGTACGTATTTGTGGGCAATCAAGTCATCTAATGCTAGCAAGACTGAGTTAGATTAAAATCACTTTAGTTCGGTGCAGGTTTGTCCAGATTATACCTTTTGTACTTTTACATTTAATCATTTAGCAGATACTTTAATCCAAAGCAACTTACAAATGGGAAAACAACGTAAACCAGTAGTTTAGGGAAAAAAACACATTCATTCATTATCTCCCGCTTATCCTCTACTAGGGTCGCGGTGGGGTTCCCCATGCCCATCCAGGAGAGAACGTCTCGGCCGCTGGGCAGATAGACCCAGGACAGGGCGCCAATCCATCGCTGGGCACACACTCACTCACACAGACACACTCTATAGGGGGCAATTTTTTGAGAATTCAATTAACTTCTTCCATGTTTTTGGACTGTGGGAGGACACCGGAGAACCCGGAGGAAACCCACGCAGACACGGGGAGAACATGGAAACTCCACCCAGATGGGGATTCGAACCGGGAATCCCCAGCGCTGAGAGGCGAACGTGCTAACCACTAAGCCACCGTGCCGCCCGAAAAAAACACTACACTGTAAAATTATAAAAACTTAAATATATATATATATATATATATATATATATATATATATATTTCTTTATATCAAGCATTTGTGGAAGAGATGTTATTTCTTCAAGATGCCAAATTTCAGACAGAGTTGGGAAGAGTGTTCCACCTTTTAGTACAGGTAAAAAATACAGAGTGAGAATTAGCCCCACGGTGAGGTTAAATCACCAGACGACATTTATCACTAGAGCGAAGTGAATGAGCCTGAGTGGAAATGAAGATTGAGAGTAAAATAGGGCAGATATAGAGATTGTCTTGTAGGCCAGAGTCAGTGCCTCGTACTGAATGCGAGCAGCTACAGGGAGCCAATGGAAAGAGAGGAGTAGTGGAATGACATCAGTTTGTTTGGGCTGGTTGGACACAAGTCAGGTTGCAAAGTTTTGAATCAGTTGTAGAGGCCTGATTGTTCAAACTAGGAGATCGGCAAGCAATGCATTACAATAATCAAGTCGGAATAAGATGAGGGCTTGGAGTAACAGCTGATTAGCATGTTTAGTCAAGAGAGGACTGATATTCCTGATGTTGTAAAGAATAAATCTGCAGAAACTGGGCAGTTTTAACATAAGGTTTAAGAAAGTGCTCAGTGTCTGTATGTATAGAAGTTTCAAAAGATACAGATAAAAACATTGAAATGCATTATTGTTAGTGCATTGTTTGTATTGATAGTAGGGTGGGTTGGTGGTATAGTGGTTAGCTTGTTCACCTCACAGCGCAGGGGAACCAGGTTTGAATCCCAATCTGGGTGAGTTTTCATGTTCTCCCTGTGTCCGCATGGGTTTTCTCTGGGCTCTGGCCGGTTTCTTCCCATGGCCCAAAAACATGTATTCCATTTCATACGCTTATTCTAAATGATGCTAAAGCCCATTCTAGCTCTGGGTCAAAATTACATCACATTAAAGACACACAAACACATTCATACTTAACTGAATAGGTCCATTCCTATGCTATTCTCCGTGGAAATTACACCTATAAACATTATGTTGTCAGGTAACAACACTGCCCACTGAGCCACACATTTCTGTATTAACAAAATTCTTGTAATGAAAAGTTCTAATGAACTCCTATCAGAAAAGGAATTTAAATGAAAAATCAGTCATTCGTGGTCCTGCTTTGCTGACATGTAAAAAAGAGTTTAATACTATTGTCTAACTTGCTTAATCTAAGAAAGCTAAAACAAAACAATACAGCAAAATATTGTTTGTTCTTTTTCTTTTAAGTTGGGTTTTAAGCTATATTTTGACATTTAAAGGATTAAAATATTATTAAAAGTATCTAAAAACATGAAAAGCATATTTACCGTCATGTATCCGTTCATGTTTACCTTAATATCTGTAGCAGACATGTGGATAATGTCGCTTTTGCAGTCAGCTTTTCCTTCCTTTTTCTTTCTGGGTGTATTTTAGCAGCAGCTGCTCAGACCCTATTAATCAGTTATGTGTTCGATGATATTATCAAATGTATACATAAGAAAAGGCAGATTTTTTTTTAAATATTACTGTTGTTGCTTTAGAAATGGACTTTTTTTATTCTGATTGCTTTTCCCTATTTTATACATCAGAAAACACAGCCTATTACAAATTGATTATAGTGTCTGATGTGTCGCTGCACCTCAGAGAAGAAAAGTGGAAGATAAGGCTGACTAAAACTAATGTCATTTTCTACATCAGCGTCAAAGTTGCTAAAGTGAAAATGAACAGATAATCTGTTCTGTTTTCTGTTATCTGGATCATACAATTATTAGACAATCAGACAATTGAGTTTTTTTGTGGCAGAAATTGATTTAGACTGATTGTATAGCTGCTTTGCAGTTTCTGGCAGTTGTGCACTACCACATTTTACACATTGTCTAAAAATATGAACCTAAAACAATCAAAATACAGGGTGCCGGTTAAAACATCATAAATTTCCGTTTAAATTAGGCCACAAAATCTAATAAGACAAAGCACCATTGGGTTCCCTGACCAAAGAATAAGGGTTTTCCTGGGTTTATTTTAGTCATTTGACTTAATCTTTATCTTAATGTAAAGCATGTGGAACAAGTTGAAAAAGGAGTTCTTAAGCGTGGACCTCAAAATCCTTCAGAATCCACTAAAGAAATGATCACAGATATATGTGCTTGTCAATCACATAAAACTTTATAAAAGAAGACAATAAATATAATAAAAGCTCAGTTGTGACAACTGTATCAAAATTGGAAATTCAAAAAAAATTAATAAATCTTGAAGACAATCTTGAAGACTTTATATACATCATGATCATTTGTCAAGAGACAATTGTCGGATAAGCTTTATGATGGATTTATTCACAACAGTTATGTAAACTTTGAAGTATTTGTTACAGCTCAGCCAATTACAAGGGTATTCTACATTGTAGTTCATAAAGCCATGTAATTTAATGTAATTTAATAATATGTTAACAATACCCAGTAATTAATTCCCTTTATACATTGCAGAAAATGATCCACCATTTAAACAGAACCTAATCTGTGGTGGAGAACAGGGAGTATGCAAAGAAACAAATATATCACAGTGACCATGTAAAATTGCATCTATATGGTAAGTGAGGCAGATACTATGGTTGCTATGTCTAATGATTTAGAAAAGGTGGCAATTTTTTTATTTGAACAGTTAACTGAAAAACACACTGCAGTTAGCTTTGGTTTAAAAGGGTTAAGATCTATGCAAAGGGCAATTTAAGGTCAGTCATTGTTTCCCTTCTATATTTCACTGGAAATACTAAATAAAAGTCGTCATGGCAGCTCAGTGACAACTAAGTGTTTAGGGTGTTGGGCTATCAATCTGAAATTTAAGGGTTTAATTCCCAAGTCCACTGATGTTACTGACCAATATGGTACACTGAGCAAGGCCCTTACCATGACAGTACCAGGGCTGTTGTATGGCCAAAATGCTGTGTTCTGGCCAACCAAGTTGGGATACATATATTTTGATTTGGATAACAGAGCCTGCTAAATAACCGAATGTAAATGTTAGTAAAGCCAGTCATTGGATATGCTTCACATCTAATTTACCATTCAATATTTGCCACCAAGTGTTACCAAAGTCGTAAAAACAAACATTAATGAAAAAATACACTTTAAGAAAATGATAAAAATTATAAAGCCTTTCATTTTAAACATTTAAATACCCAATAAAAGTGTGTGCATCGATGCATGTAACTTACAATTCTTTTGCTGTATCTTGCACTGTTGTTATTCAGATATCCAGATCCTGTAATGCTGCTTGAATCACTAATATGAAACTTCTCTTATGCTTGCTTTTTAAACATACTGGTTTGTCACACATCTAGTGCAAAGATGACATTTACAATAAGCCTCATTTCTCTATTTCTCTGTTAACTATATGTGGTTTATGCATGTGGTTATTTTACACTGAAGCCCCAAACAGTCACGTATTGCAAATGTATGTTCTCCCCCACAGGTTTCACCGGAAACAGCAGTTATTTGGCCTACTTATCAACATATTCACAAAAAGGTTATGTGTTAAAATTCTTTAGAAAAAAAAAATCCTGATATCGGTGTCCTGCAAAAACAAACTTCTGAAATACTAATTCTAAAATGCTAAGTAATTATAATATATAAATTTTATCATTCTTTCAAGATTGTCTGAACGTTTACAATTAATATAAAAAAATTTGGCGTGTTTCACAGCTTTCTCTAAGTAATAACATCCATGTAAAACCCACAGATAAGACATTTTCTAAGGTTTATTCTACGTTTTAAATGAAGCATTGTATTTCTTTCAAAGCCACGCTTAAAATATTGGGTTGAAACAGGCAATCAGAAGGAGTAATGCGCCCTCTAATGGTAAAATATTTTAACTTGTACAGCAGGCACTTGACCTATTGTACAGCAACCTCCTCTTTCTCGAACATGCAGAGTTAAGTGACTGCACTGCGGTACAGAAAGTCCCAAAGACACAAAAAAAATACAATTAGCACCAATTCATAATAGTAATACTAGTATTATATGTGTACATAA
Organism: Corydoras maculifer; assembly: GCA_019802435.1. Lineage (NCBI taxonomy): Eukaryota > Metazoa > Chordata > Actinopteri > Siluriformes > Callichthyidae > Corydoras > Corydoras maculifer. The sequence goes on along the minus strand of JAFMOD010000816.1, from coordinate 47,166 downwards.
TACTAGTATTGCATGTGTAATACTAATTAATAAAATATTTTAATAGTATAACAAAAATCAAATTAAAGATGTTCCATGTTTTAAATGGGTGGCATGGATGCTTAGTGGTTAGCATGTTTGCCTTTCAGCGCTCTCAGGATTTCAGGTTCGAATCCCCATCTGAGTGTAGTTTCTCCTGTTTCCTCCCACTGTCCAAAAACAGGGATTTAAGGTAAATTGAATGCTCTAAATTGCCCCATATGGTGTGTGTCTGTGTGAGTGAGTGAGCAATTAAGTGTGCCCAGCAATAGATTGGCACCCTGTCCTGGATTTATCTGGAAACGTTTTCCCCTAGATGGGCACGGGGAACACTCTGACCCTAGTAGAGGGTTAAGCAAAAGATTCTGGATGGATGGATGTTTTAAATGGCACCACAATTCTTAAAAATGTTTGTAATAATTAATTATATGGTCTATTAACAATCTAACAGTAAGGACACAAAAATTATATGTGAATTAATGATTCTATCATTCCTCAAACAGCTTTCCCTCCAGCATTAACACTTATAGAGCTATACTATACTAATGACCAAACCCTGTATTTCCAGATTATATGTCCTATATTTTAAAGGGTTTCAACTACATGTTTCACAACAGTCTTTTTCACCTCCAAAACAGACAAACTGAATTTGTTCTCCTCCACCTATTCCTATTTTAAAGTATCTGAAAAGACACGTAAATAGTACATGTTGTGGACAAAGGTCTCGGCATGGGGTTTTGGTAGATAAAAAGAAGTAGAAACTGTGGGAAATATAGGATGATTGTGCCTTGTACCAGACTGCATTGCCCTATTGTGAACAGAGCAACAAAACAACGTCATTTACTTTCGCAATAGTAGGTCACTGTGACAAAATGAAAAAACAGAATGAATGAAGAGACATTTTTGTGACCTGTAAAGGTCTGAGTTTGGGTTATCATTCAGCCAGGAATTGTGTCAGTATGTCAGTTGCTGACTGTAGCTTTGGAGGGCTATCTACTGGTATATAGCTCATTAATGAGCTTCTAAGTAATGTCAAGAGTGTTGGTCTGCATGCACAAAACAGCTGAAATGAATCCATTAAAGCTCTTGGTAATTAATTGCACTGCTAAAGTCTCTCTCTGTCTCTCTCCCTCTCTCTCTAAAGACATTTTCTAAGCCATTACCAGAACAGGTACAGAGTCATAACCTTTTAAAATGCTATTTTTTAAAATGGGAACAGAAATGATTCAGTACTGAGTCAGAACACAAAAACCAATCATATTGGTACAATTATCCAAGTCAAAATTAAATTCTTGTTAGTTAATTATTAATGATGGGTTCATGTCTAACGTGCAGTTCTACACTACATGTCCAAAAGGTATCAGACATGCCTCTTAGTCATTGAATTTAAGTGCATCATTAAGTCCTATTGCCACGTGTATATTTAAAATCAAAAGCATGCATTATGTACGTATGCTTCCAGCTTTGTGGGAACAGTTTGGAGAAGGAAATTTTCCTGTACCAAAATGAATGAACCAAAGTCCTTCTCCAGTCCACAAAGCACGGTCAATTAAGAAATGATTGGATGACTTGAGTGTTAAAGAACTTGACTGACCCGGCCCACAAAGTGTTCTGACCTCAATCACATAACACACCTTTAAGTTGAACTTGATTTCCAACCAACTGAACCGCACACAGACCTTCTTGTCCAACATCAATGTCTTATCACACAGATGCATGTTTGGATGAATGGCAAACATTTCCTCAGACACACGTCAAAGTCTTATTGAAAGCTTTTTTCAAAAAGATTCAAAGCTGTTATAGTTGCAAATTGAAAACCATTGTAGAATATGTAGTGTATTTGTAGGTGTATTGTATAGGTGTCCAAATACTTTTGTTTTTAGTTTTGTCAAACACGTGAAATAAAACTATTAGTTTAATAAAACTCAAGCAGGTATTTTGATATGGATGTTCACCCCCTCACAGAGCTGGGGATCCAGGTTTGCATTTCAGTCTGAAAAAAGTTTTCATAATCTTCCCAGGTCCGTGTGGATATCTTCCGGGTTCTCTGGTTTCCTCCCACAGTCTAAAAATATGGATAAAGGTAAATTGAGTGCTCTAAATTGCCCCATATGGAGTGTGCTTGTGTGTGTGTGCCTGTGTAAGTGAGAGGGAAGATAATAAATGAATAAATAAATTAATGAAAGCCAGTTAATAAGTTACTTTTAAGATAAACTTATTAATCCTGCATTTGAGTATTATATTTGGCAGACACTTGACACCTCATCTCACCTCATTGGATTGTTTGGATCAGATTTTTTTCTGAGATAATAATACTGAACATGCGACAAATTAAAGATGCATATTTATTAATTATATGTCCATATTTGCACCTTATTTTCAACAGTCAAGCACAAGAAAATCAATAGCAAACTATTTGCAGCAAGTCTAAGCCAAACCTTAATGACCAGAAAGTATGTCTATTACTGGAAAGTGTTATTTAAGTAGTGTCCATTTTTCAAAGATAAAAAGATATGAACCGTGTATGTACAATGTTATGTTAAACACTACCAAATAATGGGGTAAATATTGTAAAAATTCAAGCCGTGTCCTGCTTCTGGTACTGGTTGGGGTGTTGAACTGTCGGTCTTCTGATTGTGGGTTCAAATCCCAGGTACACTAAAGTTACCAATGTGGAATTTTGACCGACATTTGTCCAGGGATGCTGTATGACAGATTATGTTTTGACCTCTACTCAAAAAAAAAGCATCTGCTAAATTACCTAAATCAGAGTGGGAATAATAAGACTGTGAAATTATATATATTATACATTTCTGTTTTAAAAAACAGTTCCAGAATTGACGTCTGAACAACCGAGTTTCTTAGCCATTGTATAACTCAAGATATACAAAATTATAAATTTATTCTGATGGACTGTTTTAAGTTTAATTTAACTTGACAGTTGGATTCAACTTACTGGAGTAAAATGTTTGTAAAACTTTCCAAAAAACTAAATATTCTTAAATATTTCAGCGGGGAAGTAAATAGTTATTTTCTAACATAGCTTAGCTACAAGAGCGGCACAGTGGCTTAGTGGTTAGCACGTTCGCCTCTCAGCGCTAGGGATTCCCGGTTCGAATCCCCATCTGCGTGGAGTTTCCATGTTTTCCCCGTGTCTGCGTGGGTTTCCTCCGGGTTCTCCGGTTTCCTCCCACAGTCCAAAAACACAGATCAAGTCAATTGAATTCTCAAAATTGCCCCATATAGAGTGTGTCTGTGTGAGTGAGTGTGTGCCCAGCGATGGATTGGCGCCCTGTCCTGGGTCTATCTGCCCAGCACCTGAGATGTTCTCCCCTGGATGGGCATGGGGAACCCCACCGCGACCCTAATAGAGGATAAAGTGGGAGATAATGAATGAATGAATGAGCGTAGCTACAACTCTAACTAGTAACTTTGCATGACTTCACTATGTCTTAAAAACAGTTATGAAAAAATGATTTAAATGCATTTTGGAATTAAACAGTGTACTGTCTTTGTTGTCATTTTATAAAAGCAATAAGCCACACACATTTTATAGCATTTTACACTGTAGAAAACGTTGATTACTTGTTTTTGCATAGGTCACATTACATATATTCCATTTATTAGACAAACTAACAGATTTGCTAAAAGTATTAAGCTACAGAGTCAGTGGTTACTACTTTATGTAATTTATGCCACAAAGTGTTGTCTAAGATTAGCCAACCTTTTGCACAATGCTTATTTTGTAATCCAGGATGTAATATGTAATTTGCAATTATGTTTTTTTCATATGATTAATAAAGATACGCACATTGTAAAATCCTAGATTGTTTTATACTAAAAGTTTTTATAATGTATCATTTAAAATTAAATTGTAGTCCTGCTTCATTGGTGAAAGTAATTAATACCACTAAGTTCGAGCTGAGGTATCTGCTTCTGTTGTTTAATATTTTGAGCATTCTTTATATATATATATATATATATATATATATATATATATATATATATATATATATATATATATATATATATATATATATTTATATATATATTATGGTTGCAGGAGGTTTTCCCATGCCCATCCAGAGGACACCATTTTGAGAGTCGAGCAGATACACCCAGGACAAATCACCAATCTATTGCTTGGCACACACACACGCACACACCCGCACACTCTATAGGGGCCATTTAGAACATCCAATTCACCTTTTTAAACTGTGGGACGAAACCCACGCAGACACAGAACTACAATGCTGTATCCCCGAGTGCAGTTGTTACATATTTACAGTGATGGAGCAACTGCAGGAGGCTGCATACAAGATTCACACATTGAAATCATGCATGTACTCCCTTTAAGTAGGTGACTTTTTTGGTAAATAGGTTTTATTTAGGGGTATCAGAGTACAGGGGTTGAATACAAATGCACGCTACACTTTTTAGAATGTAATTTATTAAAGAAATCATTTTACTTTCACTTCATTGTGACTTTGTATTGGTCACATAAAATTACAATAAAATACATTTATGTTTGTATCATTACCATAAGTGATACAAAATCAACTACATTTGCATTAAACAGATGGTTCATGATGCCAAATGGTGTATTGATATTAAGCCATAGTTACCAAGCAACATAACAGGCAACAAGAAGGCTGTGTAATTGAAAGCTACTATAATAATTAACATTTCGACTTGACCCGAAATATTCTCACATTTACAGGTTAAAGATAAAGTAAGTGCTTTTTCACAATGCCATGTGAACAGCAATGATGCTCCAGAACTTTTACACATTATTAGGCAGGAAACCATTATGAATAAAGAAGTTTGTTTCAACAGTCAGAGCTGTAATTTCCTGTGCATGTTGGCATGACATGATAACTTGTTATCATGTCATGAGTAAAGGTTGAGTTTTACAATACATTTAAACATGACTCAGTATGATTTTGAAATTGGAATCAGTGGTTTTATGAAGCAGGCGGCACGGTGGCTTAGTGGTTAGCACGTTCGCTTCTCAGCGCTAGGGGTTCCCGGTTCGAATCCCCATCTGGTTGGAGTTTCCATGTTCTCCCCGTGTCTGCGTGGGTTTCCTCCGGGTTCTCCAGTTTCCTCCCACAGTCCAAAAACATGGATCAAGTCAATTGAATTCTCAAAAATTGCCCCATATAGAGTGTGTCTGTGTGAGTGAGTGTGTGCCCAGCGATGGATTGGCGCCCTGTCCTGGGTCTATCTGCCCAGCGCCCGAGACGTTCTCCCCTGGATGGGCATGGGGAACCCCACCGCGACCCTAATAGAGGATAAAGCGGGAGATAATGAATGAATGAATGAATGAATGGTTTTATGAAGCTGAAAAGTGTGATATAATATTGACTATGTAATACCTTAATGACAATGATGCATACAAGTTGTTAAATTGAAACACATTCTGTTAAAAAAATTATACATATACTAATTGTTTTTGTATTCATTGATAGTGTGTTGTGTTGTATTATACTGTAAAATCATTATGAATTTGGACCCACAAAGAAAAATAATTACTTTTGTATATGAGCCAAATCTCTTTCCGTAAAACTTTTATTAGTACAACTGCCTCATAATCAATTCATTATCTTCTGCTTAATCATAGGGTCAGAGGGGAGTTCCCCATGCCCATCCAGGGGAGAACTCTTTTGGCGCCAGGCAGATACACCCAGGACAGGGTGCCAATCTATTGCTGGGCACATTCACTCACACACATGCCTTATGGGGCAATTTAGGACATTCAGTTTACGTTGAATCCATAGAGGATACCGGAGAACCCAGAGGCCACTCAGAACATGGAAATTACACCCAGACTGTGGTTTAAACCAGAATCCCCAGCGCTGAGAGGTGAACGTGCTAACTACTAAGCCACCATGCCACTCCTGCCTCATAATTTCTAGGTATATTCTATTATAATTCTAATGCTTACATTACACCACTTAGCACTAAAGACTTGATGTTCATATTTCATTCATTCATTTACATTCATTATCTTCCACTTTATTCTCTATAAGGGTCGCGGTGGGGTTCCCCATGCTCATCCAGGGGAGAACGTTTCGGGCGCTGGGCAGATACACCCAGGACAGGGCGCCAATCTATCGCTGGGCACACACTCACTCACACAGACATGCACGCATTCCAGTCTATATGGGGCAATTTGGAGAACTCAGTTGACTTGTTTTATGTTTTTGGACAGTGGGAGGAAACCGAGAACCCAGAGGAAACCAACGCAGACACGGGGAGAACATGGAAACTCCACCCAGATGGGGATTCCAACCGGGAATCCCTAGTGCTGAGAGGAGAACGTGCTAACCACTAAGCCACCATGCCACCCCAACCTCATAATTTCTAGGTATTTTCCATTTTAATTTTAATTCTTAAATTACACCACTTAGCACTAAAGACTTGATGTTTATAATTGATCAATAAAATAAAAAAATAAAATAAAGTAATATGCAAAGTGTAAAAAACATAAAATTCAAAATTAAAACCCAAATAATTTATAGTGCAAAACAAATAGTGAAACACAGCAACATGTGCCATCAGTTTTATGTTACTGATTAGTTTAAAATAAGTTAAAAATAAGTAAATACGAATTAATGAAAATATTAAAAATAAATCTTAATATTTTAATACCAGAGTGCTTATTTGTAATGTTTTAAACTGGAAGTTCATACTAACAATATAGTACTTATTTATATTAATTTATTTATATATACTGTATATATTTATATATTTGTATATGTAGATGTAGATCTACGGTAGATGTCGCTGTTTGTTCTTTTTTACTCTCCATTGTTACTCTAGCTGTAGTTCACCAAATGTGTAACCTCATTGTACGAAGCCAATATAAAATGTCTTTTTAAAGTTTTCGCTTTTGTTATTTCAACGTAATTGATTTTTAGAGAAAAAAAAAACATTTGCTTTAAACTGCTTTATAGTAATGATGGTGGGTTATTATATCGAAATAGGGAAATAAATAAAATAAGTTTTAGAAATGTGGATCATACAATTTGCCAATGTCCAGAAAACTGGTGGTTGTTAAAAAATTTAACATATCCTTGTTGTTAAAATGTTCATCAAAAAGCTAACATTAAGTAGTCTACAGTTATTGGTGTTTGGTATATGGACATGTGCCGTTCCGGTGCAGGATGGCGTACAACATATAATGTTCATTATGCAGCATTTAAAATACAGATCAGTAGCATAAATGACTTGACAAGAGGTATAATTAAAAGACATTTTGACATCTGTTTGAAATAACTAATGTTGCGTGCTAAGAGAGAAGGGCGTGACCTTATTTATTAAACAATATGTTTAAAATTTGAAGGGCGGCACGGTGGCTTAGTGGTTAGCACATTCGCCTCTCAGCACCAGGGATTCCTAGTTCAAATTCCCATCTGGATGGAGTTTCCATGTTCTCCCCATGTCTGCGTAGGTTTCCTCTGGGTTCTTCGGTTTCCTTCCACAGTCCAAAAACATGGATCAAGTCAATTGAGTTCTCCAAATTACCCCATATAGAGTGTGTTTGTGTGTGTGTCTGTAAGTGTGTGCAAAGCGATAGATTGGCGCCCTGTCCTGGGTGTATCTGCCCAGCGTCCAAAACGGTCTCCCCTGGATAGGCATTGGGAACTTCCCGCGACCCTAATAGCGGATAAAGCGGAAGATAATGGAAGGATGGGTTACAATTTGAGTAGTGAAAAGCTCCAATTTTGCTTTTTTTCTCAAATTTCTTAATATTAATTATTAATTTCTTAAATTAATAATTAATAAATAAAAAAATTCTGATATTAATTTCTTAATTTCTATATTAATTTCTAGAAATAGGAAACAGTCCTTGTTCTTCTTCACTGGTCTACTGGTTCAATTGTTGAACATGTAGTAATACATTGCTGTAGATATACTACTGAATTGCAGGTTTGAGTAAATATTGTACATTGGAAGTAATGTTTCTTCTGTTTTAGGATGGAGTTCTCATGTGATCGCTTGTGCTGCTGATGTATATTCAAGTAAAGACAGGTCAGTTTCTTGTTTAAACACAAATATCTCTCATCTTATTGTCGTTTGCTTTATCTTATACTAGTGTTGCGGAGGGGTTCCCTACGCCAATACACAAGAGAATGTTTCAGGTGCTGGGTTGAAACCCCCAGAACAGGGTGCCAATATATCGCTTGGCACACATACACTCACTTACAGACACACACACTACTATATTGGGGCAATTTATAGCAGCCAATTCACCTTGAATCCATGTTTTGGGACTGTGAAATCGGATAAAACCCAAGCGAACGTGGAGAGAACATGGAAACTTCACCCAAATCGAGATTCGAACCTGGATCCCCAGCACTGAGAGGCAGATGTGCTAATCACTAAGCCACCCTCAAACACATTAAAATCTTTACTGTTATCTAAAATAAAAATAGTATAAACACTGAACTTGTCCTTTTTTATAAAATCAACAATAATAATAATAATATGAATAATAATAAACAATCAATCATGATACATGGCAGATGGTGGGGTTTTATTTTAAAATTAATATCATGACTCATTTGTGCGTTCAAGAATTAAATCCCCATCATCTATGGCAGGGTTTGGCTTTTCCCATCCCAAATCACAAATATTTCTGTATTTGTTCACTGAGTTGTAACTTTATTGGTATGACAGTGATGAAAGAACAATCACGCATGTTTGGGGGACATCTCAACATAGATGTCAGCTCATCACCTAAAGCTAAATCTCAACAAGACCAAGCTGTTACACATTCCAGGCAACCAGTGTTCTGGATATTTCCATGAAATTTTCTTCGATCAAACATTCAGAAACCGCATGAAACCTCTGTGTATTCATAGATGATAACCTAAATTACCCTGCTTCCATTTTTTTGATGTGACCGGGTCATGCAGATTCCTGTTCTCCATTTGATACACTAATATTCTTTAGCTGCTTGCATCCATCATAGCAATATTTACAATCAAAGCCAAAAATCGCCTTGTGACATTTTACCTGTACCTACAATGTAGAACATAGCCTTTGGTTCCTGAGCACTGCTAATCTAGACCAACCTTGAATACAAAGAACACAATTATCAGGGCTTTACTTCACTGTGTGAATGGAGTGAGAAAGACTGGCTTTCGTTGTGATTTTAAAATTAAACTAAATTGAAGATTTACCTACTTCTGTGGCATTTCAACACTTTCTCTCTTTTTTTATACTTAGGAACTTACTATTTTTGCTATTTTATCTTTCTAAGTTTTTTTCATTTGTTATGCTTTAATTAGAATGTTGTGTTTTGCTGACCAGTTTCTTGTATCATAGTCATTCTGTACTATGCTGAGATTTATACTAAGAGAAAACAATGTTTCTTAATTCACTATGGATTAGAGCATCTTCCAAATGCTGTCAAATATATCAGGCTAAATGTAAGATTACTTGCTTTACTACTGTTATTTTGTAAAATCCTTTTAGCATTATTCTCTTCTTTTTTGGCTTAAAAGTAGACTTAAGCCTTAAAATCAGAATGAGGCAGGAATTTAAACAACCACAATTACTTTCTGCAAGGGCAATTGTGACTTTAGGCTCACTGACTCCCAGGGAGCCAATAAGACCTGCAAGTTATTAAAACACACACACTCACATAGGGGGGGGGGTGGAGAAAACACAGTAAAGATATAATGTGGGTTTAATACAGAGAGGTTTTATTTGTTGAAATAGATATGGACAGGGACAAATAAAATGAGCTGTCAAAGATCGGTAACCATGGAGATAAATAGCATGGAGAGCTTATAATTGAATGAAAGAAAGGTGTTTAGAGAGAAAAGTGGATGGTGATGATGGGCAACACTGGGTTCTTTGTGGGAAGTATAGAATAGATAATTCAAGTGCCGGTGACTAAAGAAAAGGCCGAGGACAGAAAAAAATCAATTGATTTTTGTAGGGGGAGATGTGGAGAAAAACAAGCTTAAGGACAATGGTGGAGCTTGCTTTTTTTGCAGGACTTGAAGGTAGAAAAAAAAGCTATTTGCCATATTTATAAAATTGATATTGTAGCAATGTATATTATAGCATCGTGTTAAGGAAATAAGAGGCAGGGGGGCCCTTTACATGTAAAACAGTGCTAAAGGGGCCATATCATGTTTTTATTAACTTGTGACTTTCCCAAAAATCCCTAGATACAGTTTAATTTAACTATAACCATCGAACGGTTTTGTCCAGGAATCGAAGAAGCTGGTTTTCTTCTGTGTTGTCATCGGAGCCATGTAGGTTTTGCTTGCTACTTTCACTCTACTCCACTGTGTAACTATCATTAAAGAACTAATTTCTTCATCATGTCTCGCTACACTATATCACAATGATTTCCCATAACCAGCTCACAGTATTCTCAGAGCAAATAGTAGATTTCCACAGCCATTATATTAGTGATATACAGACTGCTAATCTGAAACTTTGTTAATTTCCACCTGTATTTAAACATCCATGGATCTAAACAAAAGCAAAGAAAAATCACCCCTTTTTCACCCATTTTTCACCCAACCATATTTTATACATTTTATATCTTAAGTACAAAACAAATCTATCATCATTAGATTATTATGTTTTATAAACATCAGATTTCAGATGTCAGATTATAATAATTCTAAGATCATACATTTACATTATATTTACATTGGATTGTTTAGCAGATGCTTGTATCCTATAGTTTCCTACAGTTCTTTTAAAATAAAACAACTCCTTTGGAGGAGAATCGGCCACTGGGAAGATACAGCAAGGACAGGATGCCACTCACACACACAGTGGACACACACTGACACATAAACATGACAAAGGAGCAAAGTAGAAAGGAGCAATTTAGAGCAGCTAGTTCACATTGAATCCATTTTGGGACTGCAGGAGGAAACCAGAGAACCCGAAGAAAACTCCCCGACATGGGAAGAACATGGAAACCGCAAGTGTATTATGTACTTTGGAGAAAACATACTTATCGGTAAAGTACTACCATAAAATATCAAATTAAGGTTGATTTTTTTAGTTCTTATTCTCAGTAAAAAGAAAAAAAAACATTTCAATAAATTGAATAACTGTTCAAAAACACTAAAAGAGTAAATGTCCAAGATATTGCATCTTTAAATGTTGGGCAGAAAGTGAAAATAAAGTTTTTTGTTTTTTTATCATTTAAATATAGACATATATAGAATAATAAACCTTCATTTTCAAACATGACCATTAGAGAGTACTTGGACAGTAACATTCACCTGGTGCTTGGGAAATATTTGGCTGTTATACAACCATGCAAAGTATTTGTAACTATTTTATTTACTTACCTGAGATGGCTCTCTTTACAAGCAAATGACAACAATGTCATGATTTTATTCACCACAGTTTTTGTTTGTCACTGGGTCAATAACATTCTTATTAGTTAAAAAATACAGTAACAGCTCCAGTGGAAATGAAGAAAGTCTTTACATCATTATCTCTGGAGCCTTGATTTTGATATATACTTTACCGTGCTTTGATATATACTTTACCGTGCTTTATACCGTGCTGATCCATGTAGCACTTTTCAGCTTAATTCTGGACAAACTGTCTTGTGTTGAAGCCAGATGTCTCTTATTTTGACACATTTCTCCAGAGCGTCTGCTGCCGTTATACTGCACCGCAATCATTTACGTGCACAGGCACGTTATTTTACCAAACCCAATTAATTGACGCTGTTTCAAAATAAGTTGCTACAAACAATTTTTTTAAGCATCTTAAAGGCACTGTGTTTTTATTTTAAATAATTGGGGTGCGGGGCGACATGGTGGCCCAGTGGTTAGCACATTTGCCTCTCAGTGCTGGGGATTCCAGGTTCGAACCACAATCTGGGTGGAGTTTCCATGTTCTCCCTGTGTCCGTGTGGGTTTCCTCCGGGTTTTCTGCTTTCTTCCTACATTCCAAAAACATGGACTTAAGGTCAATTGAATACTCTAAATTGCCACATATAGAGTGTGTTTGTGTGTGTGTGTTTGAGTGAGTGTGCCCAGTGAAAGATGTCCTGGGTGTTTCTGCCCAGCGCCTAAAATGTTCTCTCCTGGATGGGCAAACCCTTGTAGTGAGCGACCCTTATAGAGGATTAAGCGAAAGATAATGAATTAATAAATTAATAAATGAATGAAAGGATAATTGGGGTGCAGTATTATATAGAAAGCATAATAAGTGATGGATGGCATTCTTCTCTGGAGCTTTTCTGTAAATTTAATTTACAATATATTTACATTTAGTCATTTAGCAGATGCTTTTATCCAAAGAAACAAATCTGGATGCTTTACATTACCACAGTGCATTAATAATTTTAATTGTTATTTTTTGAGCAATAAACATTTGAATTATATATAAATCGGTCTCTTGCACAGCTACAAGAAAAAAAAAGTTTTTTATGCTTGCACATCCATGTTCATCTATGTATTTATAAGTATTTGTATTGTAGCAATTTCTTACCTGGTTATTGCACTGTGATACACAATGTTCCATTCTCCTGCTCTGCCCTATGCAACCAAGTAACAGAAATGAAAAGCAGTATAACAACAAAAAGAAATTAAAGGTTGCATGATAGTGGGAGGCTGTAAGTGGAGAGGGTTGTAAGCAGCAGTAGGCCACAAGGTTAAATTCGGGAGCAAAACAGCTATTGTGAAACGGAGAAAGAGAAAGGCATGGTGATGTATGGTGGGTTGCGAAGGACACGAGTTACATCTCATAGAAATGATTGCATTTCCTTTCCTCCATTTTGTTATTTTGTTTACATATCCTCTTTGTCCGAAGCGCCTGTCTGTCCCTTTGTATGTGTAGATACTGTATATGGGTCAGTTCAGTATGGCATCTGATGCTGACTCATCCGAGCCACGACCCACACTTGTGTGCACGTCTGCTCCTGTGTTTCCATGGTAGCACCACTTTGGAGGAAAGGCCCATCCTGTCTGAATGCCTCATATATTCCTGTTAGCATCTGTTCCTTACAGTTCACACTGAATTCAAGTGAAGTAAATATTGACCATTCTAATTGCTGTGCTTATGCC
>JAFMOD010000816.1:0-33283 GCA_019802435.1 Corydoras maculifer | reverse complement strand
ATATGGGTCAGTTCAGTATGGCATCTGATGCTGACTCATCCGAGCCACGACCCACACTTGTGTGCACGTCTGCTCCTGTGTTTCCATGGTAGCACCACTTTGGAGGAAAGGCCCATCCTGTCTGAATGCCTCATATATTCCTGTTAGCATCTGTTCCTTACAGTTCACACTGAATTCAAGTGAAGTAAATATTGACCATTCTAATTGCTGTGCTTATGCCAGGCTACTTATTTACCCTCCGAAGGTGAAAGAAAAAACACCTTATAAATCAGGTAGTTCTGGTCCTTAAATCTAATTGGCTGAGCCATTTGTCTAGGCATAATGCACAACTATGACTGCTTAACATTCATAACGATGCGTAATATATTATGCATTACTTTAAATCATGTGTTATAAATGGAAATGCAGATTAATATGACCAACGCTACAATTTACCATTAACACTAAGCCGGTATCCTGTTACTCAGCGATTAGTGTTAACTTTAAATACTGGACTAAATAACATTGCAGAGGAACCAGTTTATTTATAATTTTGTTTTCAATAAAGCAATCACTCTGCAGCAGTACCTCAATATATCAATATATAAGGTATCATGCGACATGTTTGAATAATGCAATTGTGATGGCAGAGCTGCAATTACAACTTAAACATTAGTTTGTGAATGTGGAACCTTGAAAGCAGGTGAAGTAAAAGATCTCACCTGGGGCTTGTCTGTGTCCATTGTCTGTGTGGCTGTGGGGGTAATTAAGAAGAAGGAAGGTTAAAGCATGGCTGCATAGTGGTAAGCACGTTCACCTCTCAGGTTTTTATGTTCAGCCCATGTCCACAAAGGTTTTTCCTCAGTTCTCCAGCTTCCACTCACAACCCAAATTAAAGGTGAATTGGGTGCTCCAAATTGCCTCTATCCACATTGTCCATATATAGTATGTGTCTGAGTGTTCCCGACGATGGATGACGACCTGTTTTGGGTGAATCTGCACAGTGGCAAAAATGTTCTCACTTATATGGGCAAAGAAACTACCCCCCCCCCCCCCGCAATCCTAGTACAGGATTAAGCAGAAGATACTGAGATGAGATGAAACTCGGTTTGTCATTTAAAAAACTAAAAAGCATTTGTTTGTCATTTGTCTTTTAAAGTTTCAAGATACTTAGAAAATGTTTGAGTTATTATCTTTTGTATTTCTGACAAGAATCCAAACTTTGTACATGAGTCACATGCAGGTGCACAAAGGAACTAAGATTTATTCAGTGTTTTGAGCAGCATCCAACTTGGCTGGAGTGAGATTTGATAATTAGAACCCTTGATTTAATAATGTCCTTACATTTTTCCTGTGTCTGCTCCAGTTTTCTCAAGGAGCTCTGGTGTCCTTTTAGTTTTAAAACATTCTAGTAGGTGAACAAGAGATACAGGTTCGATTTAAAACTAATTGTCTCTTTGCTATAGGCTGGTGACTTGCTTTTTGGACTGTTAGCACTAAATGAATAAATGCCGTGGTGCACTGCTGGATGAACTCACTGCACTCAATTCCTGAGTGGCAAATCCATCCTGCAGGAAATTATGGGGCTTTGCTTGTCCAGGGGGTCAGGCGAGCCTCATCCTATTGCAGCCAGCTGTCACTGCCGAGAAATGTTCTTAGTGTCAAAATGTTAAAGATGGCTGTTTTTATTACAGTATTGTTTTTCCTGACGATTAAACTATTTACTTGTGGATATACCACAAGTGATCTCGACTGTCCATCTCACATTTCTCTGTTTTTAAGGATATTTAATATCCTAAAACAGACATATAAAATGGTAATGTATCATGTAAAATAATTTCAGAGGAAGAAGGCAGTGCCGTTCTGTAATGGCCAGTTCAGTCACCCAACTACCTAAGTATCTGATCCACTTCATTGTACAGTGTGACTCATGAAACCCTGAGGCATTGGCAGAGCAGGAAGTACCGGCAAAACAAGCTTTGTGCACAAGAAAACAAGTAAACTTGTCAGATTAGAGCATTGTCCAAATGTGAGTTTCATTTTGCTTCGAAATGCCAACCATATTTAAATACTGATTCGGATTTGAGCTGTGTGTAATGCAGGACGAGGTGAGGTATGGGCAAAAAAGAGAAAACAAGTTGATGAGGAAGAACTAGAGGAAGTGGGAAGGGTGTAACACTGTTTTGTTATGTTCTCCTGACATAGTGACCTGCTTGCATGGTCCTTTGTGGTCACATCAGATTACCAGGCCCAAGTGAGCTCAGCTTAGAGAGCTTTTGAAAGAGGAGAAATGAAAAGGATTAATAGAGAGAGGGAGGAGGATTACAGCACGATGTAGGAGTGGGATTCACCCGTAATCCCTCTGGAACTCTGCAGCAAGGGGAAAAAGGGTGAGAGAGAGACAGAGATAGTAGCAGAGCAATCAGACTAAAAGCCTTTTAATCAATTAACTTCCGAAGCAACACTTCCATTTTGTGACCAAGTGCAGCAAGTTCAACAAACAAACCTGTTTATGTGAAGAGTACTTAAGTTGTAGAGATGAAACTTGTGTAAATGATGAGTGTGCAATCAAGTATATTATATGATGCAATTGTTTATTCTGTTTATTCAGGACCCTCATTGATAAATTAATATTTGGTTGGTGGATAATTTTAAACACTGTAGAGTTAGTGATGTGAGTTTTATGCATTAGTAAATTTTGTGCTGGTATGATTGGCTCAGACACTCCTGGATTTTTTAAACACACTAATTTCACAGCAAGACTAAAAATTGTCAACAATCCAGAAATCTCAAACTGGGAGCATCCTATAGCTGTGTCCTCTAAGCACTGATGAAAAATTAGACAAACTGGGAATCAACGAATGATCTACCGTCTAAGTAAGGTGGAAAAAACTGGTAGATAGACGTCGGAGAACGTTTCGGGCGCTGTGGACAGGACAGTGCGCCGATCTATTGCTGGACACACACGCACTCACCCAGTCACAGACACAAACACACTCTATATGGGCCAATGTGCAGAATTCAATTGAATTTGATCCATGTTTTTGGACTGTGGGAGGAAACTAGAGAACCCGAAGGAGACCCACGCGGACATGGGGAGAACATGGAAACTCTACCCAGATTGAGATTTGAACTTGGAATCCCTAGGGCTGAGAGCGAATGTGCTAACCACTAAGCCACCATGCCACCCTCCAGCAAACCAGTTTATTTAATTTCTAATTGGCTATAAATGCGAAACAGCAAAGTTTCTTTTGACCAATCCAATCCTTTTTTGTATTTCTTTTCCCTAGAGACACTCAATAATTTTAACCAATGTGTCATCTAAGTTTCTTTACAACGCCTCCTCAGTTTTTATACGCATCTGATCGATTATACGGAGTGACTGACAATTTACCTGAACAGGTTTGTAAAATTACAATTCTTGATTTTTATTTCCGTGAGTTCAACCTTGAAGCCTTTAATACTTAAGTGCACATAGTTGCGACACAACAAGAATTTCTAAAGTGCTTTTGCTAAAATCCTTCCTTTTTCAATAAGAATGCAGTTTTGAAAAGCATAGGGTCAGTGGGTCATGGATATAGCCATTTACTCACCAGAGCTGCAAGCAAATGAAAAAAAACAAGGGAACAAAAACAGAAAAGTATTAGGCAACATGTAGCATGTAGCTAGTTTCTTCTAAACCACAAGCAATTTGAAGCAATTTATTTAAAAACAAACAAGTTGTGTGTTATTTTTGTCTGTACAGGCAGATTGTGGAATGCTGTTAAAATATAATGTCACATATTTTCTTCTCAGCTATTTACGAAGCTTGCAAAATGTACTTTTAAATAATTAATATTTGATGTTTGAATTCATAAAGTTAATTCAATACATTGCAGAGCTGTAGTGATCTGTCAAAATGGGCAAAATTGAGAAGGACTGTGTGGTGTCATTGACCAGACAGCCCTGATCTGACCTCCTCAGTGTAGGTTTTCTCTGGGTTATCTGGTTTCCTCCCACAGTCCAATAACATGGATTTAAGATAAATGGGCTACTCTAAATTACCCCTATTTAAATTGCCCATAGTGTGTATGTGTAAGTGTGTGCCTACTGATGGTTTGGTGTTGTGTGTTGAATGTCTTAAGTACCTGAAATGTTTTCCCCTGGATGGGAATGGGGGAACCCCCCCACCCCGCGACCAAAGGTGGGTGCAAATTTACATTTGCATTTGGTCATTCACGTTTTATTTTGAGTGACTTACATGTATCTTAACTTGATGGTTTGACTCATACAATGTTATAAACAGAATTTCTGGAGCAAGAAGATTTAAGGGCCTTTGCTCAAAGGACCAACACTGGAAACACAATTGACCTGGAATTTGAACCCACAGCCCTTGGAGTGCTACCCAACAACTTAACAACTGAACTACCACTCCCAATGAGATGAGATTTCAAAAAAATTGTTTACACTCTACAAACAATGACATAACACTTTTTAAAGCTATTTTTATGTTGCTTTCGGTTCCATTATTAAAATGATTATATAATTATGAACACACCACAGCTACTCCTATGTCAAAGAAATTCACTTCATTTAGCTTGTAATTGCTAATTTCCAACCAGATAAAAAAACAAGATAATGAATTCCAAAATCTATAAATTAAATTAATCTGGCAAAAAGTAATAAAATAAAAAGTTATGGTTATTAATGTAATCATACTTGTTCAAAATATAAGTAGAGGCTTTAGAGTTTTGTTTACAGATCAGTTTTTCTAATACAAATTTACTAATAAACCGATATGTTATATAAAAAGCTTTTTTTGGAGAAATCACTTACCACAATATTAAAACATTTTATAATCAGAACAATTTCTACTGCTACACTACATTACATTTGTTTTATTGGTAAAAACACAAAATTAAACACATAGGCCACATAGGTTACAAAGTAGTAATGTTGTGTGGTGATATTAGCAGTGTGTTTCTTTAACAAGGTGTTTTTTTTTACAATGGCATTGATACAATGAAAAATATGTTACTTAAAATGTCTTGTTTAATAGAATTCTGTGAACACTGAAGCTCTGCTCTAAACTTCAAACTACATGTAAATCACATTTGTGTGTTGAATTTCTTCAATGCTTAGCCTTAATAATAAAGCTCAGACCTACTGTATGAGTTAAAATAGCAGCTAAATAGTGTCTGCATGAGAATTTTCCAATGCATAATTTACATGTTATTATACAGTGGAAAATTATCTCATGCAGACATCTTTTATTAATTACTGCTTGAATTTATATATACATTCCTCATGTTTTGTACCAAGAAATACATTACAAGGAAGAAAATTTAAAGCATCCGGTATCCAAACATATTTTGTAGATGTGTTCTCTTTGCTTTTTCTGTGCATGTGCATAATATTTAAACAAAACAACATACGTATTCCATTTTTGGCGCTTGAGGGCATTTCACACATGCTTCAATGTGACTTTATGGTATTACATTACTCACAAATGCTGTGGCTGTACAGTACAGATAATTTAATTGGGGTACCCACAGCTGCCGTCAATTAATTGAATTCCACCTAAAGGTCTTTCTAGTTCATGTAGCAACAGGTGCTCTTTTATGTGGCTTTAAATTCAAAGAAGAGGAGAGCACATAAGCACACCTTTAAGTATTCCTTATAGAAGGAAAAGTTAAATGACACTGACGGGGTAATCATTATGACATAGAGATAACATTTTTGTGTTTTCTTATGCTACATATGTTTTTTTTTATTTAGAAGGAAGCAGTAATAGGAGTAAAATAATAGTAATGTGACTTAATCAAATAGCGTGATCTATTCTGACAGTAAGGTAAAGCAAAGTCTGGTGAAATAGAGAGAGCGATAATAAGAATGGGAGGGTTGAGGAAGGGAGGAGGGAGTCACACTTTGTACTTCAGTACTGCTCCACTAACCTACTTACTGTAATCTGCTTGTTGTTTCATAACAGGCCTCTGCTAAAGAATTGCATCACCGAGCCTTTCCCTATGCACACAGGCCTGGCAGCATTACTCACCCAGATTATTAAGTAAAAGACAATTTATAAGCGGAAAACTGGCGCATGTTACTGCATGTAAATATTAAATCATAACAAGCTCTGGAAAAGGTCTGAAATATTTATCATGCAATATCACAGAACCAGTGCATAATGGGCTGAAGAAAGATACTAGGAAAAACAGATTCAACTAAAATAAATACACTGACTCTGTCTTGTACAAATCGTATATAAGGAGCAATTGTTTACTATAGAAAAGCTAAAATAAAAGCAAAAAAAGGATAAAGTAATATATTCGAACCACTCTATTTACCTGATTTCTTTTTAACAAAGCTGTGTAGAGTAATACATACTTTGGATAATGCTTATTCACCAAATCCAAAACGTATTTAGCTGTGTTAATACATCACATAAAGCTTATGGCTTATTGTTGTACTAGTTAACGGGAGTTATTTTTAATATCTCTGTTTGTTGGCAGCATGGTGGTGCAGTAGGCAGCAGTCACCTTACAGCAATAAGGTTCCGGGTTTGATTTAAAGCAAGCTGTGCAAAGTTTAAATGTTCTGCCCTTGTATATGTGGGAAGCTCTAGTTTCCTCCCACAGTCTTAAAAAAATGTAAGTAAGGTCAACCAGAGAAAAGTATTTCCCATAGCTGTGAATGCTTTTGTCTGCCCTGTGTTGGACTAGCAATGTCTCCGGGGTGTTTTACCACCTGTTTATGTCTAATTAGCACCCCTGTGTCTTAATTTGGAATACATAACTAGGAAGTTATAGTTAAAATGCTGTTTTTTAGTTCCTGTTTTTTAACAGCACTGTTATAACATAGGGGAGGGGCACGCTGGCTTAGTGGTTAGCACATTTGCCTCTTAGCGCTGGGGATCCAGGTTCGAATCCCGATCTGGGTTAAGTTTCCATGTTCTCCACGTGTCCATGTGGGTTTCCAGGTTCTCCGGTTTCCTTCCACAGTGCAAAATATTGGATTCAAGGTAAATTAAATGCATTAAATTGCCCCATATAGTGTGTGTTTGTGTTTGTTGTGTGAGTGAGTGTGCAAAGCGATAGATCTTGTGGATTGATTTCATTTTTTTTCTACAAGCGTCTAATAATCTATACACATGACATCTCAGTTATTATTAAATCTGCTCTATTTAAAAAAAAAACATCTGGTTGATCTTCGAATATAAATGACTGTTCACCTGTACAGGATTGGTTCTTAGTTTTTATCCCAGTGGGTGAAAAATATTATCCTGATACATGACCTTGAAGTCTCTTATTTAAGTGTAAATCGCTAAGCTAAGAATTTTTCGAGTGTTTGCTTTCGCCAAAGTGTTTACTTTTTTACTGAAAATACAGCAAACTACTAGAATATTTTAGCACTATGAAAGCAAACTGGATCTCACAGGAAAACAGACCGGGACTGACTGAAACCTAGAATCTTCTTGCTGTAAAGAGAGAATGCTAACCACAACATTCTTTCAGTGTATTATTTACCAAAAAAATGTGCATCCAGAATTTACATCTGTGGATTTAAATTGGAATCAACCACCTGAATGTCAGAGCTACAATTGTTTCTTGGCCCAAATTGTCAGGGAGGAACATCTTGAAATAAATAGAACTTGAATATTAATTGTGTAGCATTAAAAGTAAAGAGTGTAATACCCTTATGTGACAAAATGTACCCCACTTAGTTTTTTCAATAGTTTTTTAAAAGAAATTTAAAGTATTATCATTTTAACCTAGTTAATTCAGTTATGTATCGCGTTTATTTTTAGGCTTTGTTTGGAAAAATTGTGTTTTTTTTGTTTCTACTATAAACAAGGTCATTGCTTGAGGAAAGGTGTACACCCATAAGGCTTTTTAACCATAAAATAACCTTCCTGCAAGTCCTTAAAACATACTTTAAAAGAAATTCATTTATTCTTACTGTTAATTATTAGATTTATTTAGTTAATATGCACTTTATAATTCAATTAGCTCAGTTTATGTTAGTTGTTGTACTGGTTTTGTTTCTTGATTTCTGGATTTTTGCAGGCTAGTTAAAGTTACTTTAGGTAAGCTTTATGATGGTTCCAAAAGCCTCAAAGATACATATTATACATACAGTTGTTAGTTATCTTGAAGCAAATTAATTTTTCATTTTAATTTTTTATCTATTTTGATTTTTTAAGTTGATTTTCTTAAAAAATATATATTTTTAAATGATATTTTAACCTGAAGAATTCAATACGTATGGACTTAGAGCCATGACTGACAGTGTAGATTAAATCGAGACACTGGAATGTTGTTACACATTCCAGTTGTTATTGTCACAAAGGATCTTGCGCTCATTTTAAGCTTAAAGCTTTTGAAAAGGTCGAGTTCAAATATGAACTATACGTACTAATTACTACAAGTTGATGACACCAACTTCAAGGTCAATATGAATAACAGTGTAATTGTATCAATAAAGTCACTATTGCTGCATTATGTGGTTAAAGGGTATGAAAGGGTTTATTAAACCTAAATTTATTTAATTTACACAAAATGCAGGTCTTTTGACTAAAAAAATTTATTTAGCTAAATAGGTTATGAATTACTTGTGGGATTCTTAGTAAAAAAGGGGACTTTTTAGAGATTGAAAGAATTGGTATTGAACTTTGTGAGGTCTCATGTACAGTATGATTATGTATTATACAAACACATGGCTCTAGGCTCTAATGTCCAAAATAGCATACTTTGCAAACTTCTTTTAATTAATCTGATGCAAATTCAGTCTGCAATATGCCATTGGCATTGATATTCCAATCATCAAAGACCCAGATAAATCTACTAATCTACTCTAACCAAATAGGACATAACCAGAAAGATGGGAAATTTGACATTGTCAAAGTACTTTTTGTTAACATAATTTTCTGCAGTCCTATGATTCAATCTGGTTCTTCCATAACAGTGTAGTATATTAAATAAGACTTAACTAAGACATTGTTTAAACTAAAATGCATAACACAGCTTTGAAAATACATTTTGTAGATTTGTGATATAATACTGGATGGTATTTGTTGTCACACAGGTGTTCCCTGTACCTGGGCAATGTAAAACCACACCCCACATTGTCATACTGGGATACAGCTTTATTAGCAGTAGATAGCTTACACTGATGACATCAGCAATTAAGGTATGGTTATGGTCTGATTGTGCTTTATTTGAAAAAGCCTTGTACAAACATACTGTGTTCCTGGTGTGTTTCTTTAGGTAAGTCGGCACTGGCACACTGAATGCTTAACCGACTGGATCAAATAATTTTCTTTTTATAGCTCAGAAACTAAGGGAGGTTGCACGAAACACTTATCTACATGTGTTATCTAGGCTACATAATTCATATCATAAATCCACTCACCACGGTTTTACTTTCATTATTATGCCCATTTAAATAAAGGATAATATTCTCTCAAATAAACATGCATATGGTTAAGATAGTAATATTTTCAATGCATAAATCAGCACTGGCTTGTGAGGTGACAAGCAACTTTCCTTCCCTAAAGCAGAAGGAAATTAATCTTTCAGGGTGTAAATTTCCTGTCAGGAAGTAATATTTAAAGGTTCACAAAGGACTACATCTGGTCCCCTATAGCGTCTCTGTCAACATTTCATTCATTTAAGCACAGTTAATGAAACACAGCATGATGTATGAAATAAATCTTACATGGATTGAAGATTGACCAATGTTGGCTTTATGTAATATACAAACTGACAAACATCAAACACATGGTGATATTAATGTAGTCCTTCAATAGAAACAAAAATTATATTTAAATATCTGGCACACTGTTAACCGCACATTGAACAAGATGTTTTTCACGAAAATATAGGGAAGTTTCTGCATAAAAAAAACAGGTGATCAGTGTTCATAGTTATTTGTCTATACATTGTGGTCAAATATGTTGTGACACCTACTCATTATGCTTAAGGGCATGATATGCTTGTGTAATCACACACACAGAAAATACCACATGGATTGTGATAATATTACATGGATTTCAATGCATTTCGTATAGCCTTACCCAAACCTTAACCACCTTAAATACTACTAGCCTAACATTAACCATAGCCTAACTATAACCATACAACATAATTTAACTGTAAAACTGAATTATTTACAAGGTTTTGGTTTCCACAATTTTTATTTTCATTTAAATATTAATATATAACTGGTACATTCACGGAGATGCACATATAGCATAATAATCATAAGGCCTAGTATTTTTCCATGTTGAGGACAACCGATTGAGTGTACTATCTTTACAGTTGACATGCATGTATACTGATATTTATTATTTAAAAAATACTTAATGATAATTACCATAAGGCCTAGAATATATGTTGGGGCAACTGGTTAAGTGTATTACCTTTACAGTTTACATGCATGTAGACTGATATTTAATATTTAAAAAACAGCTAATAATAATTATCATAAGGCCTAGTACTTTACCCATGTTGGGGCAACGGGTCAAGTGTGTTATCTTTACAGTTGACATGCATGTATATTGATATTTAATATTTAAAAAACACTTAATGATAATTACCATAAGGCCTAGAATATATGTTGGGGCAACCGGTTAAGTGTATTATCTTTACAGTTGACATGCATGGATATTGATATTTAATATTTAAAAAACAGCTAATAAGGCCTAGTATTTTACCCATGTTGGGGTGTTTATGGTGTAAACAATTGTTATTGTTGTTTTAATGGTTAATTATAATAAATGAAGCAAAGTTGTAAGAAGTAATCAATCATTTGGACGGTTTCTCAAACAACCTGAAATTAAAGGATGTTTAAGTAAATGGGATGATAAATGGATATGATTTTCAAGATGTATTTGAATCGGTTTACGCAGAAATAATAATCACTATCGCTCATTGTTGGTTCGCTCTGAGCGCACATTTAATTTGCAGTTCCACCTTAAGAGCGGCAACATGCGCGTCCCCGTGAGCTCTCCGCCCGATCATGTGCGAGTCCACGCGTCCGAAAAGTAGGTTAGCAGGGTGTAAGAGAGAGAGAGAGAGAGAGGGAGAGAGAGAGAGAGACAGCAGACTCAACAAGCATTGGTAACGCGGCTTGGCACGTAGTTGTGTGGTAATGAACCTGCCCGTCGAAGTGATTCAGTGATTTTTTTTTATTCTAATCTCGTTTCGTGTTTGCTGCTTTTTCTTGCACGTTCCATTCGATGATGCTTCATACCGTCGCTGAAATGTTAAATCGGGATAGTCATTTTATGTTAGCCAGTTAAGAGGTGGATTTGGTTTTATTCTTTTAAACTCTTCATCCCGTCGGACTTGGAAAAGAGAAACCCGTCAAAATGCGAGGTAAGCCACGTTTGCTTTCGATTCCTTGACTCGTGTATATGAGCAGAAGGTATTTAGTTGAAAATAAATTGATTTGTGGTCGTTTTTAATGGCAGCGTCGGCTTATCTGAAGGCTGCGCTTTATCTCACGTGTAGTGCGCATGTATCGAAGAGACGGCGCTCGCGCCGTGCGCCACTATTTCCAAGTGCGTAGCAGGGAATACAATCCTTAATCCCTTCTGCCATGTTTTAACTGCACACTTTGTTCTTCACCGGCAATAAACGTGTTTGATGTGATTTACTCATAAAACCAAATTGCTTGCTTTGCCCCAGTGCTCATTCATTTTGGCCTTTTACATTTGTTATTTTATTTTAGACACTATTTAGTAACCTGCTTATCTTATGACAGAAAAAACAAGTTGCAAAATAAAATACCCGTACTGTACCCGTTAATTTTTGTTTTACATCACATTACTTACAGATCAGAAGTGATGATTAATTTAAGTTAGAATGTGCAGTATAATAATTCATTTGGGAATTCATTGTGCGTGCAGTGGAGAGGGGGACGCGGTTTTCAGAACATCTGATTCAT
Source organism: Corydoras maculifer (assembly GCA_019802435.1). Lineage (NCBI taxonomy): Eukaryota > Metazoa > Chordata > Actinopteri > Siluriformes > Callichthyidae > Corydoras > Corydoras maculifer. Next base: position 21,376 of record JAFMOD010000816.1, on the reverse strand, counting down.
GTTAAAGTTGTTAACAGAAGGTGTATCTTTTTTTTGCTGGGGTGAGATCGTGGGTGCTGGCTGGGTGGTGGTGCGTTTGGGCGGTGCGTGTGCGTGCGTGTTGTTGTTTGTGAGAATCAGCATGGCCGGCTGTGTGAGGAGCGGAGCCGCTGTTCCACTGACCCACTTACGTCAGCGAGCATTACACGGTATTCTGAAGGGAAGAGGGAGGGGCGGGGACAGCGAGGGGGCGGGGCCTGCTGCCGAGTCGTGCAGACCCACGCGGTGTGTTTGCGCAAACTAAACCGGTCTTCTCACATTTCACATTCCTCTCTCGTTGCGTCTTTTATATCCACTTAATTCCGTGACGATCCCTCCCATTAGCTGTGTAAAGCGATGCACCCATCATATTCTAACAATATCATATAAGAGTATCAATAATTCATTCATTTATTATCTCCCGCTTTATCCTCTATTAGGGTCGCGGTGGGGTTCCCCATGCCCATCCAGGGGAGAACATCCCGGGCGCTGGGCAGATAGACCCAGGACAGGGTGCCAATCCATCGCTGGGCACACACTCACTCACACAGACACACTCTAAATGGGGCAATTTTGAGAATTCAATTGACTTGATCCATGTTTTTGGACTGTGGGAGGAAACCGGAGAACCCGGAGGAAACCCACGCAGACACGGGGAGAACATCCACCTAGATGGGGATTCGAACCGGGAATCCCTAGCGCTGAGAGGCGAACGTGCTAACCACTAAGCCACCGTGCCGCCCAGTATCAGTCATATTAATACAGAATTATCCTTCTGACTATGACCACAAGTTTTTTTTTTGTCGATGATCATATAGAACAAATTTAATTTGATTTATATAGTAATATACGAAGGCCGGCATGGTGGCTTAATGGGTAACAGGTTCGCCTCTCAGAATCCCAATCTGGGTGGAGTTTCTCCCATGTTCTCCCTGTATTCCTCGTGGGTTTCCTCGAGGTCCTCCGGTTTCCTCTCACAGTCCAAAAACATGCATTCAAGGTAAATTGAATGGCCTTAATTTCCCCATATAGTGTGACATGCATATACTGTAACACACTGGTTGTGTGTGTGTGTGTGTGTGTGTGTGTGTGTGTGTGTGTGTGTGTGCATTATTTATTTGAGTACGGTTTTTGTCAGAATCATAACATGTTTTGGTTAACATTGAAAACACTTCACTTATTATATTTTTATAATTATAGTGTTTATTAAAATGAATGCAGGTGTGTTTTTATCACACATGGTGGATGGTATGTCTCCAGCATTTTGAAAATATGATTACATGAAAAATAGTACAAAAAAAAGAGAAAAAACTAAAGAATGTGTAATTTGTGCTGCTTCATAGAGCTTTTTGTCTTTCGTACTTCAACCATAATTTATGTTTTTCTTGCCGAGGGATTTCCAATCCAGGATTTCCATTTTTTCCCACAACCTGAAAACATTCTGATCAGGTGTATAAGAAATTAAAATGAATAAATTGAGCTAGTTTCTTTCACATTTAAATATTACACATTAAAATATTTATCCAGTTTTAGTTTATTTTGTTCTTTTCAGTGAGATTGGCTTTGCATTGATCAAATGTGTGACACAGTCAATCTATATGTAAAATATTAAATTAAATGATCTTTAGCAGTACTGCATTTGGCTATGTTAAAATAATAATTTTTTTAGTCTTGCCAGATTTTAACATATGTAATGAAATTATATTTCTAATATATTTCTAATATAATTATATTATATTTGCAAATATTTAGGCATTATGGATAACTTTTACTATTGGCTTTTGGCATTGCTAAAGACTATTCACAATCAGCATTAGTAATGACATGAGATGCAGAGTTAAAAACATCATAAATGCTTTGACTCCTCAAACCCTGTTGCAACAATTAGCCACAGCCTAGCACTCTTAAAACTAGAGCAACTGATAGCACAACATTGTACATTAAAAAAGCTAAATGAATAAGTAAAACTCACCAAAAGATCTGCCTACAAAACCATTTTTAAGCAGTTTAAGCTGAAACTTGTCAAAGGGAATATTGATCATATGGGACATTAAAACATTTGTTTTGCACCCTTTTCATCGTAAATATTAATTTCTCCTCTGGAAACCTTAAATAGATAGACAGACAGACAGACAATGGATCCCTGATGAATTTCAAGTTGTAAATTATATACTATATACTGTAGTAACTATATATTTCTATATTACTATATAGTGACTCTGGGAACTGCTTATCTTTTAGGAAAATCTACATTTTAGCAGTTTAGGAATGTTAGAAGAAGGTTTTAATTATGGCAAACAACTTTGTGTTGAGAGCTGTTATTAATTAACATGTTATGTACTTAGTAACTCTTGTTAAGCCATTGTTGTATTTTTGATTTCTTTTGTTGCTTAGCAGCCGCCGAATGTGGATTCAATTATCTTGTGTGAGTTTTACAGACTAAACCTCCTACCTGATCTAAGAAAAGCACAAAGAAATAATCTGATCTGCCTTCGAGAAGCACATCTCTATAATCCAACTTCTCCAATAATAAAAAAAATGCTAGAAATATTTTACACAAATGCAGTTAAATAAAATGTAAATTTTAAAGTGCTACGGTTTATTTTAACAAATGTTTATTTGTACTAAACATTAAATATGTACTGTAAATCATAAAGTGTAGATATAAAGCATGCAGTACATTTTATTGAGGCAGCTGGTGTCTATGACCCTGGTACCTTGATCTTTGCTCAGATTATATAATTTGGGACGTGTTCAGTCCTCAAAAACAGTTTTTTAGTCTCGGATTGATGTCAGTAGACCTAAGAGAATTATTATAGAGCTTATGCAGCAAACATTATATTACAATAGTAGTAAAATAAACAATTTGGCCTTGATTGCACTTTAAAAGAGCTCTTAATTTTGAAGAGGCACTTGTTATAGTTCTGAGAAAGCTATAAAAGATCAGATTCAAAGCTTTGTTTTTTTTTAATAGAACAACCATAGTTCCTTTATGCCTTAACTAATGGATCGTGGGATTTAATATCTACAAACAAAAATGTTAAGTAGATGTAAGTACATGACTTCAGGTAAAATTCTATTATAGTCTTGGAATTATGCAATCACTTTTTGTGTATATTAAAGAAAACATAAAAATAAAATAAATAAAAACAAAGAATTTTAATTCTATTAACAAGCACATTCGCATATACATTGCCACCAAGGAAAGGAATACAGAGCTTATGAAGGACATCTGCACAGATAAGGAGAGAACATTTGTACTCCATCAATCAATGCCAAAAATTGAAAGCAGAACCTTCTCATTTTGAAGCATGAGGTGCTAATTTAATTATACTCTCAGTATTATGGTATTGAAATTCTAAATTAAAGCTAGTCCTTAATGTTTTAAATTTGATTCCCATATTACAAATAACTTTTTACAAATAACATCCTAATATTTCATTAGCATCAACTTGTTTAATTGGCTTAAATTCAAATGAAAGTATATTTTTTTTTCTGAAAATGTAGAAGTAATGTTTTACAGTACCTATATTATAGACAGAGAAAGAGAAAAATTTGGTATTTAATATTAAATAAAACAGTTATTGCTAAAATAACATTAAAATACAGAAAGTAAATGGTATTTGATGCAGTAAGAATAAATAGTTTTCTTATGAAGAACTGATTTTGTTTTCACCAGTATGCTGTGTTCCACCTTAACAGATAAAAAAAAGCTAAAGCCTATTCAAATGAAATGAGCTTGACTGCCTCTCCCTCTTTTCAGTGAGAAAGTGTGTCAGTGGGACAGAGCGCGCAATAGGCTCTCAGCCAACTGCTGCTGAGTGACCTTTCAAACAGCCAATAACAGGCAAAGCCACATATGACTTAGCCAAACAGTATGAGAAAGTACAAAAAGGGTGGTAATGGTGCATGCCTCCACAGTGAAACATTTACAGTGTTGCCAGATTGGCAAATGATACCGCGCATGAAGGGTATATTACTTTTCGCTGGCCTAGCAGTCTGAACAGGTCTCTAGTGCAGAGAACTTAGTGCTTAAAATGGAATACTAAAATCAATCTGGCAACCCTGACCGCAGACAGCAGTTATATAACTGAAAGCATCAGAACGGGAGGGGCAGCTCATGGCTTTAGAGATTTTTCCAGTGCCTTGGAATACAATATCCTGTTCACTGCCTTCAGCTGTCTAATATGTCAACGAGATGAATATAAAATGGAGGACAGTGCTACTAAGGGCAAATTATAAAGGGTTATAAGATTATACAGAGTACAAGTTTAACTAACAATTAAACGGATGGTTATGTGGATAAAACATCTATGACAGAAAACTTTATTTATCTATTATTTATTAAATTTATCTCAAGATACCTTTGTCCTCATATATCATGATATATGATACTCTACCTGCCTTATACGTGAAACTTGACTTTTGGCTTATGTCCAAATATAATACAGAATCTAAGTAAACATAATTTACACTTTTTAAAAGTTAGATTTAAATCTTGTATAGTTTTTGCAATGATTTACCACAAAACAAATCCGAAGTCAATTAATAGGTAATTCATATTTAAAATAAACATATCAAAATATTCAGTTTTTTTGCTTTTGGGCCATTTGAGAAACATAAGCTTAAATTTTAAATATATTTGAATATTTAATATAATGTTTCTGTCAAAATCATGCAAATTTAAAATATGAGCATGGTCCAAAAAAAACAGGCCATTGATAATATTAATAATATATCAATGTAAAATGATCTTGTGGGCCGGATATGGCACGCGGACCTTGCGTATGACACCTATGGTGTATTGAGACTCCACTCTGCTGGTCTAAAGTATAGATGCGGAGAACTGTAAGCCACAATTGCCCCTCACATTCCTAAATGGCTGAGCTCCATCTTTCTGAGGTGGAGCATGTTTTTAGTGTGATTGGACAGGGGCGACCACAACAAAAGGGTCCAATTAGTTAGTAGATACCCCCACCCTTTTGTTTTCATTCTCTGTAGAGTGTGCAAGCTCTCTGGGGTATGTTATTGCTACATCATGTTGGATGGACCTGCATTTAATTTTCCTGATTTCTGAATTGCTTTTTTATATGTGGATTGAATTCTTCTACAATGACATAATGGTACAACTTTAGCCTCTCCACGGCCCAAAGATGGCCTTGATATAGTCATTTTTTCCTCTCAGAGAGTGAGTGCAGGTGTCTATGCATTTGTTTTGAGACGAACCGCCAATCGTTTGAGGATGTTTTCCTGATTTTTGCCCATTAAAAGCTTGGATAGTTCACAGCACTCTCCGTGAAACTAATTCAGATAAGCGGCTTAGTATGTGAATGAATGAGTGTAATAAGCATTATATCATATCTCTATCCAAATGTCATTAAAAATGTGAGTGAAATCTAATTGAACAGAACTAGACCTAGAAATTTCAGACAGCTTAAAACAGAGGATCTGCAGGAACGTTTAAACATCATAGTGTTCAGCGTTGCTTGCACAAACATGATCTGTATGAAAGGGACACAAGACTGCAAACAATACCTGCAATCTAATCACAAAACAGCATCTGAAAAATGCCAAAAATTTAAATAAAACAGAGGTATGACGAAGACCTTCTTTTCAAATTAAAATATTATAACTAAAAATCAAAAGGATTTTTTCCTTGACAAATATATTCATCATTAACATATTTGCATTATCCATGTGTCATCTAAAATAAAAATGGTAGTTTTATGAGCTTAATGAATTCACTCCAAGCAGTAATCCCAAAATCTTCAGATGTCATTAAGTAAGGAAATTATTGGCTATTTCATTATTATAAGTAAAAACACATACTATACATTTTTATCAATGGACAATATAAACAATATATAATGGGCAATATATAAAATATATATCTACCACTAGAATCAGAAATAAAAAACCAACAGGACTTTAAGATAAAACTACAAATGAATTAATGGAATGTATATGTAGTGTGTACCACTGCTTGCACAAACATGACCTTCATGAAGGGGCTTCAAAGTGGAAACATTAACTAAAATTTAATCACAAAACTGATCTACAATGTGCTAAAAACAGATTAGAAGACATTAAACTGTGGGATCTTGTAAAGTTATCTGAAAAAATATGATGTTACATATTTCTTTTTTTTTATGTGAAACCCTTTAAAAACGTTCCTGCTTTTTGTGTTGCATCTTTGCTTTGTGTTCATTCACTGCACACAATGGTCACAATGGAAAACAGAGAGCCTTTGCATTGCTTTCTGTTTTCATCATATTTTAACAGTAAAGCATGAGGCAGAAATGTTCTCATCAAGGTGGAGTTGTGACTAATCTGGTGGTCAGCAATCACACAGTCACCTTTTGGCAAATACTGGTACATGGTTGACCACAACTCAAACTCAGAGCTCCAGATCTCTGTCTTTAAACAATGCGTTCATGGGTTTAATTAAAAACAAAATGTTCAAAATGCTTTAAACACTTAATTCAACAAAGTAAAATAATGTAGACAGTTTCTTATATGTATTAAACAGTCTTGTTATTTTGCATGAATAGTAATTTATAGACAGGAAGGGAGGGGAATAAAAAATTTGACTTTCTTTAGTTGAAGAAAGAGAGATTTCCAGCAATGTTTTTAAATTAATGTTGCAAAATAAGGTTGGATTCTCGCCTGTGGTAATAACACAGTTAAATAAACTGGATCACTTTTTAAATAACCAATTACTTTAATCTTAATATTAATTACTTACATAATTTATTTATGTATAAATATATAAATATAGATGCATTATTAAAGCTTTGTATATGCTTTATTTCACTCCTGTGAAAACAAATACATGATCCAATTCACTGTTACAATCCATCCTATTCAACCTTGTGCATCAAAGAAAGTTCATTGCATTTACCCTTATAACCTATTTTTTTCATTTGTCTTCAGCTCAGATCGAGGTGATTCCGTGTAAAATCTGTGGTGATAAGTCCTCTGGTATCCATTATGGCGTCATCACCTGTGAAGGCTGCAAGGTAAAAAATGTTTTAATGTTATCTTGCTTTTGTGAATCCTTTCAGATGTGCCATTCTGTTTTGGGTCAGTTTTAGTTAATTAATTATCACATTTATCTTTTGTAATTAAAATCCTTTTTATCTTACAAGACGACATTATCATCTTTGCTATCGTGTGTGAAAAATAGAAGCTTTAGCTGTAATATGATGGCATACTGAAATGAGAGTTTGCCACCCCTCTTGTATAACTGGTTTAATTTTACCTAATGTGACATTTTCTTAACTTTAAAATCTTAAACTGTGTTCGGAATGCTTCACCCATTAACCGACTAGAGACAAGAATCCCACGGCAGAACAACTTTTTGGACACTACTTAAACCACCGATTCAATGAAATACACCTAAATATGTTACACCTTGTTTTGTTTCTTTTGCATTAATCAGCCAACCATTACCATCTGGTTGTATATAACACAAAACAAAACCACAGACGTAGGAGACAAAATATAATCTAAGTATTAATGCAGCAATAAACTGAACTTTAAAAATATCTGCCAGATACATATATTTGTAAGCAGAATTTAGCAAATCCGTTAATTAACAGATCACAGGTCACAGGGGGCATTATGTTGCAGTGCATAGTGTTCTTTGTGGCGCTTTGTGGAAAAAAACCTGTCTGCAAAAAAAAATTCCTTACAGTTTAAAATGAACATTTGTGCGATCGACACTGATGTTGCACGAGAGGGCGCAGTTTGAAATCCTAGTTGTAGTTCATCCCACAGTTGTATGAGTTAAGAGTGAAGCTTTGGACTGTGTGCAGGGCCACACAGGATCTTTCAGGATCTTTGAATTTACCCAGTTATGCTTTAATAGATGCCTTTTTTTGTACTGGGGCACAGTGATGTAAATTGGATGTATAATTTTGTCCAAAATACATGAATTTTATGGCACTGGGACTAAATAAAACAACTACAGTCTGAAATTACCAGGGGCATCCCAATACATCTGTCCATATAATGTATATAAACTACATATCCTGGAGTTTTTAGTGATGTAAGAGTGGCTCCCCTAACTCTTGATACTAACTGAATGATACTCTTAAAAAGCACATGGTGACCTGAGCCATTTGCCTTTTCTTACTGTATGCAATCTATTGCTCTTGTCTTTTTAAAGACTAGTTCTCATTATATTTGCTTGTTGACCTAATACAACCTCGGCATTCAGAAGGTTTCCAGCGCATCCATTGATTCCTTTCATTACTTTTGGCAGGGCTTTTTTCGGCGCAGCCAGCAAAACAATGCCATGTACTCATGTTCTCGGCAGAGGAACTGCCTGATTGACCGAACCAACCGGAATCGCTGCCAGCACTGTCGCCTGCAGAAGTGCTTGGCACTGGGCATGAGTCGAGACGGTAAATTCATACACCATACTGGCAAAACCACAATGCTGAAGGCGTGACAAACTTCTAAACTTGATTACAGAAGAACCAACATCTGTGGTTCAAAGTATATAAGAGCTGTGTAACACATCTGGTCATCTAATACTTTTATTTATATCTCAGTTAGTTTTGCCAGTCTAAAAACTGTCTAGTTCTAAACAAAAACAAGAATAATTCATTGAAACAACATACTGTATGTGGTTCCACAATGCTACATGATTTTGACAAATTAACAAACCTAAACTTTTGTCCTTTAGTTGGGCGCATTAAAAGAAGCTTACTGATTTGTACTTTCGGGCCTGGTTAATTACTCTTGGTAAATAAAATAAGATGTAAATAATTGTTGTATTTTGGTCTTTGTTAAAATTTGATATTTTTATAAATTATCATTGCTATAGATATTAAGAATATTTACGACATACTGTGTGCCATAAATTAGATTTTCCTAGCCTTTCCTCTGTCTAAACAGATTTAAATGTCAACGCCAACAGTATTATGTTTCCAATTTGGCTATTCACTGATATCATTATCAGGATTACACTAACTCAAGAATACATTGATGGACTTTATTTAAACCTGACAGATATATTCAGTTATAGTCATTAATAAACTGATTAGATTTTAGTAGTTTTTCAAGATACAGTTACCACGCACTTGTGTATATCCTGTAAACAGAATATATAGTAATGCTTTGGATTATGGGTGTGGTAGCTCAGTGGTTAAGGTGTTGGGATAACAATCCAAGTGTTGTGGGTTTAAATCCCAGGTCCACTGAAGTTACCAATGTGGGCCCTTAAGCAAAGCCCTTAATCCTCATTGCTCCAGTGACCCTCTGCATATATCCCTGTGTTCTGAGCCCAATACTTCGGATACTTGTAAGTCGCTTTGAATAAGAGCGTCTGCTAAATGACCAAAAGTTTTAAATAAACACATTATATTTCATATTATTCATTCAATTGATAGTGTTTGTAAACTATGGTGATCATTATAGAAATAGTCATAAATTAGTCTACATTGCGGATACAAAAGTGTAATTCTAAGGTACAGCTAGCCCAATTGGTAGTTGCAGAGGATTATACACAATCCAACAAAATAGACCTCTATGTCAGGCCTTTAATTATTTTGACATTCCGTGTTCCCATGTTCAGTTCTTTGATCTTCTTGCTCTCTATATCTCTTTACCAAACAGCGGTGAAGTTTGGTCGCATGTCTAAAAAGCAGCGCGACAGCCTGTATGCTGAGGTGCAGCGACATCAGCAGCTGGCCCAGGAGTCTGAAGAAGCAAATGAAGACAGAGACATTGGACACAGCCGCTCCTATAGCAGCACTGGGTCCAGTGCCACTTTAAGTGATCTAGATGACATTACCACGTTGCCTGACGGCTTGCTCTTTGACCTGCCACTTACTCCAGGCGAAGCCGCTGAATATTGCACCCTTGAGCTGTTAGATGATGGAGTGGAAAGTGGAGCAGGGAGTGCAGGGAGCAGTAGCTCCTCCAATCAGGGCTCTCCAGAACCTAATATCTTGGACATGGTGGAAACAGGGCGAGTGAAGCACGAGTACGAGCTTCTTCCTGAGCCCAGCCTGCTCACACACACCCTGCTGGGGGCACTATCTGATGACTGCCCTCTGCTTGACATCGGTAGGTGTATTTATAATTACTATTAGACTTGACAACACTGAAATAGAATGTCTGAATTGAACATGCTAAGGAAATATTTGAATATTTTGATAAACAACAGAAGGATATTGTATAAGTTTCATCAATGTGTTTATTAATTGTAGGCTTCTTAGAGTCAGTGAAGTTCATTTATAATTTTTTTTAACAAAGATACACTAATATCTCTAAAAGAATACATTCTATACCTTAACAATGTCTTTATTTATAGTGGATTTTTGTAGTAAAACTGGAAAGAATCATATGTGAGGTGGCCAAACTCATTGATTCATTGACTCTCAAAATGTGCATTATTGCTTCAGTGGGTGAACTGTTGGAACCACATAGTTCTATTGTGCCATTGTGTGGGAATACTGTGGAATGCAAAGGTTTTGTGTACATCTGGTCAAATTCCTTTGTTGATTTTAAAGTAAATAATAAATTATGTACATGAAGGTAAATTCTGAAAATTTGAATGCAGTTGTTACTGCAACTGGATTATTGTATTAAACTCCAAATTGCATGCAAAATTAATTCCACACTTAATGTCTGATGTTTATCATTTACAATTTAGTAAGATTATTATTTCAAATATTAGTAACATAAATTATTTGTAAATGTTGGCTGAAAAAGTTTTTTTTTTTTTTTTAACATAAATGACAACTGAATTTGCATAATTAAATAAATGTTCCTTTATGTATGCCAAAAACATTTAGTACGTTTAGTGTCCAGCTAAACATTTTTGTTGCCAGAGGTTTTAACTTGAAATGTACCTGACAGAATAATTTCTTTTTATTTACTCTTTCATTCAGCTTATGATACTTTTACAAAAATTAAATATATGAATAAAGTTAGAACACCGACACTAACAGATGTTTTTACATTTTTAACCTAAATATTTAATATCCTAAAAGTAAATTTACCATTTAATATAAATCTAGTTTAAAGCTAAGCTAAAAGACATTATTAAATGTTACAGGTATGCTGTACCTGTACAGATATGACACTGTGTAACCAGTTTTTACATGCAGTTATTACATGTTTTTTCATTCTTGATACAAAGTAACAACATAATACGTCATCGGATTGGATTGAAAAACATTTTTTGCCACACCTGTTTCAGTGTGTCATACTGATATCAGTGTGTTAGAGCATCAGCGCCTATAGTGGGCAGAAAATGTTTCGTTTTATGTATTTAAAACAGTATTAACAAAGCCTCAAATGTTTTCTTTTGTTTTTAATAAAACAAAAAATATATAACCAAGCAGTAAGAAAGAAAGGAAAAGATGTATAAGAGTTTTTATCTTATTAGATTATGTCGGATGAAACAAATGAAACATGAATAAATCAAACCGGAGCAGCAAACTGTCAAAAATACCTGAATATAGATTTTAAGTTACGTAGTCTTTTATGTTTAAGATATGTGAATAATTCAAGTAGTTCTTGCAAGATATGCCCCAATGTTTCCATTCCTATCCCCAGGCTGACTCTTTTATCTAAATCCAGATCAAACATCCCTTTGTGTAGAAAAATTTGCACCCAACTGCAAGTTCAAAGGCATTATCAATTCAAAGGAGGGCTTGAGTAATAGTCACATCTCACATCAATAGTTTGCAAAATTAACTAAGCGCAAATTTTCAGGTGGTTTCGAATTCTTGATCACTAATAATGACAATGTATGATATCATAATAACCATCACATTCATTATCTGAACGAAATGATTTTGACCGTAGCATTTCTGGTTAGCATTAGGATGCTTTCTTTTATAGATATGTTACAACTTGTAGTGCAATAAATTTATGGATCTGTGTTTAGAGCGAATCACTCAGAACGTGGTGAAGTCACATCTGGATACATGCCAGTATAGCACAGAGGAGTTGAAACGACTCACTTGGAACCTATACACACCTGAGGAGACACGCTCATTCCAGTTAAAGGTACAAAAACAAAAAGTAGAGAAAGTATTGCATGGTATTTGTTAAAAAAATATATGAAGAGGATTGGTTAATGGAAAGGATTTAGGTGGGTGTAAGAAAAGATGGATGGATGGGTTTCAGAAGGATTAATGAATAAATGGATATGAGTGGGTGGGTGGATGTACAGATGGGGATACAGATGGGGAATAGATGGATTAACAAACAGATGAGTGTGTGGGTTGTTGGATGTATGGGTGGAAAAAAAGGTTTTTGGTGGATGATGTAAAAGGAAAAGATGGATGACTAGATAATGTGGGTGTGTTGGTTGGGTGGTAGATAGATAGATGGATGGATAGAAGAGTTTAGGAAGTGTAAAGACATATTGTTGTAGGATGGGTGGATGCATAGCTGGATGGATGGATTCATGTGTGGATGTGTGGGTAAATTAATGTTAGGATAGATGAATGGATATGAGGATGGATGAATGTGTGAGTTGGTAATGATTAAATCCAGATTTGTGGTTTATAAGTAGACATACATCACTAAATAATTGTTACAGTCCTAATAACTATGCCAAGATTGAGTCATGTTATAATGGGAATTAAAATTCGACATTCATTCCAGTTGCACAGTGTGCACCGATCAATTTCCTGACGTATTACCATTTGATTTTTCAGCCTCTCATTTAGAATCTATGGCAGTATTGGATTTCTAATTAACATATTGATTATTCTGTACCTAGTCTGCTGAGTGGATGTGGCAGCAGTGCGCCCTTCACATTACTAATGCCATCCAGTACGTGGTGGAGTTTGCCAAGCGCATCAGTGGCTTTATGGACCTGTGCCAGAATGACCAGATAATCCTTCTCAAAGCAGGTCAGAGCAGGCCTCCTGAACAAAACACACTTAGACAGCGCTAACTTACACAAACAGAACACACATATACCTTAGATTACCTGTGCCAGAGTAATATAGTATGTTGCTTCATATATGTTGTAACTGATCTTTCGACACAGGACTGATATCCATTAATATTAAATAAAAACATCTTCTTACAATTATGTGCAAAATCTGTGCCATATTATGAGAAAAGCTGTTTTTTGTATATTCTTATACAGAATGCTTGTAGTCCCCTGGTTATTTGTTGTGGAGCGTAATTATCTTAATGAGCTGTTTACTGAATTAGTATTCATATCAATAAATTGTTCCTACCTTTTCCTGCAGTCACAGATTTCTAGTATTCTAGTAAGTCTAGTAATATTCTAGTATCTCCTAATAATGTTTTCATTAGCGTAAACCAACAAGATTATACAATTTAAGCCCATTTTTGCCAGAAACAACTGATTTGGGTCATGAAACTGGAAACATTTGTATTATTAAGCATAAATTGCCTTACAAATATTAAACTTTTAAATCTGTACTGTTTCTTTGTCATTCCTTAGAGATCAAGATTCTTGTGTTGGTAGTATGTGGTAGCTCAGTGGTTAGGAGGTTGGACAATTAATTTAAAGGTTTGGAGTCCACCAGTTGGTGTGGAACAAGGCTCTAAACCTACATTGTTCCAGGGTTCGGTATCATGGTTGAACATGTGCTCTGACCCCACCCATAAAATCGGGACATGTAAGTCGTTTTGGTTGAAGGTATTGACAAAATGACTATGTTATACCAGTGGTGTATTGTCTTAGCATTCATTATTCATGTTTAGATCTGTTGTTTAATGGAGGTAACTGTGCATAGTGCTCTGGAGCAAATATAGCCTTTTCTTATTAAACAAAGGATCAAAAGTGATTTCAATTAGTTTTTCTTTAGGGAAATTTTTTTTTGTTGTATAAAACTTTGTTGTTGTTGGTAAATAGCTGGACTGTGCAACAATTTTCTCATTTTAGCTGCAGGTCTCTCCAGTACCTTCAGATTAACCTCTGGACTCTTGATTATGGCCTCTTTAATCGGCCACAGAATGTTTATATCTGCTTTGTCTGAGCAGCGTCACACTTGTGCCATATTCTATCTATTGCTCATAATGGATTTGAATAAGCTTTATGTAATGTTCATATTGTGATATCATTTTACAACCGATCAATACTATTTTCATAATGTTATTCCAACAACCTGTTTGAGGCCAAAGCTGGGCAATAAATTTCCTTAAGTGGCCATGTGAGAAATTGGGATGGTTCTGAAGGGACCAAAACAAACTTAATTGAGAATAAACACAATGCAGTTGTATTGCAAGTATGGCATAACCTAAAATGCACAATATCCACATAATTTAACTGCATGCTGTTTTTGTTAAATAGTTAATTTATAGCTCACGTATGTGTGCATGTATAAGTAATTAAGTGTACATAAGTGTACATATCTCATTATTAAATTCCTAAATTCTTATTGACCTGGTGTGGACCAGACAGGGACAGCCAAAGAGACAGATGTAGCCCCATTGTCGTAAAATGCCCAATTGCAATAAGGGCATTTTCACATCCACTTACATTTCAGTCCTGTCTATAATGCCTTTTTTAAAACCCAGTATGATTGCTAACTTCTCTCCACTCTCTTTTTGCTTTTTGTCTCCAACTCTCTATATTCTCTACTTAATGCACCGTAATATGCAAAAATCACAAATTATCTAATTTTATAATAATTTTATAATTAATTTTTATTGTTTTTGGATTCCTGTATAACATTTGGCATTTTTACAATCATACATTTTAATTAAAATGCTCCCTTTATCTGGAGAGAAACCTTTTTGTTATATTTTTTATTTGCATGCTATTTTTGCATGGTGGGACATACCTACTCCTCCACTCCTCTTTCTCCCTTCTATCTCTTTGGCTCTCTCTTTTTATGTCAACACTTGCAGGCTGCCTGGAGGTCCTGCTGATCCGCATGTGCCGTGCATACAATCCAACCAACAACACCATGTTCTTTGATGGCAAGTTTGCCAGCCCTCAGCTGTTCAAAGCACTGGGTAAGTGTCTAAACTTTTGAACTTCCTCATAACAGCCTCAGTGCTGACAGGGTTGTGTATTCTGTGATGTGTTTCTGCTCACCACAATTAAACTGATGGTTATCTGAGTTCCGTTCCCGTAGTGTTTTATCCAGCTTAAACCAGACTGGCCATTCAGATGGGCAAATCATTTTTTGTCAACTATTTCAATAATACATTAATCTCTTTCAAAAAATCTTTAAATTTGAATAGTTTTTGGTAAGTCACTGACATGATAAGTATGAATATCTGTGGGATGTGAACAAAACTTAATAAATCTATTACGTTGGGCTTGGAAGAAACACTAATCAACTTTTTTTTAATAGATTTTTTAGATTATAAAGAGATTTTATAAACGGAACAACCAAATGACCACTCAAGAAAAAGATCAGTCAACAACTTAAATAGCAACCCTTCACTATCCTCATCAGCCAAATGTCTTAATCTGCATAACTACATTTACATTTAGTCATTTAGCAGACGCTTTTATCCAAAGTGACTTACAAAACTTACGAAGCTGAAAGTATTTTTCACCACACTGAGTCAATTTTAGACATCTGGAGAGGTATCCAGATGTCCCAGAGGAATGACCCAGAAAAAAACATTTAAACTTCCTAACAAAAAAGACCTTGTTATTCCTTCTTGTGGTTTGAACGCAGGGCCTTCTTGCCACGAGGCACAATCATTAACCACTGCTCTGCCGTGAAATACAGTGCTAGTTAAAATGTTGACTGTCAGGAGTGAGAGGTTTGGGAAGATAAGGCTTTTAGCAACCATCATTTTTTATAGACTTATTACTAAGCACTTAATCCCCCACTGTGTTTATTTAAAAATGTAATGTGTAAAGCACACACTTTGTAATATGGTGCTTCATAGTAATATGGTGCTATCATCACAATCCTTTATTACAATAAAAAGGGTGTCCAGTGGGATCTTAAGACCAAAACATATTAAGAGCACAGCAGTCATCTTCAAACACTCGGCTCACAACGCAATTAAGAAGTGATTGCAGACAGAATGTTTACTAGAAATGAGGCTATTAGAATAACATATTACATTGGTTTGCACAGTGATGATTAGTTTAAATGAGCTTTTACTATTGTTCCAGTACAAACCAAAGAGGACCTTTTAAAGATGTTCATTATGTAAACCCCTATTTTACATTGTAAATAGATACTAAATTACTTATATTCATTTGTACTATGCATGCAGGCTGTGATGACCTGGTGAGTGCTATCTTTGATTTGGCGAAAAGTCTGTGTCGTCTACATCTGAGTGAAGAAGAGATGGCCCTGTTCAGTGCTGCTATCTTGCTATCACCTGGTGAGTGGTGTGTTGTGGAAAATGTGCACTAAATTTATAGAAAACAGGATTCTTAAAATTGTTTTACTGTATATGAAATGAATTCTTTTCCTGATCCCCTTTTTTCTGTACTCTTTTAGACCGCCCATGGTTAACGGAAAGTCAACAGGTGCAGAAACTACAGGAGAAGGTTTATCTGGCTCTTCAGCACAGCCTGCACATGGGTAGAGGAGGTCAGGAAAAACTTGACAAGGTGATCAGACCAGCAGAACTACAGTACTCACATCATGTACACATACATCCAGCTAAATATAAACCATGCCTTCCAAATCAGTTTAATAATATTAGGATATAATATTGTATAATATTATCCAGGAGGGCGGCACGGTGGCTTAGTGGTTAGCACGTTCGCCTCTCAGCTCTAGGGATTCCCGGTTCGAATCCCCATCTGGGTGGAGTTTCCATGTTCTCCCCGTGTCTGCGTGGGTTTCCTCCGGGTTCTCCGGTTTCCTCCCACAGTCCAAAAACATGGATGAAGTTAATTGAATTCTCAAAAATTGCCCCCTATAGAGTGTGTCTGTGTGAGTGAGTGTGTGCCCAGCGATGGATAGGCGCCCTGTCCTGGGTCTATCTGCCCAGCGCCCGAGACGTTCTCCCCTGGATGGGCATGGGGAACCCCACCGCGACCCTAATAGAGGATAAGCGGGAGATAATGAATGAATGAATGAAATATCCAGGAGGCACAGAGGCTTAGTGATTAGCACGTTTGCTTTTTAGCGATAGGAATTCCAGGTTCAAATCAAAATCTGACCCTTGTACACAATTAAGCGAAAGATATTGAATGTATGAATGAATAATATTATCCAAAATACAGCACTTTGTATTTTAATGAACCATTTTATTTTATGTAACCTATGAAAGTGTCATCATTATAAAAGAGAACTGAATGTGGTATTTGTGTATGGCAGGGGTTCGAAACTAGCATAAGAGGCATTTAACAAACCTTAGGAATGAAGCTTGATATAAACTAATTGAGCAATCTTTAAACACAAAGTGACTGTGGTGCACAAATTATGATACACTGTTTTTACAAACTTATGCAAAGTCAAAACATTTATTACTGCTCAAAGTTACTTAAGTCTTTCGGCCCTTTGTATGCAAATTTTGCATGTTCTCTTTGTGTCTCCATGCATCTGCATTTGTCATTTATATTTAGCGCCCTCTGCTGGAGATAAAAACTATTGGCGTTATATTGGTTTGAACCATCATAGTGTGGTTAAGCAGGTATTTTTACTGAAATTCCTCTTTTTATCTTTTGCATTGTAGATGGTATCCAAGCTGCCACAGATGAAGTCGATCTGTAATCTGCACATAGACAAGCTGGAATTTTTTCGGCTTGTTCACCCCGAAACAGCCTACAGCTTTCCTCCTCTTTACCGGGAAGTGTTTGGCAGCGAGATCAACTTTCCAGACTCCACCAACAGTTAGAGAGGGGCAGTGGGTGAGAGAAAGACATATTTAGTTTGATTTAGCCATTATTTCAACATCCTTTTATTGTTCCAGAGACAGTCTAGTTACCATGCGATGCTTTCGTGTGTGTTGCTTACTCTTACCACTTAAACATCTAGCTACAGCCTTACAGACTTATTCTTATGCTGGACATTAGTACAGCTGGGATTCCTCAAGTTTGCCGAAACAAATTAGCATCCAGTTGTTTAATGACATTGTGATATAAGGTATATGGGGGGAAATTATTAAATTCATTCAATTACCTTTTGCCCCATTGCAAAAAGCAAGCACTTAACAAAGCATTTTGAACAACTGAAGGCTTCCAGTAATTTGGGAAAGACCCAGTTTGTTCCACTTTGACTGTTGTTCAGTCAAGCAAGGTTCTTAAATCCAGGGTTGGATACATTTGGTGTGGAAGTGTCCGAGTGGCCATGACGTCAATCTTATTGTGCACACTTAAAATAAATTAAAACAGAAAATAAAAGCTGTTTCTGACCTCAGAAAAGCTCTTCTGGGCTAATTAGGCAGAAAAATCCCATAGACACACTCCAAAATCTTGCCGTAAAAATGTTCAGTGAATTGTGAAGATGTTGCAAGCTTTTGTGTATGTAATGTAATTTAGCACATAAATGATAAATAATATATTTAACCTATAAGGCATAACCAAGAAAAGGTTGTTTATTGGCTGCGAAGAAGCAACAAAAAGTGTGTTTGGCAGTTCAATTTATAACTGTAAAAATCACAAATATAAAGAAAGTCTTAGAATGGACGTATATTTGTCTGAATATAGTATAGAATAAAGTATCAAATATTTTTCACTAGAATATTATCCTACATGAGCTCACACACTTTGTCAAAAACAAACCACAATATTTCTATAGGAGTAAATGTGGGAAAAGTATTAAAATCTCAAATTATATAAATTACTTGTGTAACAAAATAGCCAGACATTCCTTTCTATAGTTCCTGTGGTATCTATATAGAAATGCTGCTATAAAACACCTGTACAGGTGCCTTGAGGTTTATTAGCATGCCTTAAACACTTCATTGAATGTCAAAAATATGTTCCATTCCAAATTTTTTATAAAACTTTATTAAGTTAATGGAACTGGACTGATAATTATAGATGGTTTGTATTGCCAATGTAAAAAAAAGCGTAAAGTGGCTTTCCCAAACCAACCTGGGCCTTTGTATCCTTAGACTGTATGGCTGCAGCTATTTTTATTATTTATGTAATCAAGATCTGATTCACCCTCCTAGTATTAATTTTTATATGAATGCTTTTAAACTGCTGCCTCATGACACAGAAATTACACAAAACGGTCCACCGCAAAAGAAAGCATTACCTTTACCTTTCATAGTACAATTTGAATAAATTTTTATTTTTTTGTCTGTTGCGCTGTTTCAGACTTTAAAATAAAAATCTAAAGGAAGGAAATTTGTAAGTTAACACACACAGTTGACATGACAGACTTTTAAGAACTTGAGCAAGAAAGGGATGTTGATGTATTTCAGTGATGGCAAGTTCCAAAAGGGGAGATAAGGCAGAAACAGATGAAGGAGCGAGAGAGTACAAAAGAACAGCGTTGGGACCCATGGTGTAGTGTACATTAGGAACCTTTAACAACCTCATTTGATTAGCAACCTAAAGACAATCCAGTGTGTTTCATTTTTCTAAAAGAGCACACTCTAGTTCAGGTAGGTTGAGGCGCTACACTTCTGTACACTACCCATCCAATACACAGCGCACTCTCTCAAGAACCTCATTAGACTAAATCTTACGCATTTTTGATAAACATATGCACACTCAGTTTTGAGTTAGAGGTGCTTAATTCTGTTATGTTGACATGTTTTGGACAGCACAGAGTTGTGTGCTGATCAGTTTTTAACACTATATCAAAAAACAGTTCTTTCACTCTCCCCTCTATAGACATATTTTGAATGTATATCCCTATAAAAGCACTTGGTGTGTGGCCCAATATACATTTACCTTTTGGTTCACTGTAATACTTTTAAGAAGCCTACCTATGACAATCAAGTATCAGGCAAGAAACCAGACTGTGCCCAGACATTTGTAGAGAGAAAGGACCATTTTATACACAATCATGACATTATAGCCGGTGATCATTGGGCTGCTGGTGTAGTTTTTAGTGTGCAATAAAAAGGTAGTACTGCCGAGTTTGCTTGTTATATAGCAACAAAGTGACACACCAGGCAAATGTTGACCTGTACACGCGGACACTTATTCAGGCTTGTCTGCTCAGTCAGTGTTCGGTGCTGCTTTTGAATTTTGTTCGATTAATTTAAATGCAGTGAGTAACCTCAGTTTCTTTAACCCCTATCCTTATTAATGCCACTTTAAAGAAAGTGAAAGGATGTCTGATCCTGTTTATTTATATAGATTATTTTAAATACAGTTGCATTTAAATGAATGCATATATGTAGTAAAGAGAGACAGACATAAAGAATTAGTGAAAAGACAAAGCCAGAACGGAGAACAGGGTTTTTTGGGGGGCAGGACTGTATGGATACCCCAGGCTCACTGGAATCCAGGATCACAGCACTGTAAAGATGAACCAAGAATATGATGGAAACCGAGGACAAATAACTTTTTTAATTAAAAGTATGCTCATGTTGGATTCTAATGGAACTTTTGGAATTTGCTGGCTCTGGTTCTTCTGGAATACTACAGACTGCCATAACACTCAACAGAAAGTCTTGAGTAAACACAATGGCGAAGGAATTAATTTCCTGGGACCTGCTTCTAATCTGAGGATTGTTTCCTGTGATCTGATGAGCACCTGAATGACAGCTCTGTTTTTTTAACTGCTCAGAGAAAACGATGGAGAAGTGACTGTCAGGATGTGACATTTTTGCACTCACGTGAACATTCATGCACACACAGATGATCAGGCTGGATCTGTAAGAAAAGATGATCGGATTGTTAAGTTGTATTATTTTGTATGTTGTGGCCCTTTTCCGATTTTTGCCTATTCCTGTGATACACCTCTTCTTCCTGCTCATGGTAAAAGGTTGACAGAGTTCTCAGCTACCCCCTGAGTCAGACCTTCAAAGGATGATTATTTTGGGTAGTACTCAATTTTTCTTCAAGGTTAATATCTTAAAGTAAAACCACTGAAACAGAGCATTCAAAGTGGTCTGTGCCAGTCAAGGCCCTGGTCTACTAAGTTCCCGAATTATTCCAATTCCAGTTTGTGCAGGTGCACAATTCAGGTCTCATATCAAAGATAATGTAAATCATTCTCAAAATCCTAGAAAAACAATGTTATTAGGGTGTTTGTTTTAGTCTTTTTTTTATCACACAGATACAGTGGGTTGCAAAAGTATTCATACCCCTTGAACTTTTCCATATTTTGTCACATTACAACCACAAACATAAATATATTTCACTGGAATTTAATGTGAAAGACCAACACAAAGTGGTATACAATTGTGAAGTGGAATGAAAGTTATACATGAATCAACAATTTTTTTACAAATAAAAAACTGAAAAGTGCGATGTGCAAAATTATTCAGCCCCCCTGAGTCAATACTTTGT
>JAFMOD010000814.1:10157-32403 GCA_019802435.1 Corydoras maculifer | reverse complement strand
AATTAGACTGTAATGTAGAGATTTTGAACTGTAGTACAATTTCAAACTAAAGTATTTTTTATATATAAATTTCTCAGTAACTGTCCCTTTGATGCTTGCTGTGACTAAGTGAATTTCCCCATTATGGGAAAATAAGGGCTTATCTTATATTGTAGACACATCTGCACAGGAACAGATTTCTAAAATCATTAAATATATGACCAAATCTTGTAATGATCTTGAAGATTTAGCAAATTCAAGCATGTATGAGGTTCCATGTAAAATGTATCTTGTGAGTTTTAAAGCATCTAAATTTAATCATTATATAAATTTTAAAATAAAGGACCTCAATGCTAATTTTCTAGCATTGTAGTATATATCATTCCAACATATTTTTTGGAAAGCTATAATCTTTGCACATTACAGTGTTATTTTAATTGTTTCATGATATTTACAAATCCATCAGTATTTTGTCACATTGTCTATGTTTTTTTACAAGTCAACTATAAATTACTACAAACAAGTGGGATCTAGCCTAAATCTGTCAAATGAAATCTTCTGAATGAAAGTCTGAATTATAAAGCAGAGGTAGTCTGGTTATTCTTTATAACAGGGCTTTTGGTAGAGTAGGAAAACGTATTTATGAAAAAAAGTATCTCTGTTATTACCATAATCATACTCACTAAGTTATGGTCATTATCTCCATTCTAATAGAAGGTATATCATTTTCTCTGGTGCACTTCAATAGTTAATAATCTTCAAATCATTGTTTTATCTGCAAGGTAAAGATAGAATATAAAAAGGAATGTAAATTTATTAACATTTACCCAGTTCAGCCTTCTCTCGTAGGACATCCTTGAAGTTTAGGCCACTGTTGAGTGTGGACTCACGGTACCGGTAAAGGCCTTCTCTTTGGCCGTTCCTGTCCAGCTCCTTTAGCATTGAAGGTTTTAGAGGCAAAGCATGCAGGCCTTTCTTCCAGCATGATGAATCCCATACTGTCCATTTCACCAAGTCCTCTAACTTTAGAATGACCTTCTCTGATACAGCAATCACTTCGTCCTACAAATGCACAAATACAGAATTAAAGATTTTGTAATGAGGTATGGTTAACCATTTGACTGGTTACTGATGGCTAAGAAAGTTCTATTTGCTTGCACACACATTGTCATTTATTCATATTATTAATTATAAAATAAATTACAAATATATACAAAAGTACTGGCATCAAAACGATAGCACACTATCAAATAACTGTTAAATCATAATCTAATATAGAACTTGTGTAAATATGAACTTGTAAAAAAATGGCACTAGCAACAGGCATTTATCCCAAATTACTGCTAAAATGAAAACAAAAATTACAAAAAAGTAATGGTATGTAACAAGTGTAAAACATTCACCAAAATTTTATAGTGGAAAACTGAAAATGTTAACAATTGTATCCTTTTAAATGTCATTACATATTATACACATTTTGTGAACAATAAATGAAAAATTATACTGGTATTATTGCAAACAAGAAGATATGTCACACAAGTAGCAGGAACAGTAAACAGATAACACAATATTCATAAATAAAAATAACACAATATTTAAGTACAAAGTTGTTTTAATCCTTTACATTCCTATAGTAAAATTACGTTTCATTAAGTAGTTATTATTTTCTTCATTAAGAATCTCTTATAAACTGTTAAAATTGTTTTTTAACATAAAGTGCAACTATGTATACCTTTTAAAATAAAAAACAGAATTAGTGTACAAAACAGCAGCTAATAGGGGTGCGAATCTCTCAGTGCCTGGCGATTCGATTCAATTCCGATTTTTGAGGTCACGATTCGATTCAGAATCGATTTTCGATACAGAAGCGATTTTTCAGTTCAAATGGTCTTTAAATTTTGTTTAAATTATGTGATTGACAAGATGCAACAACAATGTAAACAAAGAGAACATTTATTAAGAACAATACTAAAATATAGACTTTACAGTCAGTGACAGTGCATTTATATTTTGCAAATCTTTAAAATTTAACATTAAAAATAAAATAGATACTTCAGTCTTTTTAATTATATTGCACCAACATTCGCTACATTTTCAAAACTTAACCTTAAATATTAAATTATTTTCAACTTCTTTTAGCTCAGGGTGAAGTCGCGCAAAATGGGCTCGCACATTTGTGGTATTTCCAAAGTACTTCAATTTCATTTTACACTCCTTGTAACAGTTGTGCTCATGTCAAGCTCTCTCTTCCCCGTGATGTTATAGAATCCAAAGTGTGCCCAAACACTGGCTTTTAATGACAACAGGGCAGGTTTACTCCCGTTCTCCCCCTGCTCCATGCTTTCTGCTCCATGCTAGCGGACTCCATTCAGACAACAGAAGCCAGCTAACTCTCTTGCTGTATGCTGACTGAGTGGTTACTTAATGCGATATGCAGTATGCTCGGGAGGGGGCAGCAAAAAAAAAAACTTAAACGCATTTTTTTTTATCGATGTTTGGCCATTTTTAATCGATTCAGAATCGCTAGGATTTTGAATCACGATCCTTTGAAGAATCTATTTTTTTCAGCACCCCTAGCAGCTAATAATAATTTACAGTTTGGCCAGTACAGTGTAAAAAAATATAGAGAAGATGGAGGAAAATTAATGTTTTTGGCTGCAATGTTTTAAATTCAGATGCAGCTTTAACAAGTGAGTAGGTGTTTTCCCCACTCCAGTTCAGGAGCGGTAAAGGTGACGATGTTGACATTTTCTTTTTACTGACCTCTTAAGTAAAGTCACTTTACCTGGCAAAAAAATTCAGTGACAAACAGCAGTCCCAAAATTAGGCTTTCTCTCTTTCTGACCGAACCACCAGAATGACAATACATTATAAGTTTTTTGGTAATTGTTTGTGCAATGACATGCAACAAGCAGTTGAATGAAGAACTAGTTGTAGCCAGAAATCTATCAATAACTTTTATGTTATCTTATATGTGTGTCTTGGTCAGATGGATTGTATCTATTTATCTAACTGTATCTACTTTTATTTATAATATATACTATTGTGGCACTATTACAACTGCAATTTGGCAGATATTCATATGATCATAAACATAACAAGCAAATATATTTTATTTATAAACCTAAACTGAGTTAAATGTTGTATACAGGTGTAACTCATTCATCTCCAGAAATGTTTCTAATAGGCATTAGAGCAGAAAGGGGAACTGTCACACTGTGTTTGAACAAATTCTACAAATAGTTACAGATTTACATTTGGGCATACATAATATTATCCTTGTAACTAGGTAAAGTAAACAGATCTTAAGGTTTGCCCTTTACTTTAGTTCAGAGTTTTATTTAGCCTTGAGAATAAATTGATTTAATAGACACTATTTAGCAGGCAGCATTATGTAATGGATTCTTTTTATTATTTAATTGAAGATTGAATCATATTTTAAGGAGTATTGAGTCTATGAACATCATATTGTTAAAACTATAATAAAATGAAAAAAAGTTCACATGTTTAATAAATATGTCTGTATTTTCCTCGATCAAGCACTTTTAACACTACAGAATACTTCCTGCTCATGTGACTTCAACCTTGACCCAGTAAAAGCAAACCCACATCACAGGGAATGCTTGCTTGGTCATGGAAAGCTTTCAGCAATACAATTTTGCATTTGAATAAAGCTTATGTATAGTTTAAGGTTGAGTCATGTAGGTGGTGTATCATCTTAATACTTTCCAACAGTAGAGCCTATTGTCGATATGTAATAACTTTTTATCACACTCATGAGTGAATATGAGTCAAATAAATGTCTGGCCTTTTGTGTATAAAGCAACATGTTGAAATCCAAAACAACAATTAAAAGATTACAGCACAACTTTATAAAACCATGTTATTAAAAATTAGGATGTATGATTTGCATTGTTTTTAATATCGCCTAAAACAATCTATTGTAAATCAATGCATAAATTCAGACCAGGCCTGGGAAAGAAAACAAATGGGTTGAATTTGGTGAAAGTATTTTATTTGTATTCAATAAAGGGGACTTATAAACCTTGAACAAGTAAAGGAAAAAACTCTCCAGGATATAAATCTGATGTCTTTCATTTCCTTTTGTTTTTCATTTAAACGATATACACATTCCACAAGCTTTACAAAATGTATGTCTAAATATTGCTGGAGTCTAAACAACATTCTCACCACAAATACAAGTGGCAACTCAGTATTATTTACCCTAAAGTTACTAAAGCCCAGCGGTGAGACATGGGCTCTGTGTGCAATAACCACTTAAGCGCAAAGGCATCTGTTTCTCTAGCCCTATAAAGCTAAGTGGGTCAAACACTGTTAATCTTGATGGCGACGCAGCAAACTTCACTGTGTGATCATGTGGCCAAGCCTGTTGCTTTGAAGATCTAACAAGACTTTGCTTTGATTTAATTAAAATAACTGAAACACAGTAACAAATATTTTTCAATTTAATTATTTTTACTTATATACTGTTAATCATCCAACATGTTATACTACTGACTTTTTTTTTTTTTAATTTTACATATGCAGCTTAAGTGAGTATATTGTTGATTTTCTAATTGTCTGAATGTGTTCTGGCAGAACAGCATTTTTTTTATTAGTCTTTTTCCTGCAAACAATTTAACTTTTTTTTTCTTTTGCAGTTGTAATGGCCACATTGTGTGTTGTCTTGTTTCCCAACATTATGGATCAGACTCAAGACTTCTGGAAACATCAGAGAACATATTAATTGCAAAGAACAATGTACGCAATAAAAAATGTTGTAGAGTCTGTACTGTTTCTAGAAGGACAAAGAAACTATCTATAATGAATACAACTGATAAAGTAGACAAAAAGACTATAAACTATAAAGTGGTCTAGAGTGCATATAAAGTGTACAAACCCTGTATCCAGAAAAGCTCGGACACATTCCAAAGTGCAATAAAAAATTAAATCTGTAATTTCCAAATTTTTCATTATTTGTCAGAAAATAAAGTTTTAATGGTGTCAATGACAACTTTATTTGCATTTGTTAAATTTTCTTTTGAATTTTTTTAATGGACTGAGCCAAAACTGAAAAGTCTCTTTTCTTAAAGGATTCCACATTTAACAGTTTAACAGTTTAAATATTGTATAAGGTCTTCACAATATAAATATAAAAGAACAAAAGTCTTTGCAAGTAAGGATGGGCTGTGGTTTATCACTTAGTGACAAACTTTGGGAACATTTAGCTGTGTAAGATAATAAAACAAATCCAAATACATTACAAATAATTAGGTCTTTCATCATCCATAGTTTATGGTGCAATAAACCCAGAAGGCAGAATATTTTGCTAAATTCATCAAACCCTCAGGTGATATTGCTTAATGAACCATCACGCTAATGTGTTAGATATACCCACATGGGCATTAGAGTACTCTGGAAATACATCACTTAACATAGTTAATATAATTTAACCTATAACTGTATTATGCAAAAGCTTTAACAGGTTTTCCAGACCAGAAGTCATTTGGTATTGGAAAACGAGTCCATGATGCTTGCTTTATTTTGAGGAAAAACAAACATTTGACTAGTAAGCCAAAGAAAAATCGATGCAGTCTTTTCCCAAAAACTCCACATTTATTCCCACAGGACTATGACAAGGTGTGGCTTGTGAGTGACTGGCCATTGCAGAATTGTTACCTGTGACCACTGACTGTTAAGAAGTCTTACATGCAGCCAAACTGGGCAAAAATGCTTTTTGCAAAATTACAGCATCTTAAATCATCAAACCACTAAGAGATAAAACCAGTTAAATTGCAAAATTCCTCACTGTTTGAAATAAAACATTTATTTATATGTACATGTGATTTTGACAGGGAACACTATTATATTATTATATATATAATATTGATAGTAATGTAATTAGTTTTAAAAGCGGAAAAAGATTTAGAGCTTTGTTTACCTCTGTGCTTAAGCGAGACTACAAAATGATTAATACAATTCATTAAGTGAACATCATGTTTTAGGTTTGGACTTGTTGGTAATAACAATCGGCTCCTTGTAATTAGACGCTTGGGGGAGGGGCACACTGCAGTTAAGTATGAGAGGCCCTTGGACAGCATCACACTGTGTCTCACTCCATTGAGTTGACGGGTCATGCCAAGAATTCTCCAGGTCACTGCAGATTTGTCCACCTGCTCGCCTTCCTATTGAATTATTGACAAGGGACAAGAAAAATGTGCCAAAGGGAATTCTAGCAGAGGCTAGTTTATGTAAAGCTGAAAGTTAAATAAATGTTAATCCATTTTGTTAATTGATTTTAACCCAAGATCATGTTAATCACTTTATTTCCAAGACATGGCAACAAAATTGCTGTAAACAACAAAAAAACAAACACAAGGTAGTGGATTAAGAAAATCCAATTAATACTAACAGACAAGTCTTTTTCCATAGTACATAGGGAAAAAATCACATAATTATAACAACAAATGAACAGAATCCATTCTGCTTTAAAAAATACACTAATTATTTATTGAATAGCAAAAGAAATCGGTACCAAGTACTTTAGTTCACTGTTGTTTTTAGTTCACTGTTGCTTTTGTTGTTAATTTAAGTAAAGTTTATATTGCAGTATAAGTGGAGAGAATTGTCGTTATTCCCAACAAAGATAAAATTCTTAATCAAGATAAACAAATACTTAAGCCTCCATCTGTCTGTATGGACTTTTTTTTGGATCTTTTTTCTCCCATTGTCCAAACATGACATGTAATGTAAATCAGGTGAACTGGAGATACAAAATTTTCTTTAAAGTGTGTATTTGAATGTCTGGCCTCTGATGCACAGGTTTCCTCAAAATTTAGTACTGTAATATGAAACAGCTCTATTTGTTATTCTAATTCCAATAACCAGCTTAGGAACTGAATAAAATATTTTAGATATTTTGGTGCTATAAATTCCTTTACAATTACATTTAAAGTAAAATGCCAAACAAATTTTATATAATGTCAAACACTGATTTTACAAAGATGAAAGGCCTCAGGAAAATTTGAATTTATGTGACAAGCACACATAAAATGTGGCATGTGGCGTGTCAGTAGTTAATGCCCGAAGACAAACTTGGAAAAGTGACAGGGCCAAGGACAGAGCAACAAAGCTGGTTTCTTCTAAAGAATGTCAAAAGGTTAGTCTCTTTGTTTGAGATTACAAAGAAGCTCACAAAGAGAAACAATGTAACAAGAAGTTGAAAAAAGTACTTGTGCAGTAAATGATAAAAACATGGAAACAATTTCTGGTTTTATCCATGAAATCAACAAATATAGTTAAACAGCTGAAAACCAATCTAAAGAGATTTGTTAGTAGTCTAATTGTGTTGGCACTGTCACAGCTGAAGGTCTGAAAGTCATTATTTTTTTCTTTCTTTCTTTATGTATGTATGTATATATGTATATATGTAGAAAATGACCCAATATCACATATATGTGAGTTAAAAAAATAGTTGTTAACTATTAGCATATAGTATATGAAGATGAATTTGCATTCCAGTGTTTTAATGGGATAGGATCAATAGAATGTTTTCTATTGCTCGCCTTGTTTTATTTAATCAACAGGTATCTATCTAAGTTTGGACTCCAATAATCCACAGTCAATGAAGATAGATATTTCACAGATATTTTTTGTTTTAATTTGCAGGTATAAATAGCAAAATTCATCTATAAAGGCACGCCATCCTGGACCAGATGTAGCAAAACAGACCTAAAACATGACACTATACCACCATTGTGTTTCACAGCTGGGCCTTCTCCAAACATAATACATACACTCATATAAAACAAAAAAGATCTCAACACAACACAACTTTCCAGCTTGTCCATGTGATCTTTGTTGCCCATCTGTATTTTGCTAATCATTTTTTAAAAGCAGCAGCTTTCTCTTGCAGCCCTGCTATGCACACTACTGTAGTTCAGTGTTTTCCTAATTGTGGATAAAAAAACCTTAATAATAACCAGTAAGAGAAAGGCCTTTAGTTGCTTATGTTTCTTGGATTCCTTTCTGACCTTGAAGACTATAACATGCCTTGCTCTTGGTATGTTGCTTGTTAGCTGACCTTTTCTCGGGTGAGTAACACTAATAAAAAATCTTTACTGACTGTGGACTGGTGGAGTTCAGACACTTTTGATATAGTTTTTTTTGATAGTCTTTTTCTCAGCCTGATGAGCCTCATGAACACTTCTCAATTTTTTGTTTACCTATTAAATGGTTCAAAAACATTGAAGCACCACTTTAAATCATCTAATATTTGTCACAAATCATGTGTTTTTGGTAACAATTTCACTTGTTTCAGTGCCAGCAAGCAGTGTCATTATAGGACATTTTGTTTATCTCATGTAAAGTTCTTGTGAACTTCTGTAAAAACACACTCAGTGTCATGGCAACAACTGCAAGGGCTATGATATTAATATTGTCAAAATGATCATTATTAACTGCCTAATATCACATGTATTATAATGTGCCTGTTTATGTACAAGGCCTAAAAGAAATTTAGCAAAAATACAGCATTAGCAAATTAAAGCCATTTGAATTTTATGCATGCACAACGAATGCAAAAAATGTGATATAATGATATAATGTGATATAATGTATTAGAGAAAAAAACTAAAATATGTCAGTAAAACTAAAGCATTTCATCACCACAACTGCTTACATGCAACCACCAATATATAATTCTGACCACAAAAAACTCATTTAGATGGACAGTTTGGCTGTAACAAGAAAGTGCAATAAGGGTCATATTGGCCAACTGATGAGAATGTTAAAGCCATGATATGAAGTATGTGCCTACCAAGCAACAAAAAATAAGGGGGCTGATGATCTCATTTGAACTATAAATAAGGTCCAGGCATCCCAAACAGAAACATGGACTACTGCCAGACACAAAAAGTTAGGTTTGGATGCCTGCCACACAGCACCTCTGCATCAGCCTCCAGTCACTAGTCATGTTGTTTTGTCATTGAAATTAAAAGCAGAGAGAACCAAGTTTCTACTACTAGAAATCAACATCACTCTTTAGATCCAGTGATTGGATTAGATTAGAATTAAATGCAAATATGTGCACACTGTTGGTCCATACTTACAACAATGCAGGTTACATGTGCCAATGCAAACTACAGCTGATAGAATACATTCTTAGTGCTTGCTGGAATATGATATGGGACCTATTTATAATGCACAAACCCCATTTAGTGCTGCCCTTATGTCACACAAGTGCTATTCAAGAGTACTGCCAGCATCTACGCTGCTTTTGCTCCTGCCAAAATACTGATATTATGAGCGACAGAGAAACAAAGCTGCAGAACAACTGTGTCTAATTAAATACAGAGGAGGAAAAAATAGCCAGCTGTAGGAGTAGTCTTTTCTGCTTTGCTAAGAAAAAAAAACATAAAATTAGGAGTATTTTTCCCAGGCATAATCACATGCGCAGAAAAAAAAGATATACACATTTTGCCTAGTTAAAAGATGACAACATAAACCCACAATCATACATTTGATGAGAGATTTAATCCCAAAGGATAAGAAAGCACAGAGGAAAATATAGACATGTGAGATAGCTATTAAGTGAAATATGAAGAGCAATCTTTAACAGCAAGATTTTGAAAGCCCAAGAGAGCAGCTAGGTTAGTTCAACAAAGATCAGCACATGGCTGAAGCAGAGTGTAATGTTGCCCTCTCTAGGCTCAAGGCCTATGTGTTAAATTCTGTAGATTCCCTGCCAGAGAGAGAGAGAGAGAGAGAGAGAGAGAGAGAGGGAGTGAGAGGGAGAGAGGGAGAGGGAGAGAGAGAGTAAGAGAGAGAGAAATGCAAGCATGGAGTTATTGCAGCCACCACTGCTATCTTACTAATGAATGACTAGCTCTAGCCTGAGGGGAAATTACATCACCTGGGTGTAGAAACAAAATGCATCTGTAAACACACTGCACTGCTTTCATCCCAGAACTCACAACAATTTTGTGATAAAATATGCACATACAAGCTCACAGAACATAGCACACTGTAACTGTAATTTTTAGGCTGACAATTCTATTCATTATACAGTACAGAATGTAGTTTCAGCCTAAAAAGAAGTCTCGCACAGGAAAATATCCTGAAAAGTGTCCTTCATCACCAGAACAAAACATTCCTCTGCAATGCAAAACATAAAGATGGAAGGACTTTATTGCCTTGGTGTGGAAACAAGTTGACCTTATTAAAAAAAGGCACGATTTCCCCTGTGCAAATGCAAATGCAATTTAATTGGACACTGGGACAAGCGCATCAGTCTTAGGAAGGCACAGGCGTGGAGAGGCTCATCTTACTGCAGGTGGTTGAGATGACACTGTGTCTCATTGTTATTTAAATTCTGCATGTCTCATTTAGCAACTACATAAAAGACACCAAACACAAAGGACTGATGCATATACCTAAGCCATATTTGATTCTTTTATCTCCTTTATTTGTACATTTCAGTTTAAAGATGAGAACTAGTACAACCAGAATGTAAAACATTGCCTACACATTATTCAATTATCATAATAACAAGCAGATAAAAAATGTCCTTGTGTCCTATTGTGGCAAGTCAACTCGAAATCAGCACTTTGCCATGTATTAGTAATAAACTTGAAAAAATACTTTACCCTGCTAGAGTGGCTATAAGTTAAGTGGTGAGCTGTTGCCAGGTTGGATGCTTGCTCACTTTAGCTTCAATTTAATTCATATTATTCCAACCCTAGTGTGATGTTCAGCTAGTTAGGGTTTGCAACTTCACATTTGTATAAATACTTTGGGCTTGACTGTTTCCCTAAACCATATCAAGCACTGGCTCAGTTCCTTGAGTCTTAAACTTGCATGTTTATATTTTCCATAGTTTCAAATTAAGCTGGAAAGTGGGGCCTGGAGGTTTTGATTACTTGGCGCAGTTGGCTGGGTTTCAACGCCAAAGCAGCCTCCAATATAGTAAGACAGCCAGGGGGGATGTTTGTAAAAAAAAAAGTACAGGGTCGCTGATCAACTGAACAAACAGAGCCTTACTTGGATTTTTTTTTCTCGCCTGGTTATGCTGCGTAAACAGCGTGCGCTCAAGGTCGCAGTTTTGCGAGCATGGTTTGCGTAAGGTGTGTATTCACAACGCTACAACCTTGACGTCTGCAAACGAGTCTTGCGTTAAAGAAAAAAAACCTGTTGCTTAATGCAAAATAGAAATATGACACCTGTTATTTAGAAGAAGAACAGCGAAAAAAAAGAACTACGATGACTTTAATAGGCTGATTTGCGAGCAGAATTACTGTATATTTTGCTTACCATACCTGTGACATGAGCCTGTTAGCTGATCTAATAAACACAATATCACATGCATACTGCAGCGCCATTAATGGTGATAATATTAATCGCCTACATGGTTTTCATGTAATGGGTTAAATCCCCGGTAAAATGTCAAGTGGTTCAAAGCTTATAATAAAAGCTTAATAACTCGGATAATAAAAAAATGTCAGTTTAATCCTGCCTTTTTAGTCTCCAATTATTAATGAATTCATACTGGTTCGATCATGTATAACACATTATTCTGGAATTAATAAAACGCTCTTTCCTACAATCACTATGCAACGTATATACATACAGAATAAACAGAATAACAACGTTATCTCACGTTGTGTAAGCATTTGCCTGCCGTTCTATTTATTTATTACATTTATTACATTTCTCAAATCGACACTAGGCTTCGGACGCACTGAAAATACTGTAGCCTATTACCTCATCATCAGAGCACTGCACTAGAATTTATCATCACCTTTCGCAATTTCCGCACTGTTGTATTTATCTGATAAGCTATGCAAAAAGAACAGTGATAACTTTCAAACAGCTCTCAGTGACAGTCGCGATCGCCGGTGACATTAATGAATCAACCCCAATTAGACAAACCAGAAGACGAGCTATTACGCGCCTCTAGCGCTGCATGTAGTCTAATGGGCTCAGATCGCACGACTGCACACTGTCAGATGACTTCAATGAAGGGAAATCGGCTCTTAATGGCAAAGCGAATTTTCAGTGATATAGCACAAAAGCAGGAAACGAGAAACAAAACCATCAAGCGCAAATCAACACACAGAAACGTGCAATCACCTCTCCGTGAGTGACAGTCCTTCCCTGTGGAGTATCTTCTGGCAGAAAATAAAGTTTAGAGCTGGATAAAAGTTGCTTGGTGGTCCTTTCCTCCCAAAGCAGCTGCAGCTCGGCTATGCATACAGGCTCCCCGGGCTTACAGCGCACGAAGAAAAAATCGCCGAGCGACAAAATCCTGACTTTGGTCTCCAGCTTGAAGCGAAATGCCTTGTAGAAAACGTAGGGTCCGTGCAAGCCACAAGGTGAGCCGACCCACTGTGGAAACAGCAGAGAAGTCATTAATTTCAGTACAAATTCCTTTATACCCAACAGCCTTACAGAATCAAAGGCAAAAGCTATACAGTAGACGCTTTCAAAGGCAGCGCTCTTGTAGGAGCCACTGTAGCAAAGCCACCGAAACGCGTTCCCGTTCGCAATAATGACAGCTCAATAAACCTCTAATAAAAGCTTCACTTTTCTATCCAGTTCCCGCTATTCATTCTACAGACAGAGCGCAACGGCTTTAGTACAAGAAGACGCTTAAATGTAACAAGCATGTGTGTAAACAAAAAAAGGCGAAATTAAAACGCAGCGGCTGCTGGTACCATGAGTGAGTTGGGCTCCATCTCGACGCTCTGAATTGATTAAACTCAACATTCTCTCCAAACTTGTTGGCGTGAATGGATTGCCGAAGGTCCTCACAGGGGAAAATATCAACGTGCCCCGTGCCTCACTGAGCCTCAATATGAAAACACAGCTACGAGAAAGAACGGTATAGAAAATGTGCGCAGTTGCGATCCAATATTTTTTCCGACCTGGATGTTTCGCTTGTAACCATTTAGCATTGGCTTCGACGTCAATTTGTTCATATTAAATTCAAAACGCGCTGTGAACATGTCATCCCCATCTGTCGGCTCCCATCCACACGGGCATCTTAAAAAACAAAAAATGGTGAAAGGCGGAACATAACTTCTCGGTACAACCACGCATATTAAAACACATCAATCTGGAGTCGTGGTGTTTTTTTTAAGTTGCCCGTTTGTTGTAAATATTCGCAAATGTAACCGTGCTGTTTTAGGTGTCTGTCAGGACCTGACGAGAGGTCGTTTGGATGTGTAATAGAAAGAACATTTCCTGCAGAGCTGCAGAGATTAAGTCGCTCCCGTGCTTTCTATTTTTACTTCTATTTTAAGTAAAGACTGTAATTATTTTACGAGTAGCGTTTGAGCTGTTCGAATCGACTTTCGCGATCGCCTGACTATGCGATCAGACAGACAGCATTGTGTATGATCGTAAAGACCATTAGCGCACAATAGCTTGTGGAAACCATGTTATATTTTATCAGCGGTACCATCTAATCTAAATGGATCGTAACCGGTCACAGGCTCGAAGCTTTGTTTTGCATTGGTATTCCTTTGAAGCAAAACCTGGCGATTCGTATTTACGGATCTTATGCACCCACAGCTTTAAAAGATCTACTTCATAAACGCTTTATTTATGGGTCGTATGTGTTTTGTGCCCACATTTTAGATTTCTCCGAATGAAACTGACGTGCTCGAGCTCGTTCATTACATCTTTGCCATATTGCTACTTTACACAACCGGATTAAACGTTTAATTTAGAACCAAGGTTGATCCAAAAATCGCCGATTATGCATTTTTTCGGGTGTAAAAATAGTGATCGTAAAATAGGGTACGTCATCTTTTTAAATGATCCATCTAGCCTGGTGCATGAGCGAAATTACAGGATGTAACGTTTCGACAGCTTTTTTAATGTCTTATGCAATCTTCAATTTCGAGGTGAATATCTTGTAATTATGGACTCAAAGTGCAGTCAGAAGGAACTCGGGTCGAGAAGTCTAAGCACTAGAGGACAAAAGTCAGTATCTTGAGATAAATAGTGGTTGCAACCTCAACTACCTTCTTACCGTATTAAACAGTGTCAAAACAGTACAATATATAAATAGCACAGCGCCATGGCAACGGCGAAACCCCGCATACTAAATTCTACCGCACTAAACAGTACGTGAGGGTGTCACAACAATTCAAGGGGGCGCATGTATGAAAAAAGCCTGATTCTGCAGAAAGAGTTTTAAAAATATATATAACGATTACATCAAATCAAAGACATAATAGTTACACTCTATTTTAAATTCTAATGGCATTCAACAAATAGCAATGTGCTTACATTTACTTATACAGTCCAGTTACTAAATAAATAAATAAATTGACATTACGACAATATTTCTTAACCAGTATGTTAAAGACATTGTGTAAAACTCAGTTCAGTTTAAACAATAATGGTTAAAACAATTATTACATATTTTTCGGTTACTGTTTGTTATATACATTATATATGTTATTAACATTAAACTCAAACAAATTGATTCCTATTTACTCTAAACTGCATTACACAAAGTTTTTGGTCATGCCGCACTGAATTTAGGCGTTTTATTTAGTCTCATTGCCATAAATGTATAAATTAAATATATACATGCATTTGGGATAATTGTTTGTTTGTCCCAAAATTTGTCATGTTCTGCTTAATCATTCATTCATCATATTTTACTTAATCCTCTAGTAGGGTCAGTTTTCCCCAAGCTTATCCAGGGGTAATGATGTTTTGAATGATGGGCAAATAAACCCAGGTCTGGGCACAATCACACACACAGGCACACTCAAAAACACAGGATAATTTAGAGCATTCCATTTACCTAAAAGTCATGTATTTGGACTGTGGGAGGAAACCTGAGTAAGCCCACGTGGACATGGGGAGAATATGGAAACTCCACCCAGATTGGTATTCAAACCTGGATCTTGCGCTGAGAGGCCACTAAGCTACTGTGAAACCCCTGCTTAGTCATGATTAAAGTTAAAAAGAAGGTTCATTATACATGACTTGGTACATTTGATGTGGACGGACTTAAATAGAGAGAGCACAAAGCCAACCCCAGATTCTGAGCAAGGATCTTGTGTCCAACATCAAGTGTCTGACCTTAAAAATGCTTTTCTGCATGAATAGGCAAAAATAAATCTTGAAAGCTTGTTCCAGTAGGTTTAGTGTAGTGGTGTCCAAATATTCAATTATTTATTAATGACAATAATTAATGTACTGTACAGATAAATAACGACACCACTTTAATCCGATGAAATCTAATTAACAAAGAACCTCATTAAAAATAATAATATATTCAGTAAATGTTAAGTTTGTTAAGTTCGTTAACCCTAACCCCAAAAAAGTAGATAGAAAAGCAAAGGGCTTTGTGATTGGTGGATGAAATGCTGCATTTCATGTGTCACACAGTAATTAAGCTTCTTTATTAGAGATAAAAATTGGTAATAGCATGATTATTTCATTACAAATTCTACACTTAGGCAATTTTCACACACATACACAAACTAAAAATAAATTTGGACATGCCCCAAGAAGCTCCCCAGTGCAGACTAAAAATGTAAGTCAATAAATGTAAGCCAGTAGTTTGCTAAAATGCCGAAATTGCAAGTGTAAACAAGTTGTGAAACATGCTTTGATGCCTGGTTTAGTGTTTTTTTTAGATATAAGCATTGCACATATGGAACAATATATATATTTTTTTATTTAATTTTTTTTCTTATTAAAAAAATCGAATGAAAATTGGGTAGGGGCACAGCTGAACACTTAATCCCATGATGCATATCATTTATTTCCGGGCTTCACACAGGTCATCAATGTTAAATTCCTCACCATTGCCCATAGAAGTTGAGATGCCTGAGCTATTTAAGGCATGAACAAGCTGATAAGTCATCTTTACAAGCACTTTTTAATATTGTTCTTTTTGATTGCACAAGCTAGTTTTTGTAATAGATGAGAATGACAACAAACTTTAGATAAGTCTGCTTTACCGACTGTGTACTCCAATATCTACTGTTTTTCATGAGTTTCTTTTGCCTGGTGACAATATGAGTGGAGTAGATTGATGGCCTAATCCTTCTTTCTGAGCTGTGAGGCACATTTGTTTTAGAGCTGGAGGAGAAAAAGGAAAAAAAACTGAATTCCTCTGTGTGTGTGTGTGTGTGTGTGTGCTTGGTTTATCAATATGCTTT
Source organism: Corydoras maculifer (assembly GCA_019802435.1). Taxonomy (NCBI): domain Eukaryota; kingdom Metazoa; phylum Chordata; class Actinopteri; order Siluriformes; family Callichthyidae; genus Corydoras; species Corydoras maculifer. The sequence goes on along the minus strand of JAFMOD010000814.1, from coordinate 16,234 downwards.
TCTGGACACAAGTAAAAGTTAGATAGGTTTGCTCATCTGTTTTTAAATTTGAGAGTGTGTTAATTATTGTGTCTTTAATCAAATGCAATTCAGAATGAAACTATTTAAGTTGTTATTTAGAACATATATAAAAAGATGCTTACAGAAAGATTCTGTAATTTAGAAAAAAAAATGTATTACAGCAGGGAATTTAGATGCTGTTCACCTAACCCTTAGTGTATCATGGGATGAGAGCACAAACCATGTCAGCAGTTTTTTCCCTCCCCCTTTGGAGACAACATACATTAATGACAAACCTTTCAGCTCTGTAGTGCTGCAGGTGGCAGGAATCACACATTGCAACTCCACACCACTCAGTTTCACCATAAGATTTAACTGATATGTAAACATGCACACCCACAGGAATCTTTTCTTACATTTAAATGCATTTCATGAGGTCAAGGTTTTCTTGTTTTTTAAAATCATTTCACTGAAAATTCCACATATCCTTAAAATATTTGATAGCTGATGTAGGTACTTTCAATTCTTAATAAGTGAATTGTGAAATTGTGCAAGGATTAAAAAAAAGAATGTCTATTTAGGGTTATACACCCACAGACAACTGGTAAAGGAAACAAGGCCACTGAGTAGTTTTAACTGTGCCAAAAATAAAGAATAAAGAAAGCCTGCCAGTTCAGAGGAACAGACAAATATATGTTTAAAGCACATGTGTGAAGCAACATTGCCAGACCACAAAAAGCCATATAAGGGAAAGATCAGAGGAGAACAGTTTGCCTGGTCTGCATTTATTTTTGTGTTGTTTATTTATTTATTAGCTAAGGGAGCTGAATATTTTTAATCTCTCGCTGCAGCAATTTACTGTTAAAAGACAGCCCTGGAAGTTAACAGCATTTATCAATCATCCCTATAAGCACCATCTGTTCTTTGTGTGTGTGTATGTTTGTGTGTGTGTATGTTTGGCTGCTATGACACAAGTAAACAAGATGATGGAATGGGTAAATTTAATGATAATAGCTAGAAAAATGTTATAGATCGGTTAGTCCTAAAAATAGCAATCACATAACATTTTAAAAATACAGTCAAGAGTGACTCTTCTCTTTAGATCATTCTCAGTCATAAACTAAACACATAAGAATACAAGTGATTAAAATTCAACCTTCTTAAGCAAAATGATGCCTTGTCAAAAAGGACACACATGGTTTGTATTAATTTTCATTTTCTTATTGGTCATTAAGTAAAAAGACTCATTTCTCCTCTCAAGATAAATTCTTTCTAATTTAAATGGTTTGATGTCAAAATCTGCCACCTGCTCTAGTCTCTGTTCAATTATGATGAGAACCACATGCCCTCCTTGCACTTCATCTTTTCCCAGAGAAGCAAAGTAAAGGCTATTACAACCAGCAACTCCTCTGTATCTGCTCTCTCGAAAATTATTTGCCTTGCAGGTTTCTTTGAAATCAATTGCAGGTTGCTGCTTGCTTGGGAGGAACACCTAGGCTTTAGACAATATGGCTAGAGAATACAAATGCACACATAAGTAGATCATAAATACTGTTGTTAATGGGGCTTGGTCTATCTATGAGGCTCTGGAAAGCAATAGTCATCAGCTCGACTTGACAGAGGGCTATCATTAACTCATGGATGGATGGCTTTAATTTGTGAAACGACTGAGGAATTTGAAGGGAAAATGATGCCTGTTTGCAACACTGACTGTTTGTTGAGTTTTTCTTTTGAGCAGTTTCCTTCTATAACCACTTATAAACAGATCATAAACAGGGAAATCAAAATAATGCAAACAGCTAATGGCCACTTTTACTTGGGAAACACTAATGTGATGGATGCATTTTTGCAGTCAGCTTAGTGCTGTAAAAGCAAACGGATGTTTAGCCAAATGGTACTATTACATTTTTTATTAATTAGCTATTAAACTGGATGAACAGTGGGCACAGTAATACAAATACTTTATAAAAAAAGTATTGCTTTGATCCATTCCTGCTATAAAAGTATCAATTTGTTTTATATTTGTCTTTGCCATTGTAAACATAACTGAACTGCAGTCATTATTTTTCATGAAAGTATTTAAACTATCAATGCTTAAAAGCAAGGGGTCATTGGTTTTAATTTAAAAATGTAAAAATAATTATAATTTATATTTATTTTGGCCAAGAATTAAGCCACAGAATCACTCACAGGTGCAGGTGGATATTTTGAAAAAATTGGGCAATGCTTGAAGTGGAACAGACTTGAGTTCATGGCTGAATTGCTCAGAGAGGAAATCAGATCACAAAAATAGGATTGCAGGTAAGAGGCCAGGGACACAGGGCAAGCCTGTAAATTTCCCATGTTGTATATCTTAACCCAGTAAAACATTGGTGTTGAGGGATAGGCTGGTTGTCTTAAAATGCCTAAGCAAGCGATAATCCTGTGTCACTTAGAATATTTCACCGCAAAATAAGCACAGGCTTTGTTATGACCTGACAAAACAAGAACATTTTTGTCCACTGCATGCCTGTGTACATTTGCTTTCTACTTGTATCTTGGCATTAAACCAAATAGTTAAGATAGCACACTAAACATGAGAGCAGGATTGCTGCCTCAGCTTGACTAATGTGTTGTCAAGTATGCTAATTATAACTGACTGTGAACACTAATGGTGCAGGACAAACAGCAATAACATATTAAATTGGCTTAAGCATGCAAAAACATAACACTTTATAAATATAGACACCTGGCCATCAGGTCACAAAAAAGTAGCTCTGCTTTTTTAGAATCTACCTAAAAAAATGTCATGCTTTAAAAAAGGTATTCTTGACCACATTTTCAGAAGTCATGAACATAAAACTGAATCTAAAGAAGCATTATTCTTCATAATTTAAATATGTTGGTGCACTGTAAAAATATTCAGTATGATAAGCTAAAACAATTCATTTTAACCAAAGTTGTAAAAGTTAATATATATATATATATATATATATATATATATATATATATATATATATATATATATATATATATATATTAATCTTGAAAAAGAATGATACACTTATTTGCATACTATGCAATTTTTGCAAGAAAATATTTTTGCATATTTATTCAATATAATGTTTTTAATATGAAACAATTTAATATAACACACACACGCTTTGTGAGAGTAAAAATAGTAGGTTAAAAGGTAAGCTGCTCTCATATTTTTTTTTTTTGTTTGTTTCTATTGTTACAGTGTGTTTTTTGTATGTTTCTACTGAACCATAATCTAACTAACAAAAGAAAAAGACTTCCAATGTTTCCAACTGATTTTGAAAAAAAATAATAATAATTTGATTGATTGAATTTACCGTTATTCAAAAGTAGATATGTAAACCCAAAAATTCCTTTTTTCTTTACTTATAAAAAGCCTTTTGCACCATGTGCAAAATTAATCCTAGAATTATCTTGCAGAAAATAGACCAAGCACATTTCAATACTAATTTTACATTTATACAGAGGCAAGGCGAGCTCTATGCACTAATATCCTATACCAGAGGTTTTTCAAGTCGTGACCCACTTTATGGGTATAAAACTAATTTAATTAATTAAAATTTATTTGTGAAAAATAGCCTTAAAACATATTTAAATATACCTTTGCATTCAAAGTGAATTTAAGAGCACCGAGAAATTTATAAACTGAGAAACTTGTCATCAATGAACGAAAATTCACATTTTAAAATTCTTGTCAAATTTAAAGAGAAGAGTGACCGGTAAACGAATGGTGATGACCATGACAACAAAAATGTTGCGTGCATCTGACACTTGCCCCTTTAAATTTTTTTATAAATGTTTATAGTTTATTTTCTGTCATTTTTTATTGTACAATATTTTTATTTTTCCAGTTGTGATTAATCATTACAGAGTATGGGTACACTTTGATTTTGTTTTATTCAATTGTTTAAGTTTTTATGTAATATTTATAAAGTCATTCAAGAACAGACTTCAGGTGGTTTTGTTGGTAAAAATAGGAGATGGTACGGGCAGAGTTTCTACTAGCTAGCTCCAGTAATGTCTGTCTGTTTGTGTAGGTGTGTCTGCATGTCAGTCTATGTTGGCTTGTCTATTGGTCTTTCTGTCCATTGGACCGCCGTAAATAATTTTGGGAACATTTAATTTTTTTATACGTTAAGTATTGATTTACGCATATGATTGTATGTAAATAAAAGTACCATTTAGGTTGATCCAAAGCAAAATAATACAGTACAATCAATAAATACATACATAAACATACATATACATCAATATAATCAGTCCAAATGTCAAAATCAACAGTATTTGGATTTATTTTTGAAGAAAGCCAAACAATGGCTTTAAAACAAAACATAATATTTGGTGCCAATTATATTGTTAAGTGTATCATAGAGGGCTAAATTTTTACTATTAGAATCTCACTGATATTTAGTGATTGGCCTGTGTGGTCATTAAACAGAATTAGGCCTTTCACCAGTGTCAGTAGTACATAGTGTACTGCTGCATGGATTTTGTTTTTACTTATCTTTTGCATGATTATTGGTTTCTAGCCTTGTTGATTTACTGTCTTTATATTATTGCCTTGTTTTATTTTAATTGCTTTAGTCATTGTTCATGTGATCATTGGTGGCATGCTCAGTCATGTTTTTTTTCATTTATGTTTTTAGCCTGCCTTAGTTCACATTTTCGTGAGAGTTTGTCAGCTCAATTAAGTTTCTGTGATCCTGAGTAAACTCTGTATTTTCCCTTTCTGTTGTTCTATATAATAAACTGTCGTAGCTCAACACTACCCTTACCAGGATGTGGTGTGACAACAGGACTAAAATAAGTGGTCTAATACACATTAAGTAAAACCAAAATATCAACACATTTTTTGTAAGTTCTGAAGTGCCTGTATTAAATCAAAGACCTAAACCCCAGTTAAGCCTGCACTGTAAAACAGGACTGCACTGTAAAAAATATATAACAAACAGTTACAGAGGCAAAGGACCATTTTACTCTTAATTAATAACACATATACTGCATTAATACAGGTCTCCGTTATTTAAAATAATTTAAATAAATGTGTAAAGGTCTGTCTGTATAGGAACATTATTTATAAGTGTCAATAGGAATTAGAAACAAGTAGCAGACAAGAAATCTGAAAAAGTAAAGCTTTTTTGAATGAAACTTGGCCATGTGTTATATTATCATTTTAATATTAAGCAAAATACTATTTTGTAAAATTATAATATAAAATGAACACAGGTTTAATAAATAAAAAGTCTAACTGTAGAAAAAAATTATTTAAGATGAACAGTGTCCTCCTAACACACTATTCAGATGGATATGTTTGTTGACAAGCAATCCATGTGCTTGGAGAATATGACACTGGCCTGATAATTTTAGATCAATATCGACATACTTCTCTCTGAATGCACTCATTCTCCATCATGCAGGCACATATTGAATTTTATCCTATTATTCCTTAAAGGTTCTTCTTTGGAAACAATGATAATTGGAGTCATTGTTTTTTATGATATAGCTATGATTGATTGTGCATTGTACATGAGGATGAATATGCAAACTGTGCAGGCAGTGGATAAAGTCATTACCACAGAGCGCGAGGCCAGCTCGAGCCTCTGCATAATTCAGACTGCTGCGTGTAATAATGCAATTCATTACAGAAAAGGCCCCACTCTTTACGGATTGAAATTAAAAATGCATCATCTGCCTTGTTATACAACACACATTTGGTAGACTGAGGTGCTGTGGCAGATTTTGCTCATTGTGTCTTTAACTTTGCCAGTTGTTAATTTTATCTTCACTATCTGCAGTGTTGTGTCCTATTTTTGCAGCATTTTTAACATCTGACTCTGATGTTCATCTTCTATTAAAGCAAACACTCCTCTTAGCACCTCAGGATATGACTTAAACAAACATTGACACAGATTACTTGAACAAAGATTAAAAAAAGAAACAAGATATTTTTACAAGTCTCCCCTGACAAGTTGCATTCTCAGTCTGGGATTGATCACAAGACTGGAGCTCATCTCACAGGCACAATGCACAATACAGCTTTCCTTTATTTTTTCTAATAA
>JAFMOD010000813.1:957706-971939 GCA_019802435.1 Corydoras maculifer | reverse complement strand
ATATATATATATATATTTCATGTCTGTGTATATCTGCTGAGTCAGCGGTTCAGGGAAGTGGTACAGTACGGTACAGACAGCAGATCAAAGGGCCGGCGTCGGCCCCCGTTAACGAGGCGCTATGGCTTTCTAATGAGACTCTAAACTGCCCCCGACTCTAATCACCCCGCAGAAATCAGCCCTGTTATGAAGTCGCACTCGCTCTGCACTCGGCTTTACGGCCTTCACGACTTAATTAAATCAGCTCTCGTTAAGAGCACCGTGGTCGGCTGTAAATCAGCCGCCTGCGCGCCGAGAAGTAGTGCGCCACCAACCGACCCCCGCCTAAGCCAATCAGATCAGCCGCCAGCAGATACACGCTCCTGTGCTTTGGCCTCCGCCTCCGGCTCGGGTGGATGGAGGATGGGTGGAGGTGCGGAGAGTTCGGAGAACCATGAAAACCATGTGACCTGGGTATAAAGCTTATATTCGGGGTTGACAGAAGGCGGAACTGTTGATAAACAACCACAGGGTGGCGCCGGGGAGGAAAGGTGGAGGCGACGTGTGTGTGTGTGTGTGTGTGTGTGTGTGTGTCTCATGTATGGGATGTGTGTGTGTGTGTGTGTGTGTCTCATGTATTTGATGTGTGTTTGTGTGTCTCATGTATGAGATGTGTGTGTCTCTATTTGTGTCTGTTTGTGTGTGTGTGTGTGTTTGTGTGTCTCATGTATGTGATGTGTCTGTTTGTGTGTGTTTTTATTTGTGTGTGTTTGTGTGTCTCATGTATGTGATGTGTGTGTTTGTGTGTGTCTTTATTTGTGTGTGTTTGTGTGTGTGTCTCATGTATGGGATATGTGTCTGTGTGTGTGTATCTCTGTCTGTATGTGTGTGTTTGTGTGTATTTGTGTCTTTCTGTGTGTATGTGTGTCTGTGTGTGTGCTCCAGCTTTCGTCTGTGTGATGAGATCTTGTGTCCTTGTGGGTTTCCTCCGGGTTCTCCAATTTTTCCCCACAATCCAAAAACATGGATTCAAGGTGAATTGAAGGTTCTTAATTGCCCCATATAGAGTGAGTTTGTGTGGGTGAGTGTGTGCTCTCATTGGAATGGCTCTTCCCGGAACCCCCCCCCTCCCCTCAGGATGTCCAGGATCCCGTCTCTGATGTCCTCTTGTCTCTGGAGCTGATTTTGGAACGTGTGTGAGGTCCTGGAACTTCCTTGTGTTTGAAGGCGAGTGAATGCAATGTTCGTCCCACCCCCCCCACGTCTAACGGAGAACCGTCTGGAGGGGGGGCCTTTATTGAACCAACAGCGTCTGAACCCCCTGTGGTGAAGCTTGGAACTGCGTGCTCAAGCGACACCCACGCATCAGTTTTTAAGGCGTCGGCGTCTCTGATGTCATGGGATGTCTCTGATTGGCCGTTGGTTCCACATTTCCCGCGGTACCCCCCCCCCCCTCTGGCGGCACGAGCTCCATTCCGCTTTTAAGGTAATAGAGTTATTTAAGCGATGAAACGGCATCACACACATTATCCTGACTGCAGCGTCTTCATCTGCACTCAGAGCCTCTGTGTTTACAGCTCTGATAACTGCCCCCCGGAACCCCCCCCAACCTCCGCTTTGAAATGGAAATCAAACCCGCGGACATCGGGTCGCTTCGTGTCCTCTTATACAGGGCTGGAGTGTATGTGTGTGTGAGAGAGATATGAGCATATAGGTGTGTGTTTAGTGTTGTGTTTGTGTGTTGTGTCTTTATTTGTGTGTGTGTATGTGTGTGCTCTAGCTTGCGTCTGTGTGATGAGTTCTTGTGTCCGTGTGGGTTTGCTCAGGGTTCTCCAGTTTTCTCCCACAGTCCAAAAACATGAATTCAAGGTGAATTGAATGTTCTAAGTTGCCCCATCCGTGAGATAGATGTGCGTGTGTGATATAGGTGTGTGTTTGTGTGTGTGAGATAGATGTGCGTGTGATATAGGTGTGTGTATGTGTGTTATATGCTCTGTGTGTGTGTTTATTTTTGTGTGAGTTTATTTGTGTGTGATTATTAGTGCGTGTGTGTGTAATAGAGGACTGTGCGTGTGTGTGTATGTTATATGCTATGTGTGTGTGATGTGTGTCCTGTGTGTGTGTGATATGTGTTATATGTATGTGTGTTATGTGTGTGTTGTTTGTTTGACGTGTGTGTATATGATGTGTGTGTGTGTGTATCTCATTCATTAATACCCTGCAGCAGTGTTGGTGTAGTGGATGTCCCGTGCTGTTGGAGTTTCTCCTCACTGTTCCTGCTGTATGAGGAACCGGGACGTCTCAGTGAGACATTCTCGAGACGTTTAGTGTGGTTTGATTCAGGTGGTTGCACTCAGGGTGAGTGAGAACGCTGTGGAACCTCCTGGTTCTCCTCCTAGTTCTCCTCATGGTTCTCCTCCTGGTTCCGTAGTCGATGTGTTTGCTTTTTAAATCAGTCCTTTATTTTCGGCGGCGTGTTCAGAGTGGATTAGAGCGGCTCCACTGACCCGAGAACAGTCCGCTCATCCGCCGCGGATCAGGATCCAATCAGCAGACTCCATCAGTCGCACAACCAGTTTCATTCAAACATAAAGAGTTCAGCCAATGGCACGTAAGCTCAGCTTAATACCCCCCCCAAGCCTATAGGGGTGGCTTCCTTGTTGATGAGGGTTACAGTTGTCATGACAACTGTTTGAGGCGTCGTAGACGTAGATGGCAACCGTTGTTTGAGGAGTTATGGCAGTAACAACTGCAGTGTGAGGGATTATAGTGGTCATGGCAACCACTTTCATTAAGGATTACAGTTGTCGCCACAACGGCTGTTTGTGAGGGATGTTCATTGGCAACCGCTATGTAATGAGGGGATTCAGTAGTCCGGGCAATCCATACGTTTGAAGGATTTCAGGGGTTGTGGCGACCGTTGTTTATAAAACATTGATGTAGTAATGGCAACCACTGTTTTCATTCAGATTCACTCTGATTCATTCAGATTCACCTTGACTCACTCTGAATAACTCTTCATGCTGATTCACTCTTTTTTCATTTTTAATCACTAATTCACTCATGATTTAAAAATGAATCAGAGTGAAGAGTGATTCAGAGTGATTAACAACAAATCAGAGTGATTTAAATGAATCAGGGTGCATCAGAGTGATTTCAAATGAATCTGAGTAAAGAGTTAATTTTTAATCACTGTGATTCACTCTGATTCATTTTAATCACTGTGATTCACTCTGATTCATTTTTAATGACTGTGATTCACTCTGATTCATTTTTAATCACTGTGATTCACTCTGATTCATTTTTAATCACTCTGAGTCACTCTGATTCATTGTTAATCACTCCAATTCACTCGTGAGTCACTTTGATTTATTCTGATTCACTCTGAATCACTCCTTATTAACTCTGATTCATCTAATTCAGGTATTCAGCTTTACGGTACTAGAGGGCGTGGCTTTATCATGAATAAAGCCCATAAAAAGGTGTTATTAGTCCCAGTGTGTAGTGGAGTACAGCTCCACCTCTTTACGTGATTTATTCACAATAATACACAACCTCGAGTGTCTGATTACTTTAATAAAACACTTACAAACACACTATAATAAAAAACAAGCTCTGATTTAGAAATGTCTTTATTAAAAACTAAATTAATTAATCACATTAATAATCTGATCTTCTGCAATGTAATCTAGTCCGGTTTATAAAGTTTCTCTAATAGTCAAACACTGCCCTCTCTTGGCCAAATAACAGAACGCAGTTTATAAAACAGTGTAACAGTTTAGTGCTGATCTCTGTTTATATTAATCTGTATTTTATAGTTTAATATAATGTATTGTATATCACGCACTGATACCAATGTGAAGCTCAGGGGGGCGTGGTATTGTCAGTGATTTCACTGCCGGGGAAACAGCTCAGCCAATCAGATTTAAGGAGCAGAACCACCGTTTTATGACGTTTTCACGTGTTCTTATTCACCAGTGAGGCTGCAACGAATCAGTCAACGAATAAATAAAAGCGTTTTATTAAAAATATGACAAATACGAAGCCGGTTGGCTTGAGAGTCCAGGTTGTAATTAATTACTGTAGTTAATAACAAATCGTGGCTGAACGTGGCGGGGGGGGGGGGGGGTTATGAATGAGCTGGGCCGCTTGAATCCGAGCTGCGGCGTCTGGCTGATGAAGCTCATTAATATTCGATAGGACCCTTTGATTCGGGAGGATCCTGCCGCATCATTAAGTTTGAAAGCCGGACTTCGGTTTACGGCCATTCGGATGTAAACACGGTGCCTGTGGACATGCGGGGGTGGGGGGTGAGGAGGTGACGACTAAACTGTGGGTACTAGTTTGGGCAAGTGAGTATGCACTACAGTGCGTCGCAATGTGTATATATGAGAAGCCACACCCCTCATCGTAAACGTTCCCCCCGCCGTTTGGCGTCGAACCCGGGACATTTTCGCTGCGGTGTCCCCTTCACATCAGTGCAGAGTCTACCTGCCCCCCCCAGGTTGATCATTAATAACTCCACAAACCACGGTTCCCCTACTTGGCAACCTCCTCAATGGGGGCGTGGCCAAGCACCAGATTTGGGAATCGATAGAGAGAGAGAGAGACGGGTGAGAGTAGAGGTCGGTCGCCCGGTATAGAGATTACGAATCAGAACGTGATTGTGGCACAGGGGCGTAGCCAAGCACCGGATTTGGGAAGAGAGAGAGAGAGAAAGAGAGAGAGAGAGAGACGGGTGAGAGCAAAGGTTGCTCGGCCGAAATGGAGATCACGAATCAGAACGTGATTGAGGCACGGGGGCGTGGCCAAGCACCGGTATTTGGGAAGAGAGAGAGAGAGAGACGGGTGAGAGCAAAGGTCGCTCGCCCGAAATAGAGATCACGAATCAGAACATGATTGAGGCACGGGGGCGTGGCCAAACACCGGCTTTGGGACTTGATCGAGAGGGGCGTGGCCAAGCACCGGTATTTGGGAATTAGAGAGAGAGACGGGTAAGAGAAGGCGTCGCTCGCCCGGGATAGAGATCACGATTCAGAACGTGATTGAGGCACGGGGGCGTGGCCAAGCACCGGTATTTGGGAAGAGAGAGAGAGAGAGAGAGAGACGGGTGAGAGCAAAGGTCGCTCGCCCGAAATAGAGATCACGAATCAGAATGTGATTGAGGCACGGGGGCGTGGCCAAGCACTTGCTTTGGGACTTGATCGAGAGAGAGAGAGAGGGAGACTGGTGAGAGCAGAGGTCGCTCGCCCGGGGATAGTTTAAAAGCAGTACATACTACTGGATCTGGCTTTGGAGTGCGCGAGTGGTGTAGCACTCCTGCGAATTAACGGTGGTGGCTCACCTGCGAATGCCCCTCTCGGCCCTCTTCCCGGATCAGTGTCCCGCCTAAATACTGCAGTACTGACCTTTTTATTCTTCCCCCCCAGTCGCTCTCTTTCACGCTCTCTCTCTCTCCCTCTCGCACGCCGCGAGAGCGCTGCCTTCTGTCCCGATGTCTAATCATAACTCTAGTGCCTGCCCTTCAGTCTCTAACGTCTTAATGCACACTGGAGTGACTGAGCTGTGATTTTCTTATCTGCAGTTCAGCCGGCACTTAAGTGTCGGCCCGGCATTCAGCTCCCGACTTGCTTAACACCCCCCCCCTGCACCCCTCACCTCCCACTGCACCACCACCTTCCGTTTTGTAAGCCCCGGCGTCGCGTTCCCCCTCGACTCGTTCTCCTCGGCGGCGGTAACGGCGGCCGTACGTTAGCGTCAGACCCCGCCACTGAATATATATCACTTCCCGGGTGGATGTGCCCGCCCGCCCGCCTGCCCGCCGGATATATGAGGATCCGCGTGAGGAAGAGGAAACGCCGCCTCGTCGCCTACTCACCAACCCCCCCCCCCCGCCTCGTCGCCTTGTCGCCGCCGCGCATTCGTTTTCCGTCTAATTGCCCCGGCGGCTCGGCTGGTAAACATTTCGGACGCGCCCGTATCCGTCCACATCACGGGGGATGGGGTGGGGGTGGGGGGTTGTTGGCGCAGAGGCATGCAAATCGATTGGCAGTGAGGTGGAGAGATGTGGAGATTTGGTGTCTGATGCTTCGCAGGGCAATTGCGTTATCTCCGTCAACACTGGTGTCTATTTATATCAGTCGGTGTCTTCAGCACCCCCGCCTCCACCCTGTGCTTATGCGGATGTAGGTTGGGGTAAGTGGTTAGCAGGTAAGGGCATGTGGGTGAAGATGAGTGTAGAAGTATGTGGATGGGGGTACGTGGTTGGGGTGAGGGCACTTGGGTGTAGGTGGGGGTTGTAGCTGGTTTTGAGTAGATGTATGTGGGTGGGGGTGCTTTGTGAGCAGGGGAATGTGGTTGGTGGTATGTTGTTGGGGTGTAGGAGTGGGTATGTGGTTGTAAGTAAGGGTATGTGGGTTAAGGTTGAAGGTATGTGGTTGTAAGTGGGGGTATATAGGTGTAGGTAGGGATATGAGGTTGGGGGTGTGTGGTTGTTGTTGGGGTATGTGGTTGTAAGTGGGGGTATATGGGTGTAGGTAGGGATATGAGGTTTGGGGTATGTGGTTGTTGGGGTATGTGGTTGTAAGTGGGGGTATATGGGTGTAGGTAGGGATATGAGGTTTGGGATATGTGGTTGTTGTTGGGGTATGTAGTTGGGGTGGGTGAATGTGGTTGGGGTGAAAGTGGGGGTTTGTTGTTGTAAGTGGGGGTATATGGGTGTAGGTAGGTGACCCAATGAGGGTCCCTGTACACTCCCCCCCTCACAGCCCTGCACAGGGGCACATGAGTCGAGCCCTAACCCTGAACGTGTCTAACAGTCCTGTCTTCCCTCACAGGTTCCACGATGTCCTCCGACTCCAGAGAAGCCTGAACGTCACCTCCCCCCGCCCCTGCCCTCGAATCCCGCCTCAGAGAATCCCTCGTCCTCCGTTGCGACAGTGGGACCATGGCTCCCCAAACTCGTGGGCGCCTTCTCTGCTGCCTCTTTGTCGCCCTGCTGCCTTCCCTGTCTGCTCCGAAGGCGCAACACCCGCACCCTGCGGCCTCTGGGGGGGCGGAGAAGTACAGGACGTTTCACGCCGAGGACCGGGAGTGGACCTTCAACCACCTGGCGGTGGATTTTCGCAACGGGAACGTGTACCTGGGGGCGGTCAACCGCATTTACAAGCTGTCACCGGGGCTGGAGGTGCAGGTGTCCCATCAGACCGGGCCGGACGAGGACAACCGCAACTGCTACCCGCCCCGGATCGTGCAGCCCTGCAGCGAGCCGCTGGCGCTCACCAACAACGTCAACAAGATGCTGCTGATGGACTACCGCGAGAACCGCCTCCTGGCCTGCGGGAGCCTCTATCAGGGGATCTGCAAGCTCCTGCGCCTGGACGACCTGTTCAAGCTGGGCGAGCCGTTCCACAAGAAGGAGCACTACCTGTCCGGCGTCAACGAGAGCGGCGCTGTCTTCGGCGTGATCGTGTCGTACGGTGACGCCTCGCCCGACAAGCTGTTCGTGGCCACGGCGGTGGACGGGAGGCCGGAGTACTTCCCGACCATCTCCAGCCGCAAGCTGTCGCGCAACTCGGAGGAGGACAGCATGTTCGCCTACGTCTTCCATGACGAGTTCGTGGCCTCCATGATCAAGATCCCGTCGGACACCTTCACCGTGGTGCCGGACTTCGACATCTACTATGTCTACGGGTTCGCCAGCGGCAACTTCGTCTACTTCCTGACCCTGCAGCCCGAGATGAACGGCGGGCCGGCGGCCGGCTCGTCCTCCGTCCACCGGGAGCAGGTGTACACCTCCAAGCTGGTGCGCCTCTGCAAGGACGACACCGCCTTCAATTCGTATGTGGAGGTGCCGCTGGGCTGCGTCAAGGGCGGCGTGGAGTACCGCCTCCTGCAGGCCGCTTACCTGGCCAAAGCCGGGGCCGCCCTGGCGCAGTCGCTGGGCGTGGGGCCGGACGACGACATCCTGTACGCTGTCTTCTCCAAAGGCCAGAAGAGGCGGCCCAAGGAGACGTCCCAGGAGTCGGCGCTCTGCGTCTTCGCCCTCAGGGGGATCAACGAGAAAATCAAGGAGAGGCTGCAGTCCTGCTACAAGGGCGAGGGGACGCTGGACCTGGCCTGGCTCAAGGTCAAGGACATCCCCTGCAGCAGCGCGGTGAGTTCTCCACCTGTTCCACCTCTCACAGAACATCCGCTGGGGCTTTAGTCACCGCTTCTGTTTATATTTAACCAGCAGGCAGCCCACTCTGGATATGTAACGCTGTGAGTGTGTGTGTGTGTGTGTGTGTGTGTGTTTGTGTACACTTTTGAGTTTGTGAGATGTGGAAATTTGTGGGTTGGTGCGTGTGTGTGGGTATTTTGGGTGTGTGTGTGTGTATCTGGTTATTTGTGTGTGTGTCTGGGTATTTGTGTGTGTGTGTGTGTGTGTATGTATATGTGTGTGTCTGGGTATTTGTGTGTGTTGTGTATGTAAATGTGTCTGTCTGGGTATATGTGTGTGTGTGCCTGCCTGGGTTGGGTGTGTGTGTCTGTTTATTTGTGTGTCTGGGTATTTGTGTGTCTGTGTGTGTGTACGTGTGCCTGTGTGTGTGTGTGTGCCTGCCTGGGTGTGTGTCTGGTTATTTGTGTGTCTGTATGTATGTGTGTCTGGGTATGTGTGTGTGTATATATGTGTGTCTGGGTATTTGTGTGTGTGTGCGTGTGTCTGGGTGTGTGTATGTGTTTGTCTGGGTATTTGTGTGTGGTTGTGTATTTTTGAGTGTATTTGTGTGTGGTGAATGTGAGTGTGTGGGTGTGTGTGTTTGCTGGAATGTGAGTGGGTGTGTTTTTGTAGAAGTGTGTGGTTGTGTGAGTGGGGCGGTATGTGTGTGTGTATGTGGTTGTCTATATGTGAATGTGTGTATTTGTATGGTTGTATTTATATGTGTGTGTGTGTTCTGTTCGGTCGATGACATCATGGTGTTTTTTCTGTAACCGGGGTGATGAGCGAGGCAGGCGGAGTCAGTGTGTTTGTTGTTTGTTGTGACGGGGTCCCCCGCCTTTAGGGTGGAGGATCAAACCCGGGCCTCAGCGCCGTGCGTTCAGTCAGTCGGCGCGGTAACAATGATGAGCGCTGCCGCCGTGACCCACCCCAACCTCAGAGGAGCGCACCAGCACATGATCACACACACACACACACACACACACACACACACACACACACACACAGGCTGTAAGGCTTCGTCTCTGAGGTGTGGGATGGAGTGACGGCGCCGTCTCCGCAGCGCGCTGCCGCGGCATAAATCAGAACGCAGGCATCAGCGAGGGGCGGGAGATAAACGGCTTGGTTCTCCGCCCGCTGTAACCATGGCGACGGAGTTTCCTGTTCGAGGCCTGGCAGCGGTGTTCGATGGGTGGGGGGGTAGCGGCAGCACAAAACAAATTAGATCTGAGAGACGCATTACAGCCGCGGATTACAGTGAGCTGAAGTTTGTGTGTGTGTGTGTGTGTGTGTGTGTGTGTGTGTGTGTGTGTGCTGCTGGAAGACTAAAAGTTCTGCCTTGAGTGGAACACTCACACACACACATACAGATGGACTTTGTAGTTCTATAATTGCATTCTGTAGTCCATCTGTTTCTTTCCTCTGTTCTCTGATGATCAGGACCATGGACAGAGCAGGTGTTATTAGGGTGGTAGATGATTCTCAGTACTGCAGTGACACTTACATGGTGGTGGTGCAGGTGTGTGTTTCTCTTACATACTTTGTTGGATGGTTTATAAACTCCAGCCCACCACCACATCAGTGTCACTGCAGCACCCAGAATCATTCACCACCTTAATAATATCTGCGGTGTTTATGGTCCTGATCATCAGAGAACTGAATAAAAGAGTGTAACACACACACACACCACCACCACCACCACCACCACATCAGTGTCACTGCAGCACTGAGAATCAACCACCACCCCAATAATAATGGCTATGTCCATGGTCCTCATCATCAGAGAACAGAGTAAAGGGGACTAACAGAGTATGTAGAGGAACACACACACACACACACACACAGACACACCACCATGTCAACGTCACTGCAGTACTGAGAATGCACCACCACCCAAATAAAACCTGCTCTGTCCATGGTCCTGATCATCAGAGAACAGAGGAAACAAACAGATGGACTACAGAATGCAATTATAGAACTACAAAGTCCATCTGTATGGGAGGTGTTGAGTGTGAGTGTGTGTGTGTGTGTGTGTGTGTGTGTGTGTGTGTGTGTGTATCAGAGAGCTGGTCTGAGACGAGCTGCTGATCTAAATAATGTATGAGTGAATGAAGCAGAGCGTCGGAGGATCTCTTCATCTCATCCTGATTTAAAGCTCCATTAAAGTTTACAGCCTCCGTTATAACACCGATGAGGTGGAGGAGGAGGAGGAGGAGGAGGAGGAGACGCAGCGCGGTGGAGGAGGAGGCGCAGCGTCCAGGTGGAGAACGAGGGTCAGAGGAGAGTTTTTAGAACAGAAATGAAAGATTCATGTTCTATTTCCGAAACACTTCCTCTTATAGTGGGCTCTACTGTCTGCAGCGATCAGTCTGAGGCTGGAGAACACACACACACACACACACACACACACACACACACAAACACACACACTCACACACACACACACACACACACTCACACACACACACACACACACACTCACAGCATCAGTGGGTTCATTACGAACACACCGTAGTGTTCTCGTGTTGATCAGTTCACTATAATGAAGTCGTTCCTCCCTCATCCCGTCACACGAGGTTCCTCCACCCCCTCCTCCACCCCCTCCTCCACCCCCTCCACCACCCAGTGCCGTTACTAATTACAACACGTCTTTAATGGAGAAGGCGTCTCATTACCTCCTCGCGTCGTATCTATTAACGATGTCGTTCTCCTTGTGTCTCGTCGTTCTCGTTATGAACTCGCGTTCTCCTGTGTGAGCACCTCCGCCCTGAACCTGGCACCTCCGCCCGGAACCCCCACTCACCCCCTTGGAACCAGGCAGACGCTCAAAAACTTCACCACTAATACTAATAACCAATCGTCATCACCCTGATCAATTAATAGAACATCACAGATGTCTGGAGCTGCGTCCAAATCCGCCCACTTAAAAGTGCGCACTAGTTTGGAGCCACGCAATCGTTTCTTTGTGATTTGGGATGCAGCCCTCGGGCCCTTGTAGTAAGCCGGGGGCGATTAGGGACACAGCCCTCATGTTACGTCACCCACTGTCCATATAGCAGGAGAAGGGTGATTTAGGACACGGCCCTTGTTCCTTTCGCCAACTTTATAGTACGCTAGGGGTGATTTAGGACGCTGCCCCATGTCCTTCAGCCGGCTGTCTGTAAAGTAAGCCAGTGGCTGATTTGGGATGCAGCCCTTGTTTTTTAGCCTACTATCTATATAGTAGACAAAGACTGATTTAGGATGCAGTCATCTTGACATGTAGTGCACTATCTGTATAATAGATGAAACGTTATTTGGGACATAGCCTGTATTCTTATTGCCCAATATGTATTAAGCAAAAGACAATTTAGGACACAGCCCCATGTCCTTCAGCTGGCTGTCTATGAAGTAAGCCAGTGGGTGATTTGGGATGCAGCCCTCTTTCTTTATCCTACTATCTGTATAGTAGACAAAGGGTGATTTAGGACGCAGCCCTCTTGCCATGTAGTCCATTATCTGTATAATAGATGAAGCGCCTTGTGTTTTTTTTTTTTTGCCCAACATCTATATGATAGGAAAAGGACAATTTGGGACGCAGCCCTCATGCTTTTGCCCTTTTTGCGTCCTCTGCTCATCCTTTTGATTTGGGACGCAGCCCCAAGTAGACAAAGGGCGGTTCAGGACGCAGCCCTGTGTGTCCTATAGTAGACAAAAGACGATTCGGGACGCAGCCTTCATATCTACTAGCCCACTATCTATATGGGATGTCCCACTATCTTTGCATTAGGCAAAAGAAGATTTAGAATGCCGCCCTTATCTACTGTGATTGGGGCTGCAGGGTCCTGTGACGCTGTGCTTTACACCGGTGCTGATGTGCTGCAGCCGTCGTCATGGAAACCCTGTTGGATTAAAGGCATTAGGCAGCTGCGCGTCTCGTCTGCGTTTATAAGATCCAGTTGGGACGATGTTGTTGGAACCTCGTACGTTCTCTCGGTGGAGCGGCGGTCATGTAAACACACGCTTCCCTTTGCTGGCGTTCTGTTTGTTTCCCCGCTGAGTTCTCGCGCTGGGCGTGCAGAACAGAACTCGAGGTTGTTCCTGAACATCATGCTCTGCACTTTCACTTCTGCTTCCTCAAACCTCACCCGCTTAATGAGCTGCTTACTGCTTTATGGCTTTTATACGATGCCGTATGGTGCTGTACCATATAGTATAGTATGGTGTAGAATAGTACAGTATGTGGCAGTATGGTGTAGTATAGTTCAGTATGGTGTAGGATAATATAGGGCAGAATGTAATAGTATATAGTATGTGACAGTATGGTATAGTATAGTGTAGTACAATATGGTATGGTATAGTACTGTATGGTGTAGTATAGTACAGTATGGTGTGGGATAATATAGGGCAGAATGTAATAGTATATAGTATGTGACAGTATGGTATAGTATAGTGTAGTACAATATGGTATGGTATAGTACTGTATGGTGTAGTATAGTACAGTATGGTGTGGGATAATATAGGGCAGAATGTAATAGTATATAGTATGTGACAGTATGGTATAGTATAGTGTAGTACAGTATGTGACAGTATGGTGTAGTATAGTACAATATGGTATGGTATAGTACTGTATCGTGTAGTATAGTACAGTATGGTGTGGGATAATATAGGGCAGAATGTAATAGTATATAGTATGTGACAGTATGGTATAGTATAGTTAGTACAGTATGTGACAGTATGGTGTAGTATAGTATAGTACAATATGGTATGGTATAGTACTGTATGGTGTAGTATAGTACAGTATGTGACAGTATGGTGTAGTATAGTATAGTACAATATAGTATAGTACAGTATGGTGTAGCATAGTATAGTACAATATAGTATAGTACAGTATGGTGTAGTATAGTACAGTATGTGACAGTATGGTATAGTATAGTACGATATAGTGTAGTACAGTACAGTATGGTGTAGGATAATATAGGGCAGTATGTAATGGTATAGTACATTATATTACAGTATGGTATAGTATAATATAGTACAGTGTGGTATAGTAAAGTATATTACAGTACAGTACTGTACAATATCTTACAGTATATATTACAGTATGGTCTAGTATTGTATATACAGTAATTGTAGAATATAGTGCAGTGTGCTGTACCATACTATACTGTACTATATTCTACAATACCATACTGTACTCTAATATTCTACACCAGGAGTCTCAAACTCAAATTACCTGGGGGCCGCTAACCAGGCTGTGTTTTCGATGAGGGGCCAGATTAAAGAATTGCAACAAAAAGCAGCGGGAAAATGGAAAATCTATTTATTTTATTCTATATTTCTATTATCTTCCGCTTTATCCTCTATTAGGGTTGTGTGTGGGGGGGGGGGTTCCCCATGCCCATCCAGGGGAGAACGTTTCGGGCACTGGGCAGATACACCCAGGACAGGGCGCCAATCTATCGCTGGGCACACACTTACACACACAGACACGCACACATACACACTCTATATGGGGCAATTTGGAGAACTCAATTGACTTGAACCATGTCTTTGGACTGTGGGAGAAAACCGGAGAACCCGGGGAAAACCCACAGTATAGTATATTGCAGTAAAGTATAGTATGGTAAATTCTACAGTATAGTACGATACAGTTTAGTGTTATATGGTAAATTGTACAGTATAGTACAGTATAGTACGGTACAGTTTAGTGTTATATGGTAAATTGTACAGTATAGTACAGTATAGTATGGTACAGTTTAGTGTTATATGGTAAATTGTACAGTATAGTACAGTATAGTATGGTACGGTTTAGTGTTATATGGTAAATTGTATAGTACAGTATAGCATGGTACAGTTTAGTGTTAGATGGTAAATTGTATAGTACAGTATAGAATGGTACAGTTTAGTGTTATATGGTAAATTGTACAGTATAGTACGGTACAGTTTAGTGTTATGTGGTAAATTGTGCAGTATAGTACGGTATAGAACGGTACAGTTTAGTGTTATATGGTAAATTGTACAGTATAGTACAGTATAGAACGGTACAGTTTAGTGTTATATGGTAAATTGTAC
>JAFMOD010000813.1:815973-831459 GCA_019802435.1 Corydoras maculifer | reverse complement strand
CCTAATGATACCTGCATCGACCATCTTAATGATACCTACATCAACCACCCTAATGATACACGCATCCACCACCCTAATGATTTCTGCATCCACCACCCTAATGATACCTGCATCCACCACCCTAATGATACCTGCATATACCATCTTAATGATACCTACATCAACCACCCTAGTGATACCCACATCCACCACCCTAATGATACCCGCATCCACCACCCTAATGAGACCCACATCCACCTCCCTAATGATTCCCGCATCCACCACCCTAATGATACCCGCATCCACCACCCTAATGATACCCGCATCCACCTCCCTAATGATTCCCGCATCCACCACCCTAATGATACCTGCATCCACCACTCTAATAGCAATGATACCTGGAGACACTAGGGCTGTCCACTCTTGCTGGGGAGTGGGGGTGTGGGGGGTATAGGTTTTTTTTTTTTTAGACTTATTCCTCCACCTTTTCTCCATACTCCTCCGGCTCGGGTTGGACGCTCCTGTTTATTTCCACCGCAGCCCTGATAACTTCAGATCAGCCGTTAATCTGGTCTGATAGCGACGGCGCCGATATGCTCCCGCGCAGCACATCAGAACCCCCCCCTCCGCTCGCTCGCCGCTGCCCTCTGACTGAGAGCTCCATCAGGTCCTGCGGCGGCGCTAATCGTTTCATCTGCATGTCAGCGCCGAGGCTGGATGAATTAATAATAATAAAAAATAAGTATTAAACGCACCTTTGGGTGGCGCGCGGCGGACAGGCGTCCCGACAGACGGCGGATATAATATGTCGGGTCTTTGCTCACATCAGGGGGGGAGAGGGGGGGGGGCACGCTGTTGGAAGAGGCAGATAAATCATTTAATATATACTGTGTCCCCAGATGCAGCGGGGCTGGGGGGGGAGGGGGGGACCGGCGGGGGACGCGGTGGTGGTGGTGGCGTACACGCGAGATGAGACGACTTACTCCAGCTTGGATCTGACAGCTGCTGAAATTGCATGGCGAGTTTATTTTGCTTTCACGGTTTCATAACGGATGAGGCCTGTGGTTGGGGGGGGGGGTCAGGGTGCGAGGAGGCCGTCACAGTGTGAGGGTGCCGTCACAGTGCCAAGAGGCCGTCAAGGTACGAGGAGGCTGTCCGTGTGTGAGGTCACAGTGCCAGGAGGCCAGCAGGGTATGAGGAGGATGAGAGAGGAGGCTTTCTGGGTGTGAGGCCAGGGTGTGAGGAGGTTGTCTGGAGCTAGGTCAGGGTGCGAGGAGGTGGCCAACACTGTAAGAAGCCCGTTTAGGTGTGAGGTCAGGGTACGAGGAGGCTGTCTGGAGTGAGGTCAGGGTACATGGAGGTAGTCAGAGTGCAAGGAGGCCGTCTGGGTGTAAGGAGGCTGTCAGGGTACGAGAAGGTTGTCTGGAGCGAGGTCAGGGTGCGAGGAGGTGGCCAAGACTGTAAGAAGCCCATCTGGGTGTGAGGTCAGGGTATGAGGAGGCGTTCTGGAGCGAGGTCAGGGTACGAGGAGGTAGTCAGAGTGCAAGGAGGCCGTCTGGGTGTAAGGAGGCTGTCAGGGTATGAGGAGGTTGTCTGAAGCGAGGTCAGGGTACGAGGAGGTTGTCTGGAGCGAGGTCAGGGTACGAGGAGGTGGCCAAGACTGTAAGAAGTCCATCTGGGTGTGAGGTCAGGGTACGAGGAGGCTGTCTGGAGTGAGGTCAAGGGTATGAGGAGGTGACCAGCGTGCAAGGAGGCCGTCAGGGTGTGAGGTCAGGGTGTGAGGAGGCTGTCTGGGTCAAAGAAGGCCGTCCAGGTGTGAAGTCAGGGTATGAGGAGGAGGTGCGGGGTCTGAACACGAGGAGGCCATCAGGGTGCGGGATACGCAGGAGGCGTGAACGATCTGACGGGAGACCGGCATGCAGTGCACCCCGGCTGCAGAGCCGGGATAGGCTGAGGAGCAACAGCCTCATCAGCAGTTCTTGCCTTCACGGTTTCCGATACTTTTAAGGAAACAGCGGAACACGCTCCTGAGACCAAAACCACAGACGGCACTCCTCCTGTACCTCCCTTCCTCAAACACCCCCTAACCCCATCCGCCCCTATACCCCCTCCCCTCCCACCCCCCGCTCCGATGTCCGTGCTGCTGCGGAAACTCGTTACAGCCGAATAATTTACTGGATCAGCAGCGGGACGTGAGACTCACCTGGTGATTGGCCGAACAAAAGCCCCGGCGTTTGATTAAAAGCCCTGGGAGCAGGTCTGAGTGAAGGGGGGGGGCAATTGTTGCTCCTTAAATCTCCTTCATCCCGTCACTTTCATTGCGAGTAGATTACAGTGTTCCTTTAAGTCCCGCCGAGTTCTTTGCTCTAGGCTGCTTAACGTGACAATGCTCTCTCTCTCTCGCTCTCTCGCTCTCTCTCTCTCTCTCTCTCTCTCTCTCGCTCTCTCTCTCTCTCTCTCTCTCTCTCTCGCTCTCTCTCTTTCTCTCTCTCTCGCTCTCTCTCTCTGTCTCATTCTCTCTCTCTCGCTTAATCTCTCTCTCGCTCGCTCTCTCTCTCTGTCTCTCTCTCGCTCTCTCTCTCTCTCGCGCTCTCTCTCTCTCTCTCTCTTTGTCTCTCTCTCTCTCTCTCTCGCGCTCTCGGTTCCTTTATCTTCTCTCTGTGCCTCATGAAAAGCTTCAGAGCGAGGTTTCAGAGCGAGGTTTCAGAACGTTCCCAAACAGACGAGGAGGTAATAAAAGCAGAACCCTCGTTCGGTTCTCCCGGCGTACGCCGCCGCTCTCCGGTGATTTGTCGTTAATTGCTGTGGAACTTTCAGAGAACTCGCCGGAGATTAAAACCCGGGAAGTGGCAGCTGAGTGGCAGGCGGCGGGTTCTGAGGAGATGAGCGTCGGCAGAACGCGGAACCCTCACGGAACCCTGTTTATATAAGAGATGTATTCATTAATGGAACGGTCACAACGGTTTGGAAACACAATGGATCTTACAGTTCTAGGTTCCAGATTTACCACCAGAGGGCGCTTTTTTTGAACTTGGCGCACATTGACATGTTCTCCATGTTCGTGCCGGAGACTTGGGGGATGGGACGGGACAGAGCTGCCTTAAGGAACCTTTAACGGTCACAACAGTTTGGAAACACAAATGAACTTACGGTTCTAGATTCCAGGTTTACAGATTTACCACCAGGGGGCGCTTTCCCGAGCATGGCGCACATTGACATGTTCTCCATATTCATTCCGGAGACTTGGAGGGGTGGGGGAGATGGAGCCGCGTTAAGGAACCTTCAACAAACAGTCACAAGAGTTTGGAAACGCAAAGTAACTTACGGTTCTAGATTCCAGGTACAGATTTCCCACCAGAGGGCGTTTTTTAAGCATGGCGCACATTGACATGTTCTCCATATTGATGCCGGTGACTTGGGGGGGGGGGACAGAACTGCCTTAAGGAACCTTCAACAAACAGTCACAAGAGTTTGGAAACACAAGTGAACTTATGGTTCTAGATTTCAGGTACAGATTTACCACCAGAGGGCGCTTTTTCGAACATTACGCACATTGACATGTTCTCCATATTCGTGCCGGAGGCTTGGGGGGTCAGACGGAGCTGCCTTAAGGAACCTTTAAAGGTCAGAACGGTTTGGAAACTCTTCCATTTGCCATGTGGGCACTTTTTCAAGCTTTTTCAAACATTGACATGTTTTCCATATTCGTTCTGG
Source organism: Corydoras maculifer (assembly GCA_019802435.1). Lineage (NCBI taxonomy): Eukaryota > Metazoa > Chordata > Actinopteri > Siluriformes > Callichthyidae > Corydoras > Corydoras maculifer. Next base: position 827,766 of record JAFMOD010000813.1, on the reverse strand, counting down.
AGACTTGGGTGAGGGGCGGCTTAGTGGTTGGCATGTTCTCCTCTCAGCACTAGGGATTCCCGGTTCGAATCCCGGTGGAGTTTCCATGTTCTCCCCGTGTCCACGTGGGTCTCCTCAGGGTTCTCCGGTGTCCTCCCACAGTCCAAAAACATGGATCAATTCTCCCAATTGCCCCATATAGTGAATGAGTGAGGCGTCCTGTACTGGGTGTATCAGCCCAGCGCCCGAAACGTTCTCCCCTGGATGGGCATGGGGCCCCCCCTGAACAAATGGTCGCAAGGGTCGCAAGGGAAACACTTCCATTTGCCACTTGGGCCAAAATTAACCCACGGTTCTAGATCCCAGGTACAGATTTACCACCAGGAGGCACATTTTTGAACATGAGGGCATGCTCATACGTGATTGGCTGAATCGTCCGGGTGTTATAATCACAAATCCGTCCAACTTTTTCAACTTTTATTAATTAAACAATTAATTAATTAGTTAATGTATTTAATTATTTTGCAGGTGCACCAGGAAGGAGCGCTGCGCGAGGTCCGCCGAAGCGCGCCGCTTCACCTCGGACGTCAAACAGTGCGTCCGGCTGAGCGTCCACCCCAGCAACATATCGGTCACCCAGTACAGCGTGACGGTGAGTGCACCCCACCCCACCCCAAAACACCCCATCTTAAAAAACAGCGTGGAATTCCCAAACAGACAACCGCAGCCTGAGAAACAACCCAGAGTGGACCAGGCCCCGGTGGCCCCACGCCCGTCCACCCGTCCTCCGTCCTCGCGGGGCAGCCCGATGGCGTCGATTGAATTATACGCAGATGTTTAATTTAATAGTCGTTAAGAACGTTCCGCCTTCTCCGCCAACGATTTAGTTAAATCATTAAAGTCAGCCGTCCAGCTGCTCCCCCCCAAAACGATGCCGGAGGGCGCCGCTGAGCTGTTCCGTGCCGTGCCCCCCCCCCCTCCCCCCTCGCGATGAGGGGACAGAGAAACCAGGACGTGCTTTATGTCCCGCTGCGTCCTTAACTGCGCTTAGTGTATGGAAATGAAGTGGGAACATCAAAGAGCTCGTTAAAGTGCATATCGTTAATGCCCCCCCCCCGAGTCGTCCCCCATAACGAGCGTTTGTTACATCATCGGACTCCGGGGTTCTGTTACGATGTGTCTATAAAACGCAGGACGGAGCGTGTTGATGCGCCGTGGGTCTCATCTGAGAACCCGAATGAGAACCTCCGGGGGGGAGGGGTGGGGTGGCTGAGGGGGGGCCCTCTGGTGGTGATGTTTTCCATTTTCATTACATGGGAGGCAAACGCAGTCCCTCTGCACTGATTGGGTAAAGCTGTAGTCATGCGAGGCTCTGATTAGCCGTGTCTGTAAATGGGGGGCGGGGACAGGTGTTTTTTTTCGTTAGGGTTGATGGCTGCACACCTCGACTGCTTAGATACCCCGCCCTGAACTAGCACCAATCAATGACATCATATCCACATTGACTCACGTCACCCAACTGCCCCCCTCACCCAACTACCCATGACGCCTCACTGCCCACTTCACCTCACTGCCCCATCACCCCACTGACCATGTCATCCCACTGCCTTGTCATCCAACTGCCCCATCACCCCACTGACCATGTCATCCCACTGCCTTGTCACCCAAATGCCCCGTCACCCAATTGCCCACATCACCCCACTGCCCACTTAACCAAACTGCCCACATCACCCCACTGATCACGTCGTCCCAATACTCATGTCATCCAATTGCCCCCGTCACCCCACTGCCCCCGTCTCCAAAGCGAATTTAGTTTAAAAAAAAACAAAAAACTCTTTCCAGTGGGCGCCAGATTGGAGTTGGTATGTTCTCCCCATATCTGAGTTGCGATATTGTCCTCCAGTTTCAGTCCTCCATCCGGCAGACACCAGAATAGAACCCCCCCCCCCCACCCACCCCGTCCACCCACAACGTGAGTACAAATGATGGCAGCGTGAATCTGAAAATCTGCCCCTATGCCCCTCTGCGGTCAGAAGGCACTGTAATTCCGTTCGACGGGGGCACTCCGTGCAATGCTGCGATGCTGAGTCTGAGAGCTCATGGCGGCGCGGCACGGCTCCCACTTATGGACGGGTGAGGGCGGAGTCTCGGTCTGGCGGACGGGAGATGGAATCAGTGTCATCATTATGCTGATTAGACAAACCCGACGCCAATTTGCCCTCGCGATGAGGACAGCTGAGCAATGTGGGTGGAGGAGGACGACTGGAATAGGACCGGGATAGGCTGTAAAATGACTATAATCCAGATGCAGAGATGGAGCGGCGTCCTCGCTGTGCTGTATCATCTCACTTCTGTTGATTTTGTTTGTTTTCAGTTTAGAATCCATTCTTACTTAAACCCCCCCAACACCCCCCCCCCACCTACAACTGCACAACCCTCCAAACAACCCTGCACACACACACACACACACACCTGTATATACACATTCGGTACAGGTTGAAGAGTCCGTGTCAGTACGCATATTTTAATAAATGAAGGGGGGGGGGTGTAGTGGTTAGTATGTTCTCCTCTCAGCACTGGGGATTCCCGGTTCGAATCCCAATCTGGTTGGAGTTTCCATGTTCTCCCCGTGTCTGCGTGGGTTTCCACCCGGTTCTCCGGTTTCCTCCCACAGTCCAAAAAACATGGATCAAGGTCAATTTTGCATTCTCCAAATTGCCCCATATAGAGTGTGTGTGTGTGTGTGTGTGTGTGTACAGTGATACGCCCTGTCCTGGGTGTACAGGAACGGCCCAGCACCCGAAACGTTCTCCCCTAAAATGGCATGGAGAACCTGCCCCCGTTCTCCGGTTTCCTCCCACACTCCAAAAACATTCAAGGTGAATTGGCTGCTTTAAATTGCCCCTATACAGTTTCAGTGTGTGCCCAGTGATAGATTGGCACCCTGTGCTAGGTGTATTTGTGCCCGAAACATTCTGCCTTGAATGGGCATGGGGAACTCGTTCTCCAGGTTCTCCAGTTTCCTCCCACAGCCCAGCCAAAAGATGGATTCAAGGTGAATCGGCTGCTTTAAATTTCCCCTATATAGTGTGAGTGAGTGTGTGTCCAGTGATGGAATGCCACCCCGTCCTGGGTGTATCTGCCCAGCAGCCGAAACCTTCTCCCCTGAACGGCCACAGGGAACCCCTCCCCCCTCTGGGTTCTCTGGTTTCCTCCCACACTCCTAAAACCTGTATTCAAGGTGAGTCTTTTGCCTCCCCCCCCACGCACATGACCATAATAGGTTGTGACATCACAATCTGATTGGTGATGTCACATCACTACATTACATTGCTCGGTCCTCTGTTCTACCACCAGGAGTGTCCATTAGAGGTCACTGTGGAGCGGCTGTGAGTGAGTCCCATCCCAGGCCGCCCACCCGTCTGACGCGGGGACGCTCCAGTGCGAAGCGAAGCTGCCGCCAGGCGGTCGCTCTGCCGTCGACGTCCAATCGAACACAGGAGCCTGGCCGCCGGCGAGTCGACTTGTAAATAACATTTACTCCACCGCAGCGCAATAATCACCGTCCTCCCGCCCGCCGCCCGAACCCGAGCGCCTTTAATACACCGCCACCCTGTTTTCCGCTCCGCCGTTACGATGTTATTTTAACTCTAATCGAATTCTTCTGGCACCTTTATTTCTGAGAGCGCGGCTGCGGAGGCGCGGCGGCAGCGTGCGACTTGGATTTTAATCTAGGAATGAAATAAATCAAGCAAACAGAAGCTCAATCACCCGGAGGACGTGACGGCGTGACGGCCTCCGTCGCTCTGTCGCTTTCATATCCACTTCGGCGAGCACCTGGGTTCACCCGCTCGCCGCGTAATTGCAGGACTCCGCGGCTCTCGGAACCGGAGAACAGATTAAATCCTAGCGAGCAGCCCATCCCGCTGTGTGTGTGTGTGTGTGTGTGTGTGTGTGTGTGGGGTGGGGGGCGGAGGCTGACGTCACCTGCCAGCGAGTATCTAAGTTCATGTAATTTATTTCTAGAGAGTTGTTGTTTTTTTTTTTTTGTTTGTTTTTTTTTTTACAATCGTACGTCGTCACTACGCAGCCTTACAGAGTTAATTAAAGAAGCGACAGCGGCAAGGCAAAAACCCCACCGCTGTGTTGATATTTCAAGGAAGAAACCTCGTGAGGACCCATGCTCATTGGCCATGAGCATCAACAGTGTAGGACAGCCACCTACAGATTACGTGGTGATCACGTGACCCCATCCATCCATTATGTTCCGCTTTATCCTCTACTAGGGTCGCGGGGGGGGGCGCTGGACAGGGCGCCAATCTATCGCTGGGCACACACTCACTCACACACAAACACTCTATATGGGGCAATTTAATTAAATTCACCTTGAATCCATGTTTTTGGATTGTGGGAGGAAACCAGAGAATCCGGAGGAAACCCATGCAGACACGGGGAGAGCATGCAAAGTCCACCCAGATAGGGATTCGAACCGGGAATTTCCAGCGCTGAGAGGAGAACATGCTAAACCACTAAGCCACCGTACATCCCTACAGTTTATATTCATCCATCATCTTCCACTTTGTCCTCTATTTTAAAAAGACGCTTAAATGGAGGTTTCTATTTGATCTGATGGAGGCAACGGACTCTCGGGGGGGGGTTGTTTGTGATGGGATGATCTGCCCCAGCGTGGCTCTGAAAGCCCACCGTTTTGATGGCATATTGCCCCTCGGGGCGGGGGGGGGGGGCGACGGGTCAGTGTGACATAAGCAAGGAAGCGAGATGAAGAGATCAAAATGTTTAAATGTGAATAAAGCATCGCTCTGTATTATACACTGAAAAGGTCAGTGTGTGTGTGTGTGTGTGTGTGTGTGTGTGTGTGTGTGAGAGAGAGAGAGAGAGAGAGAGAGAGAGAGCAGAGAGAGAGGGCAAATATCTGGGTCATCCCTATCTGATGATTGGATTTGTCCTCTCTATTGATTTTCCTGTTTTGCTTTTTGTATTAAGCAGCACCACCACCCCCCACCTCCACCCCCCGCCACCTTTACCACCCCCACCACCCAAGGGCAGAGAGAATAAAATACAGAAATTATATCTCTAATCTTTCAATCTTGGGTGTGTGTGTATACACACACACACACACACACACACACACTTAGCATACAGATGGACTTTGTATTTCTACAATAACACTCTGTTCTCTGATGATCAGGACCCCCACAGAGCAGGTTTTTAGGGTGGTGGAGCATTCTCAGTACTGCAGTGATGGTGGCCTGGTGGTGGTGGGTGGTGTGTGTGTGTGTGTGTGTGTTCCTATACATACTTTGTTAGTCCTCTTTACTCTGTTCTCTGATGATCAGGGCCAGGCTTTTAGGGTGGTGGAGCATGTGTACAGTGGCCTTGTGGTGGTGGTGGTGTGTGTGTGTGTGTGTTTGTGTGTGTGTGTGTGTGTGTGTTCGTGTTCCTCTACATACTTTATCAGTCCCCTTTACTCTGTTCTCTTATAATCAGGACCCCCACAGAGACGGTGTTATTCGGGTGGTGGAGCATTCTGAGTACTGCAGTGAGAGTGGCCTGTTGGTGTTGTGTAGTGATTGGTGTGTGTGTGTGTGTGTGTGTGTGTTCTTCTACATACTCTGTTAGTCCCCTTTACTCTGATCAGGACCCTCACAGAGCAGCTGTTATTAGGGTGGTGGAGCATTCTCAGTACTGCAGTGATGGTGGCCTGGTGTTGGTGTGTGGTGATTGGTGTGTGTGTGTTCCCCTACAAACTCTCTCAGTACCCTTCACCCTGTTCTCTGATGATCAGATATTATTAGGGTGGTGGAGCATTCTCAGTACTACAGTGAGACTGACATGATGGTGGTGTTAGTGTGTGTTGTGATGCCGGTGTTTAAATACCCTGTATGCACTCACTATACACTCTATTACACACTTTCACCTCACTGCTCCCCCATGTGGATGTGGGTCACCTGCTGCTGCATAGTGCGCCACCTACAGGACGCCGAACCTCAATCCACTGCTGGTTTAAGGTTCTGCGTCCTGTAGCATCATACGGCACAACACGCCCTAACACCACAGACTGAGAATGATGCACCACCCGAATTACACCGGGAACATGGTGGTGGTGGTGGTGCTGAGGTTACTCCTCTATATGGTGGGTGGAGCTGATACATATATCGTGGGTGTGGCCGCAGGATGTGGTGTGTGTGTGTGTGTGTATACCCTTCTGTTGACTGACTCACACCCCCGTCTCCCCCCGCAGCTCGTCCTGGAGGCGCACAACGTTCCCGAGTTGTCCGCCGGCGTGAACTGCACCTTCGAGGACCTCGCCGAGGTGGACGGCGCGGTGGAGGGCAATCGCGTCACCTGCAGCTCACCCGCCGAAAAGGAGGTCCCACGCATCGTGGTGGATCAAGGTGAGCGCGGTGGGCTCTCGAACCCGGGTACCTCACTGGAATGTCACTTTTTGGTTTTTCAGTGCACTTGGCGACCTACTGCAGACTACGCGCTCTCACGCTGAGGTGAATCGAAAGGCGGAGGGTAATGAAATTGGTGCGTGGCGTCGGGGTGGTGGCGTCAGCGCGCCGCTCCGTCGGTTCTCATCCTGGTTCTCGCCGGCGTCCTGACCGAGGGGAAGATAAACACGCGGCGGCGACGTCGAGCAGCAGAACCCTGCGCGTGTTCATCAGTCACGCGGGAATGTAACGGGATAGGACGGCGTGCCCGGGGCCCCTGGGAAGGTGCATTTACACACGGAGAGATAAGGGGTGGAGAGAGAGAGAGAGAGATGCCCCCCTCTCAACCCCGTCGGTTTTGCTCTGGTTGGTTAAGTCCTTGACGAGGAGAACGTGCTCAAAGCTGGGCAGGTGTCATGAAGAATACCTCGTCCTGCCGCAGCGTGAGGGTGATGAAGACGCTCATGTGACTGAACAAACGAGGAACAAGGAGACGAAACAGGGGCCCGGATCAGACCATATCCACCCTGATTGGGAACCATATTCAGGTGGACGGAACCATCATGTTACGATACAGCTTCTATTAATGGATCAGAGTTTATTTAGGGTCTTATGATGGTCTTATAAGGGTCCTATGTTGGGCCTATAAGTCTCTCATTATGGTCTTATGAGGGTCTTATGATGGTCTTATAAGGGTCCTATATTGGTCCTATGATGGTCTTATATGGGTCCTTTGATGTTCATATAAGGGTCCTATGTTGGTCCTATGAGGGTCTGATGATGGTCTTATGAGGGTTCTATGTTGGTCCTCTGATGGTCTTATGAGGGTCCTATGTTGGGCCTATTACTCTCTCATTATGATCTTGTGAGGGTCCTATGATGTTCTTATAAGGGTCCTATATTGGTCCTATGATGGTCTTATATGGGTCCTTTGATGTTCATATAAGGGTCCTATGTTGGTCCTATGAGGGTCTGATGATGGTCCTATGAGGATCTTATGATGACCCCAAGCTTATGAGGTTCCTATGATGGTCTTATGAGGATCCTATGTTGGGCCTATTAGGGTCTGATGACGATCCTATGAGGATCTTATAATGACCTCTTGGGGGACCTATGATGTTTTATGAGGGTCTTATGATGGTTTTTATGATGGTCTTATGATGATTTTATGAGGATATTATAATGCTCTCTTGAGGGTCCTATGATGGTTTATGAGGGTCTTATGATGATCTTATAAGGGTCATTAGATGGTCTTATAAGGGTCCTATGAGGATCTGAGGTCTTATAAGGATCTTCTTATCGTCTTATGAGGGTCTTATTATCTTATGATGGTGTTACGATGATCTTATGAGTGTCTTTTGATGATTTTATGAGTGTCTCATGATGATCTTATGAATGTGTTATGATCTTATGAGAGCCTTATGATGATCTTATGAGGGTGTTATGAGGATGTTATGATGATCTTATGAGGGTGTTATGATGATCTTATGAGGGTCTTATGATGATCTTATGAGGGTCTTATGAGTGTCTAATGATGATCTTATGAGGGTCTTTTGATGATCTTATGAGGATGTTATGATGATCTTATGAGGATGTTATGATGATCTTATGAGGGTGTTATGATGATCTTATGAGGGTCTTATGATGATCTTATGAGGGTCTTATGATGATCTTATGAGGGTCTTATGAGTGTCTAATGATGATCTTATGAGGGTCTTTTGATGATCTTATGAGGGTGTTATGATGATCGTATGAGGATCTTATGAGGGTCTTATGCGCCTCCTGATGATGAGGAGAATGCAGTGTGATGGGTCTAATCTGTACACGTGACGAAACGAAGAAGGTCATGTATTAACTTCCAAATTCCATCACGTCCGCTCATCCCTCAGTGTCATGGTAACCATACGTGCCCTGGGTGACTCATTAGGGTGACACACTCTCAGAGTTGTGTAGGATTCACACACACACACACACACACACACACACACACACACACACATATGCACAGTGGAGATACCAGCCATCAAGGTAACATTTAGGTGGACTAATTAGGACAGATTCTTTGTCAGCTACACTCTCGGGTGATTGATGAATGATTCCCTCTTTGTTGAGGAAGAAAGAAAGACAGGAGTGGGGGGGGAGGGGGCAGGGAGGCAGTGAGAGGTAAGGAAGAGGAGGTAGATAGTGGGAGCGAATAAGGGAAGGAGATAAAGACAGAAAACAAGAGAGGGTGACAAAGCCGGCAGCGCGTCCTCAGAGAACGTCCGGCTCGCTGAATTAAACATGAGCTTCTTCATTAGCTCCGACAAAAGAACGCTGGAGCTGCTTTTGTGCCACCCATTCATCACCTTGTTCAAGTCCTGCAGTCTCCTAATCTCCCTTGTTTGTAAGAGAAAGGACCTCTGAGAGAACCGCGCGCTGATGGTTCATGTTCATGGATCTGAGGTGGAACCCAACGCGGTGCAGACGAGCTCCACCCCGCAGGCCTGCAACGCAGTCCCACAATGGAGCCCTCTGAGAACTTACGTCTGTCTGGTGGGTGAGGTAAGGTGAGGGAGACACGGCCAGTCGAGGAGGGTCTTATGATGGTCCTATGAGAGTCCTATGAGGGTCTTATGATGGTCCTATAAGGGTCTTATGAGGGTTCTATGAAGTTGTTATGGCCTCATATGTCCTATGGGGCTCCTATCATTGTCTTATCATGGTCTTAAAAGTGTTCTCTGAGGGTATTATGAGGGTCCTATGATGATCCTATGAAGGTTCTATGATTGTCTTATGATGGACTTAAAAGTGTTCTATGAGGGTGTTATGAGGGTCCTATGGGAGTCTTATGATGATCTTAAAAGTGTTCTATGAGGGTCTTTTGAGGGTTCTATGATCATCTTGTGATGGTCTTAAAGTGTTCTATGAGGGTCTTATGATGGTCTTATAATGGTCTTGAGAGGCTCTTATAATGGTCCTATGAGTCTTATGATGGTCCTATGAGGATCTTATGATGGTCCTATGTGGGTCTTATAATGGTCCTATGAGGATCATGGAGGGACTACTTCTTCACTCAGACTAGGTGCTATCCCGGCACTCTCCATATGTTTGTGAAATGACCTCATTTATCCTCGTTCGCAGCTCATCGCAGATGTTCCTCTTTTTTCAGGAGACCACCAGATCGTCCAGCTCTACCTCAAATCCAAGGAAACGGGTTTGGCCTTCGCCAAAACCAGCTTCGTCTTCTACAACTGCAGCGTGCACAAGTCGTGAGTATTCAGCGCACTGTCGGACCCTCTCACCCCCCACCCTTCCATTCCGTGAGTCCTGTAACCCCACGACCCCCTGCTCTTTCCCAGGTGCCTTTCCTGTGTGGGGAGTCCATACCAGTGCCACTGGTGCAAGTACCGTCACATCTGCACCCACGACCCGCGCAGCTGCTCGTTTCAGGAGGGGCGGGTCAAGCAGCCGGAGGTGAGTCTCCCCAATTTAATGTTCCTGAACGCAGTGCGGCGCTGAGGATTCGAACCCCGATCTTCAGCCGTAGTGCTTGTTGGGAACAGGAATCGAACCGTGGACCTTTAGGTCGCCGGGCTGGTTCCTTAACCGCAAGCCAGTGTCAGGTGGTCCCAAAGTCAGGTGGTCGAGCGGGTCGATAGTATTGGCGCTGATTCTCTGGCTGAAGGTTCCGCAGCAGATTTGTCAGTTTAATGTCGTGAGATTTGGGTTCTGATTCAGTGAGTCGCGACTCATGACTCCTTGTTCCCTGTACGGCCGCGTCCGATCGCACTCGATCGTCTCTGTTCTTCCGATCCAACGTTTCGATCCGACTGTGCCGCTGCAGCCAGACTCCCAAACCAGAGACGGAACATCTGTTAATGATATTCAGATCGTTTGTTCAGGTTCCGCTGTTTCAGAAAAGAGTGTTACGTCGGGGTGACGAGGTTCCTGATGTAGGCTGACGGTTTTATATTAAAATAACTTCAATTAGTTATTATTATTATTATTATTACTTTTATTATTTTTTTTGTTATTATTATTATTATTATTATTATTATTATTATTGTTGTTGTTGTTGTAATTACTATTATTATTATTGTTATTATTATTGTTATTATTATTATTATTATTATTATTATTATTATTATTATTATTGTCATTATTATTATTATTATTATTATCATTATTATTATTATTATTATTATTCTTATTGCTGTTCTAATTATTATTATTATTATTATTATTATTATTATTATTATTATTATTATTATTGTTATTATTTTTTTATTGTTATTATTATTGTTATTATTATTATTATTATTATTGTTGTTGTTGTTATTATTATTATTATTATTGTTATTATTATTATTATTATAATTATTATTATTGCTGTTCTAATTACTATTATTATTATTGTTATTATTGTTATTATTATTATTATTATTATTATTCTTGTGGGTCCAATTTGCATTTGCTCTTTGTTTATTGGGTCCCCGCCCACTTTTACAGCCCAGCCCCTCACACTCATCTCCAGATGTGCATTCCTCATTATGCGATCACATCTGCCTCCCTAAGATTAGGCTGTTTCAGGCTGTTAGAGTCTTTTGCATTTAATTATTCCATAATAAAAGTGCCCCCCCCCTCCCCCCGGTCACCACAGCTCGTATCTTTCCATTCACTTGCCGTTGACAGGACGACTTCTTTCTCTTGATTTCTTTGCTTTTTTAATAAAGTCCTCTCTCAGACGGTGGGGGCAGGTCACAGTGACCAGATGGACTACTTTCTCCGGCTGCTGGCACTTTGTGTCATTTCACCGCATCTGCTCGGCCTGGTTTTATCTCAGGTGCCTCTCGGTCATGTGACGTGGGGTTGAATTGTCCTGCATTCAGGAATGCAGAGGTTGGAACCCGAGTGCATCGGTGTCGGTTGGCGTGTCTGAGCTGAAATGAGTGTGTGGTGCCGCCGGGCGGTGGCGTCGCTCTGTGAAGGCTAGCCTCTGGCGGAGCACACTGTGACTGAGTAATGGATCTGCTCGACCAGACACTCATCCAGTGCTACTGCAGAGGACTGAGGGTGTGAGAGACAGAGAGAGAGTGTGAGAGAGAAACTCTATACTGTATATATAACCACATAGGAGCCTGTATATAAGGCCAAATAAGAACTGGTATATAAGAGCCTGTATGTATAGCCAAATAGTATGTATGTGTAACCACATAGAAGCCTATATGTATAGCCAAATAGAAGCCTGTATATAAGACAACATAGGACCCTCTATATGTATAGCCAAATAGGAGCCTCTATATGTATAGACAAATAGCAGCCTCTATATGTATAGCCACATAGGAGCCTATATATTTATGGCCACAAAGGAGCCTCT
>JAFMOD010000813.1:776188-798528 GCA_019802435.1 Corydoras maculifer | reverse complement strand
ACACACACACACACACACACACACACACATATACACACACACACACACACCCCAAAACGTGCTGCACGGTGTCTCGGTTCTCCCGTGGCTCCTCCTCATTAGCGTGTTCCTCATTAAGGCAGGTTCTGGTTAATGACAAACCCCGCACTCTGGCGTCGTTATGTAAATAAAGGCTCGGCGGCGCGTTTTTAATGAGGACATTAAAGCTCTCACATCGAGGATCTAAAGCACGGAACGACGAACCGCCGCAAACACACGTCCTGTTTACAAAATGCCTGATTACCGCAGAACACGCACTTGCGAGGGGGCGTGGGTGTGGTTACCACACCACCTTCTCACTCCATCCTCCATCTCCTCCACCCACCATAATGATGGAGTTTACAGACTGTCAGTCCAGACAGTCCATCTGTGTCCTGTTGGTTCTCGGTTCTCTGTTGGTCACAGAACCGGTATCATTTGGGTGGTGGATTGTTGATGGTCGGTTCTGCAGTGACACTGATGCACTGAGGGGGTGCTGCTGTAGCTTCATTTCTCCACCTCAGTGACACTGCCAGGATAGGAACAATCCACCACCCTAATAATCCCTGTCCTGTGGTGGTTCTATCGGGGTTCTGAATATTAGAGAACAGAGTACACAGTATGTACTGTAGAACACAGATGGACTACAGAGTGGAGGTGTAGGACTACAACGTCCATCTGGAACTGAGAACGTGGAGAGCACAAAGGGGCGTGGCCTAACGTTAGGGCTGCTACTGTATGATTATTTATGTAGTCTGCGGAGTCTCTGATGATAAAATGTTTTCTCCACCGGCCATCAATTATCCTGTCAAAGTCATGGATCTAATCACCCCCTAATGAAACGAGACAATTCCATGCCCCCCCCCCCCCAATCGCCCCCGTCTCCCGTCTCTGTCTTATCGGGAAAGGCGGCGTAATGCGGAGCGCTGGATGTTTAATTGTGTGCGTTGATTAGTCTCGCTGCCGATTACGATGTGGAACTGGAACCTTTGTTCAGGAAGCATATGCTTTAAAACCCTCCGAATACACCGCGATCAGACGACTGCACCACGGCCCCCCCCCCCCACGCCAAACAGGGTGTACAGCGTTGTCTTGTTAACCATCAGGAAGAAAGAAATTTGTTATTCGACGTTATTCGGGTCGGATCCGGTCTTGCTCGTAGAACCCGAACCAGAACCAACCAGGACTGGGTGCCAGTCTATCACTGGGCACCCAAAGTACATGAGGGCAATTTAGAGTCGCCAATTCACCTTGAATTCATGGTTTTGGACTGTGGGAGGAAACCCATGAGGACACGGGGAGAACATGTACACTTCCAGGTACACCCAGGACAGGGTGGGGTGGCACGGAGAACCCGGAGGAAACCCATGAGAACACGGGGAGAACATGCATGTCAACATGTGATTCGAACCTGGATCCCCAGAGGAGAACATGCCAAACACAACACTGTCATGCTGTCCACTCGTGAAACAAAATAAATAATTATTCATTCCTTCATTAACTTCTGCTTAATTCTCTACTGGGGGGGGTTCCCCGTGCCCATCCAGGGGAGAACGTTTCGGGTGCTAAGCAGGTACACCCAGGACAGGGTGGGGTGGCAATCACTTACACACACACACACTATATGGGGCAATTTGTAGTTACCAGTTCACCTTGAATTCACGTTTTTGGACGGTGGGAGGAAACACAGAGAACCCGGAGAAAGCCAACATGGACACAGGAGAACATGGAAACTCCACCCAGATTGGTCTTCGAATCGGGAATCCCTAGAGCTGAGAGGAGAACATGCTAAACCACTAAGCCACCATGCCATCCTCTCATGTCACACAGATGTACGTATTTTCGTAATGGATTCCGTTGACGATTACGTTATGACACGCCCTCAGCTCGCACCAACGACCACGGCACAGCCGTGATGTCATCGGTTATAATGTGCGCCCTCTGGTGTCCTACATATTATTAACCTCATCTATCCGTATTTGCATATCCCTTTGATCTGCCCCCCTCGCCGTTACGTTAACCGGCCCAGGCTTCTTAACGAGATGACACGCCGAGATCACAGCCCACGCCGGTGACAAAGCATCGCTGACGGGAGCCATGGGGCTTTTTTCTGATACCCCTCAGGGACATGTCATAAAGGTTGTTCGGCGAGGGGCAGATGACTGATGTACTGACGGCGTGGCGATAACGGCGCCGCGGCGATGGGACAGATCAAAGCTGAGTTGATGGAGCTGGATCAGACTGGTTGACCCCCCCCCTCCCCCTCCCCCCCGTTGCGTACAGGATGCCTTCAATCGATGAGGCCTCTGAGTCGATAGAGGGGCAGTTAATCCCGCATTGCCGGGCAGTTATGGTTCACTCTGGAGGCTTTGACCCCGTCACAGTTGATTATGAAAATATAAACCCCTTCTTCTCGGAGAGTTAACACACTCCTTAAATCTGATTGGCCGAGTCGTTTTGCCGGCCGTGACATCATCGACAATACCGCACCCCTCTAAGCGCTTCTCATTGGTATCAGTGCATGAAAAACAATAAATTATATTAATCATAAAATACAATAGAGTTTGCATGTTCTCCCCGTGTCTGCATGGGTTTCCTCCGGGTTCTTCGTTTTCCTCCCACAGTCCAAAAACATGTATTAACTCAATTGAATTCTCCAAATTGCCCCATATAGAGTGTGTGTGTGTGTGAGTGAGTGAGTGAGTGCCCAGTGATAGATTGGTGCCCTGTCCTGGGTGTATCTGCCCAGCGCCTGAAATGTTCTCCCCTGGATGGGCACAGGGAACCTCCCTCCCCCCCCACGACCCTAATAGAGGATAAAGCGAAAGATAATGGATGGATGGACAAACAGAGATCAGCACTTAACATATTACACTGTTTTATAAACTGTGTTCTGTAATTCGGCCACTTGGTGGCAGTATGATTGTTAGAGAAACCGCAATCCACGCCGGGACTAATAACACCTCTTTATGGCGTTTATTCACAATAATGCTACGCTCTTTCGTACTGTATTGCTTTATAATAAAATGGGTAGTTACGCTCCTTAAATCTGATTGGCTGAGACGTTTGTCTGGCCGTGACATCATCGAAATATACCACACCCCTTTGAGTGCTTCACTTTGGTATCTGTGTGTGATATACAATAAATTATATTAAATAATTAAATACAGATTAATATAAACAGAGATCAGCACTAAACCTGTAACACTGCGTTCTGTAATTGGGCCACTAGAGGGCAGTGTGAGTGTTCGAGAAACTGGTATTCGATTAAAAAACACCCGGACTAGATTACGTCGCTTCTCTACACGTTGGGACTAATTACCTCTTTATGGGGTTTATTCAGAATAATGCCACGCCCTCTAGTGGTTGACTGCTTTATTTATTGGAGATGAATTCAGTTTATCGTCTTTAGGTTTGGTCAGAAGCTTCCCCGCTCTGACGTTGTTCCGTCCTCTGATGTTGGGTACTTTGATGTCTCTGCGCAGTTCACCCCCGCACGCGGACCTCGGGACGGTGGAACCCTGGTGACCATCCGTGGCGAGAACCTGGGCCTGGATTTCCGCGAGATCCAGGGGAACGTGAGGGTGGCAGCGGTGGAGTGCAGACCGGTCCCTGAGGGATACATCCCCGCAGAACAGTGAGTCCCACGCTGTACCCTTCCAACGACGGTCCTGTAGTACCCAAAGAGTTCTTTCAATGGTTCCTATAGTTTTGGGGTTGTCTGTAACCGGGACCCAGGCTTTCATCTCAGAACATGAAACCGGACATCTGTAGCGTTCTCAGTTATTGGGACCGTAGCACGTATGGTATTGATACCCTCGGGTAAGTGGCTCCACCTAAAGAACTCGGAACCGCGCTGTCCAGGCGGGAGAACCGACCCGGCACGGAGCGGCGGGACGGAATCCCGGTTCACGATGCAGAAAAGTTTCTGAAGAGCCACGCCCCTGCGTTTCCAGTCCTGCGATGCCCCCCTCCCCTCCCCAATACCCTCCTTCAATACGCAGGGGGGTTCCACATGCCCATCCAGGGAACATATCGGGCGCTTGGCAGATACCCCTGGGACAGGGCACTCACTCATTTACACATGAGTGTGACACATACACCATATAGGGGCAATTTAGAGTAGCCACTTCACCTTGAATTCATGTTTTTGGAAGCACATTCATCTCTCAGCACTACGGATTCCCGGTTCAAATCCCAATCTGGGTGGAGTTTGCATGTTCTCCCTGTGTTCGTGTGGATTCAAGGTGAATTAAATGCTCTAAATTGCTCCATATAGTGTGTGTGTGTGTATGTATGAGTGGGTGTATGCCCAGTGATAGCCCTGTCCTGTGTGTATCTGCCTGAGGCATGGGGAACCCCCCCCTCCCCAACCCCATGGGGAGCCCCCCACCCCAACCCCAGTATAGGATTGAGTGGATGATGATGGGCGGGTGGAGGTTGTATTGAATCAGAAACACAACCAGGTTCGAGTGGTGTTTGCATGCCCCCCCACCCCCCGTGTCTGCGTGGGTTTCCTCCGGCTTCTCCGGTTTCCAACCACAGTCCAAAAACTTGGATCAAGGTCAATTGAATTCTCCAAATTGCCCCATATAGAGTGTGTTTTTGTGTGTGTGAGTAAATGAGTGTGTGCCCAGCGATAAATTGCCCCCTCCCGTCCTGGGTGTATCTGCCCAGCGCCCGAAACGTTCTCCCCTGGATGGGCATGGGAACCCCCCCCTCCCCCCACCACACAACCCTAGTAGAGGTTAAAACAGAAGATAATGGAGGGACGGGCCGTGGGAGGGAACCGGAAGAACCCACACACGCACGACGGGGAGAACATGCAAACTCCACACAGATCCAGGGATTCAAAGAGGAGAACATGCCAATTAAATTCATGGAAGCAAATAAATAATGACATGAATAATGACGGTTGAATTGATGTGTGTGACGCCCAAATGTTTGCCCTCCCTCCACCCCCCCACCCCCCGCAGGATCGTGTGCAGGATGGGCCGCGCGGAGTACAGCCAGTACTCCGGACATGTGCAGGTCTGCGTGGGCGAGTGCGAGCCCGAGTTCATGGCCACGTCGTCCAAGAACTACTACTTCGTGGTGAGTGGCGCGTCCCGATCCGGGCCGACTCGAGAGCCTCCGGAGATCCCGGGTCGCAGATCGTTATCGTGCCCGCGTAATTAAAAAGCCCTCAGTAATTACCGGGGCCTAAACGCGGAGCGGATTTATCGCGGAGCCACTTAATAAAGGGCCGAGGCCGCGGCCCACGTCCCGGCCGAGCCGTTATCGCGGCGCGAGATCGGCCGGGTGATGAATGCGAGCGCCGGCCGCGAGGCGGCACATAAAACCCGCCCGGGCGCTATCTCCTTTCCGCAGAAGCCGATGGAAAACACTTAAATCAACAGCCCTTTGAACCCCCCGCATTGATTTGCGGTCTAATCGGCCCATTAGCCCCCGATCATGTGACCTATTATCAGTTTGCCCGTACGTAAATGGCCTCCTCGCGCCCGTGCCGGGCCGTAATTGGATTATGAGTTATGATGGGGAGGGAATCCGTCTCTGAGTGCCTCTGCCTCTCCCTGCAGGTCCCCACCCTCACGTCCCTGAGGCCCAGCCGCGGACCGGTGTCCGGGGGCACCGTGGTCAACATAACCGGCAGCTACCTGGACTCCGGGAGCAACGTGACCGTCATGTTCAGGGACCAGAAGTGCAGCTTTCACAGGTGAAGCCCTTCAGCGCCGGGAGAAGACATCGTTCTGGGGGGATTGGGGGGGTCGGGGGGATGGGGGGGTTAGGAGTCAGCGGGGGCCCGATCGATACCGGCATTCAGTCCGGACCGAGACCTTGATCTCTAATCAATGAGAAAAAATAGCAGTCACATGTTCAGTTTCCGTAACCCTCCAAATAACTGCAACCGCCACTACGAAGTCCACTTGAAGTGGTGAAGCCCTAACCCTAACCCCTAACCCTAATTGCTCCCGCTTGTAACGGTGCCTGACCCTGCACTCTGACCCTGCACTCTGACCCCAACCGTTAAGTAGAGCAGAAGTCAGATGTTAATTAGAACAACACTGAGCATCTCTCCATCAGGCCACCTGTCAGTAGGGGGCGATGTTACGGCGCAGAACACATCCATCCGCCTGTCAGCGCTGGAGATCCGGGTTGGAATTCTGAACCAGGTGGAGTTTCCATATTCCCCCTCATGTCCTCCGGGTTCTCCGGTTTCCTCCAACACTTGGAAAAAAAAAACACGATTTAAGGCAAATCGACTAGTCTAAATTGCCCCTATACATTGTGTGGTGTCCAGCGATGGATCGGCGCCCTGTCCCAGGTCAGAACATCTCCAATACTGAAGCTTATATGGGGTGTCCCGGTCTGCAGGGGGCAGTATGTATTAAAAATGCTGGTCCAGGGGGACGGCATGGTCCAATCCAATGGACGGGCGTCTGTAGATCAGACGGCTGGTCCTGATGTATAGCTGCCGAGCAGTCGGGGTTCCCATGCTGACCCCTCAGTGCTGGATCATGGTAGCTGAAGGAAAGCAAGCTCATGGCGATGTGACTCCGTGTGCTCCGCAGGCGCGGCGCCACCTGGATCACGTGCCGTTCTCACGCCGCCAGCCACGGCTACGGGAGCGTGGGCGTGATGGTGAAACTGGACGAGGCTCACATTCACAAAGACCTCGCGTTCGAGTACGTGGAGGATCCCACCATAACCAAGCTGGAGCCGGAGTGGAGCATCTTCAGGTGGGCGTCTCTTCCACCAGGGACCACTGTTTCCTCGGTTGGTCCGTCGCGAGGACGTTGTAAATGATCTATAACGCTGTGTTTTCATTGTTTTCAGTGGAAACACGCCGCTGACGGTGACCGGTACCAACCTGGACATCATCCAGAACCCTCAGATCAGAGCCAAGTACAACAACCAGGAGACCATCAACGTAAGTTCAGCAACCGGGGTTGAGCGGTTTTTTAAAAGCTGGAAGTGCAACAGCTTTGGCGCTGGGACATTCCACTTGTGTGACGCAGCATATTATGTGGAATGCCCCAGCGATGGCGCTCTTGCACTTCCAGCATCGTTCGCGCCTTCAGAAAATAGCAACATATTAAGTAGAATGCCCCAGCGCCGGCACTCTAGCGTCACTTCTAGCGTCACCCCTCCAGAAAAGGCCATGTATTAAGTATCATTTTCCAGCGATGGCGCTCTCGCGTCCCTCTAGAAAAATGAAATGTATTAAGTAAAATGCCCCAGCAATGGCGCTTTCGCACATCTAGAATCATTCACCCCTTCAGAAAATAGCAACGTATTAAGTAGAATACCCCAGTGATGGCGCTCTCTCACATCCAGCAGAACGTGCCCCTCCAGAATGCAAAATATTAAGTAGTAATGTCCCAGCGATGGCGCTCTCTCACTTCCAGCGTCACGCTACTCTACAGAAAAATGTTATGTATTACATAGAATGCCCCAGCGATGGCGTTCTCGCTCATCAAGCATCATTCGTGCCTCCAGATAATAGCAACGTATTAAGTAGAATTTTCTAGAGATGGCACTCTCGTGCACCTCTAGAAAAATAGCAACGTATTAAGTAGAATGCCCCAGCGATGGCACTCTCGCACATCCAGCATCATGGGCCCCTCCTGAAAATAGCAACGTATTAAGTATAATGCTTCAGAGATGGCGCTCTCGCACATCCAGCATCATGCATCTCTCTAGAAAAATAGCAACATATTAAGTAGAATGCCCCAGCGATGGCTCTCTCGCATGTCAAGCCTCACTCG
Organism: Corydoras maculifer; assembly: GCA_019802435.1. Classification (NCBI taxonomy): domain Eukaryota; kingdom Metazoa; phylum Chordata; class Actinopteri; order Siluriformes; family Callichthyidae; genus Corydoras; species Corydoras maculifer. Next base: position 790,741 of record JAFMOD010000813.1, on the reverse strand, counting down.
CCCCTCTAGAAAATTGCAAAATATTAAGTAGAATGCCCCATGTTGCAGATTTTCTGTATCACCAATGCCCCCCCCGGTCCGAATGCACCTTAAAGACCGTCCCCCCTGAGCATAGGTTCTACCCACTCCGCTGACAGAGCCAGTGAAGCGGATCGATGGTTTCATCAACGTTAATGCGATCCAGTCGGCCGCGTACGACGCCGCGCTCGGAGACGGCAGAAGAAAGGCCGGAGACGCGGGCGGAGGCGGCCCTCCGTGCCCGCCGCTTTGTGACGCGGGGCAGGAAAGCGGCGTAGCGCCGGGGACAGGGGTATTTGGTTGCGGTCGGACAGAATGGACCCACGGATCCATGCGAGGCCCGCATTCAGCGCGACCTGATTGAAAGTCCAGCGAGACAAAAGGGGGAAACACTATCTCCCTCCCGTATCTCCCTCCCGTATCTCCCTCCCGAGCTCGTTCTGCATCTGCGGCCGAGATACGAGGCAGCGGTGATACGGCGGCGGCACGCTGCTCCTCAAAACACAACCCGACGTGACCTTCCGTCCCATTCACAGGCCTTCAAAGGGCTCGTTTGAGACACTGTAACAGCATCCTGACCGGCCTGCAGGCCGTTCAGAGCGTGGTCGGTGAAACGGCGCCCTCTGTCTGTGAACACCGGCTTAACAGCCATGCCTTTTAGTCATAAAAGCGTTTTTCCATCCATCCATTATCTTCCACTTTATCCTCTATTAGGGTTCCGGGGGGTTCCCCATGCCCATCAAGGGGAGAGCGTTTCGGGCGCTGGGCAGATACACCCAGGACAGGACGCCAATCTATCACTGGACACACACTCACTCACACACACACACTCTATATGGGGCAATTTGGAGAATTCAGTTGACCTTGATCCATGTTTTTGGACTGTGGGAGGAAACCGGAGAACCCGGAGGAAACCCACGCGGACATGGGAAGAACATGCAAACTCCACCCAGATTGGGATTCGAACCGGAAATCCCCAGAGCTGAGTAGCGAAGCCACCGTGCCGCCCTTAAAAGCGTTTTTATTTACTTATTTTTATGAGAATTTATTGTCGTCCCCCTAAACTTTTATTCATGCACAACACGCGGGCGCGGCGGCTGACGGATGCCGGACGGCGATGCGCTGACGTATATCTGCCCCGGGGTTTTACAGGCGGCGGGGAGAAGTGCGTAAAGAAGGATCCGATAAGGAGGCGTGCGAGAGCGAGATAAATGCCGCGAGAGGGGGCCGACGGCGTCGGGTGTTTTTCGTTTAGGGAGTCAAGGTGAGCGCGAGCGTTTACGCGACCGTGAGTCACGGCCCGCACATCAAAGAGCCGCCATTCAGATCCCGCCGATAACTCAGCCTCCGTCCAGAAAAGGGCCTGCGGTTTGGGTTCTAGAACCGGAGGGATTTGTAACAGCACGGCGCTCTGCGTTCCCTCTCTGCAGCTGTGCCAGGTGTTGAGCCCCAGCACCATGCTGTGCCAGGCGCCGGCGCTGCCCGGCAGCGTCAGCAGGCAAAAAGAGGAGGTGGAGCGACCTGACGAGTTTGGTTTCATCCTGGACAGCGTGCAGGCCACGCTGGCGCTCAAGAACCTCCAATTCCTGTATTACCCCAACCCCGTGTTCGAACCCCTCAGCGCCTCCGGGGTGCAGGAGCTGAAGCCTGGATCCCCCATCATTCTGAAGGTACGCCTTACACCCGCTTCTGAAGGTTGGGCACCGATATGCGTTTTGTGCTCACATATCAAATGTCCGATGCAGGGCCGCAACTTCCTCCCCTCTACCCCGGGGGGCAACGGGAAGCTGAACTACTCTGTTCTGATTGGAGAGAAGCCCTGTGCGCTGACCGTATCCGACACCCAGCTGCTCTGCGAATCGCCCAATCTGACGGGACGTCACAAGGTTCTGGTGAGTACAGAGGACGCTGTTTATGACGTCATTCGCCGCGGCGGGTTGCAGTCGGGCTGGTGGTGGGATGTCGGCGAGGTGTGAAGCGCCAGAACAGCGCCTCCTGATGGTTCTGTGTGAGATCTGAAGCTGGAGCGCGGACAGTAAAATGACAGACCTCATCACAGATCGGTTTACTAACACCACCGCACAAACACAGCTGGCGTGGGGGGTCCGTCTGCTCGGCATTCTGTTTAAACCACACTGATTGATTTAAGTGCCAGACGGACATCCGCAGATAGACAGATCTTAGTTAAAGGAATGTCAAGGTAGGGTCAGGTGGTTGCTAGGGTGTTTCAGTTGGTCGCAATGGTGTTTCCTGTAGTTGTTGTGGTGTTTCAGTTGGTTGCTATGGCGTTTTAGGTGGTTGCTACGGTGTTTCGGTGGTTGACATGCTGTTTTAGGTGGTTCCTATAGTGTTTCAGGTGGTTGCTATGGTGTTTTAGTTGGTTGCTATGGTGTTTCACTGGTTGTTATGGTGTTCTAGGTGGTTGCAGTATTGTTGTAGGTAGTTGCTATGGTGTTTCAGTGGTTGTTATGGTGGGTCTATGGTGTCTTAGGTGGTTCCTGTAGTATTTCAGGTGGCTGCTATGTTGTTTTGATGGTACTATGGTGTTTTAGGTGGTTGCTAAAAAGTTTTAGATGGTTCCTATACTCTTTCAGGTGGTTGCTATGGTCTTTTGATGGCTGCTATGGTGTTTTGGTGTTTAACATGCTATTTCAGGTGGTTCCTATAGTGTTTCAGGTGGTTGCTATAGTGTTTCAGGTGATTGCTATGGTGTATTTAGGCAGTTGCTATGGTGTTTCAGGTGGCTGCTATGGTGTTTTGGTGGTTGGCATCTTGTTTCTGGTGGTTCCTATAGTGTTTCAAGCGGTTGCTTAGACGTTTCAGGTGGTTCCAATAGTGTTTCAGTTGGTTTCTATTGTGTTTTGGTGATTCCTATGGTGTTTAAAGTATTTGCTATGGTGTTTCAGGTTGTTCCTATGGTGTTTTAGCTGGTTGCTATGGTGTTTTGCCGGTTGCAATGGTGTTTCTGGTGGTTGCTTAGATGTTTCTGGTGTCTGCTATAGTGTTTTAATTTGTTTCTATTGTGTTTTGGTGATTCCTATGGTGTTTAAAGTGGTTGCTATGGTGTTTAAGGTGATTTCTATGGTGTATTTAGGCAGTTGCAATGCAAAAGTTTCAAGTGGTTGCTATTGTGTTTTGGTGGTTGGCATCTTGTTTCAGATGGTTGCTTAGATGTTTCAGGTGGTTCCTATAGTGATTCAAGCGGTTGCTATGGTGTTTCAGGTGGTTCCTATGGTGTTTTAGCTGGTTGCTTTGGTGTTTTAGGTGGTTCCAATGTTGTTGCTAGAAAGTAGCTACAGTGTTTTTGGATGTTCTGAGGAAGTTGATGTTGATTTGTGATGTCACTGACGATGTTGGCATGAGGTTACACGTTTCCACTGATTTCCAGATGTTTGTGCTCATGACGCCGTATTCCTGCGGCGTTCCTGTCCACAGGATTATAAACATTAAAATAATAACCACGCCGTTCCGTTTGTACCCGCCAGGCCCGCGTGGGTGGCATCGAGTTTTCCCCGGGCGTGGTCCACATCACCTCCGACAGCCCGCTTAGCAGCACAGCCATCATCAGCATCGCCGGCGCCGGCTGCCTCCTCATCCTCTTCATCATCATCGTGCTCATCGCCTATAAGCGCAAGTCGCGCGAGAGCGACCTCACCCTCAAACGGCTGCAGATGCAGATGGACAACCTGGAGTCGCGGGTGGCACTCGAGTGTAAAGAAGGTAAGGTTCGGACGTGAACGGGATAGGACATAACCCTATAGAAGTCTTCCTTCAATACACGTGTGGGTTACTTGTTTGACGTAATCTAGCTGACCGCTGAGTAAAAGGATTTCAGGTTTCCCTAGCAATCACACTGCCATCTAGAGGCCAAATTACAGAGCGCGGTTTATAAAAACAGGTTTAGGCTCGGCCAATCAGATTTAAGGAGCGATCATTTTATTAGTGATTATTATGATGATTGACACTCCGTCCTATCCCTGCCCTCAGCCTTCGCAGAGTTACAGACGGACATCAACGAACTAACCAGTGACCTGGACGGAGCTGGAATCCCGTTCCTGGATTACAGAACGTACACAATGCGGGTTCTGTTCCCCGGCATCGAGGAGCATCCTGTTCTCAAAGACCTGGAGGTGAGTCGTCCACTCTAAAACATGAACAGAACTGATGATGATGATGATGATGCAGGAGGGTGGGGCTTCTGAAGGGGCAGAGCAGACTCCAGTGAGTCAGAACAATTTCAGTATTCACTCCCATGGCTCCGCCTCCTGTTTGGGCGATTTGGGAGCTAACATTGTCAGTGACATCAAACATCAACGTCAACATTCTCAGAACATCCAGTGACCGAAAACACTGTGGCTAACATTGCAACCACCTGAAACACCATAGCAACTGGCTAAAACACCATAGCAACCGCCCAAAACACCACAGCAACCACTTGAAACACTATCGGAACCACCTGAAACGTCTAAGCAACCACCTGAAACAGCATGCCAACCACCAAAACACCATAGCAAGTACCAAAAACACCATAGCAACCACCTGAAACACCATAGCAACCACTTTAAACACCATAGGGATCATCAAAACACAATAGAAACCAACAGAAACACCATTGGAACCACCTGAAACGTCTAAGCAACCACCTGAAACAACATGCCAACCACCAAAACACCATAGCAACCACCAAAAACACCGTAGGAAACACCTTAAACATCTAAGCAACCAGCTGAAACACCATAGCAACCAGCAAAACACCATAGCAACCAGCTAAAACACCATAGGAACCATCTGAAACATCATAGCAACCGCTTGAATCACTATAGCAAGCCTGTGGTTGGCTCCACAGTAAGGGAGGATGGAGAACGTGGAGGGAGGTAGTCCTCCACATCGGCGGAACCTCCCTGACCTCCCCGAGGTCTCCCTCCTCATCTCCCGCTCCTCCGCTCGCCACGTTCTCCCGTCAAAGATCTCCAATTATGCGTCACCCCGGCGATGATGAGCTGGCGCGTCCCGACATCCCATAATGATGGACAGGACTTCGGGCCACTTCCATTCTCTTTCTTCTGCTGTGATGTAACGAGGCGCTCTGATATCGGCGGCTGCGCTCTCGTTAATCTCCGTAATGATGTGCCACAACTGTTTTCTGAGCGCAGGAACCCGAAATTAGAACCCTAATAGAACCACGCCGCACGCCACCGCTGATTGATTCCGCCTCATGACAGTGATGGACACGGCTAATCAAACCTCGGCAGACAGGGGGACTCTTCCCGAAAGTCTGGTTTTAGATCCGTATGGCTGATGAGCTCGGCTTTAATGAGCCACATTAATTAAGCTTTAATTGGAAGTAAACAGCTCCGCTCTCCTGAGGAGGTTCTCCTGAAAGCTGCAGTCGGCTAACCTCTGCACGCTGACAGCTTCCGAGCGGTTATTGATGGGCGCGACGGCGTGCGCGAGGACGCCTCGGCCTTATTGGTTTATTATAAGCTGCTGGGGTAAGATATCGCCGGCGCAGGCGGGCTAATCGGATTTCTGTCCGTTTATGAGACGCGATGCGACGAGCGCCGTGACGCTGATTGGAAAACGAGGTCAGCTCGTTACAGCGAGACTGACAGCGTCCCTCTGTCCATGGAAAACGGAGGCGACGGGGACGGGGCACGGTGTCTGCGGAAAACACGGGAATGTTGGGATATACGTTCACAAGCGGCGATTTGTGGGGGTCCAAGCATTTTAACAAGTCCAAGTCCAAATTGAGAGAGAACTAATTAGAACCTTGACTCATTATCCTCCACTTTTAATCCTCTGCTAGGGTCACAGGGTGGTGGGGGAGAACGTTTTGGGTGCTGGGCAGGTACACCCACAAGAGGGCGCCTGTCCATTGCTAGGCACACATATGGGACAATTTAGAGCAGCCAATTCACCTTGAATCCATGTTTTTGAACTGGAAAAACCACGCAGATGTTTAAAGAACATGCACTCCACCCAGATCTTTTTTTTTTTTTTTTGGGGGGGGGGGATGGGTCCAAGCATGTTACTATAGCCCAACTTGAGAGGAAAATAATTACAACCTCGAGTTAGACTTAGAACCTATCCTCCACTTTTAATCTAGGGTCACAGGGTGGTGTGGGTGTTCCCCATGCCCATCCAGGGGAGAACGTTTTTGGGTTCTGGGCAGATACACCCAGGAGAGGGCGCCAGTCCATCGGCACACTCTATATAGAGGCAATTTAGAGCAGCCAATTCACCCTCAATCCATGTTTCTAAACTCTGGGAGGAAACCGTTAAAAAACCCGGAGAAAACCATGCAAACTCCACCCATCAACTCCACTCCAATCCATTATATATCATTTAAACTCTGCCTCCACTCCCTTAATGCTCCGCCCTGTGGAGGTATAATTGTATATATGGATAATTGGATGTATATGCTGTGTTGCAGGTTCCAGGCTACAGGCAGGACCAGGTGGAGAAGGGGTTGAAGCTCTTCGCTCAGCTGATCAGCAACAAGGTGTTTCTGCTGTCCTTCATCCGCACGCTGGAGTCGCAGCGCGGGTTCTCTATGAGGGACCGGGGCAACCTGGCCTCGCTGATCATGACGGTGCTGCAGAGCAAGCTAGAGTACGCCACCGACGTTCTCAAGCACCTGCTGTCCGACCTCATCGACAAGAACCTGGAGAGCAAGAACCACCCCAAACTGCTGCTCCGGAGGTGAGGGGGCACCGTCCCAACACCACCCACCATCCCAGCTCCACCCACCATTCCAGCTCCACCCACCGTCCCAACACCACCTACCATCCCAGCTCCATATTTGAGGGCCGTACGGTGGCTTAGTGGTTTAGCATGTTCTCCTCTTAGCGCTGGGGATATCCCGGTTTGAATCCCCATCTGGGTGGAGTTTCCATGTTCTCCCTGTGGTACCAGTGATAGATTGGCGCCCTGTCCTTGTATCTGCCCAGCGCCCGAAACGCCCCCCCCCCCCCGCGACCCTAGTAGATGGCAGATAATGGGTGGATGCGTTCACATTTGACATTGAATCCATGTTTTTGGACTGTGGGAGGAAACCGGAGAACCCGGAGGAAACCCACGCTGCTTACATGGAACCTCCACCCATCCTTAGCACTGAGGGGAGAACATGCTACACACTAACTGAGCCACCGTACCGGCCCGTGTATGATCAGTGGAGCTGATTTGAGCGGGCGAGGTGGCCGGTGGGTGTGTCTCGGTTTACGACGGCGTCCTAAACGTCTCTCGCGGCGGACAACTCGCTTCCCGTTTGTTTCAGAGCGCGACAAGCTGTTCTCATAAAGTTAAACGGGAACCAATCCAGAACCAGGAACCAGCTCTTCATCTCCTCTCTCTCTCTCTCGCACTCTCTCTCGCTCTCTCTCTTGCTCTTTCTCTCGCACTCTTTCTCACGCGCTCTCTCTCTCTAGCTCTCTCTCACTCTTTCACTCTCTCTCTCTCACGCTCTCATTCTCTCGCTCTCTTGCTCTCTCTCTTGCACTCTCTCTCGCTAGCTCTCTCTCTCTTGCTCTCTCACTCTCTCTCACTCCTGCTCTCTCTCTGTCTCTCTCTCTTTCTGTCTCTCTCGCGCTCTCTCTCCCTTTCTCTCTCGCTTTCTCTCTCTCTCTGTCTCTCTCTCTTTCTGTCTCTTCCGCGCTCTCTCTCGCTCTCTCTCTCTCTCTGTCTCTCTCGCGCTCTCTCTCCCTCACTCTCTCACTCTCTCTCTCTCGCGCTTTCCATCCAACGCCGGTGTTTAGAACCCAGCGAGGCAGGACAGCGTTGGCGCCGGTTCCTTCCTCCACCGCGTTCCAGGACGGCGAGCGTGATGCCTGCGCCCCATCTGTCCCGCCCCAACCTGGGTTCAGACACATGCGCTCGCAAAAAGCAACTAACAAGCAGATTCTGCAGCCATCTGTCGCATCGCCGTGGCACCCGGCATCCTCCTCCTCCTCCTCCTCAGCCTCCTCCTCCTTCCAGGCACTCAGAAATAACCTCCCGGCCCCCGGGGGCCCCGTTCCTTGGCGCCATCCAGCACTGAGGAAAACACAGTTTAATATGTACAGGTTTATCTGCAGGACGGCCTTCCTCAGACGAATCGGATTCCTTCTGCAAACGAGAGGAATCACCGTGAAGATCACATGGAGAACGTTAGAACATATTAGTCACAGTCAGGGGCTGCACGTAGAACCTCTGGATGTACAACCTGTACCAAGAACAACCTCTGGATGTAGTGAATGTACAACCTCTGGATGTAGAACCTCTGGTTGTGAAACCTCATGTAGAACTTCATGAAGAATCTCTGGATGAAGAACCTCTACCATGTAGGACCTTTGTATGTAGTGGATGTAGAACCTCTGGTTGTGGAACCTCATTTAGAATGTCTGTGTGAAGAACCTCTGGATGTAGAACCTCTACCTTGTAGGACCTTGGAATGTGGTGGATTTAGAACCTCTGGAAGTAGAACCTCACGTAGAACGTCTGTGTGAAGTACCTCTTGATTTAGAACCTCTACCATGTAGGACCTTTGGATATGGTGGATGTAGAACCTCTGGATGTAGAACCTCTACCATGTAGGACCTTTTGGATGTGGTGGATGTAGAACCTCTGGAAGTAGGACCTCTGAATGTACAATCTCTGGATGTAGAACCTCTGAATGTGAAACCTCATGTGGAACTTCTGTGTGAAGAACCTCTGGATGTAGAACCTCTACCATGTAGGACCTTTGGATGTGGTGGATGTAGAACCTCTGGAAGTAGGACCTCTGGATGTAGAACCTCGGAATGTGGAACCTCATGTAGAACTTCTGTGTGAAGAACCTTTGGATGTAGAACCTCTACCATGTAGGACCTTTGGATGTGGTGGATGTGAAACCTCTGGATGTAGAACCTCAGGTAGAACTTCTGTGTAAAGAACCTCTGGATGTAGAACCTCTACCATGTTGGACCTGTGGATGTAGTGGATGTAGGACCTCTGAATGTACAACCTCTAGATGTACAACCTCGGGTAGAACTTCTGTGTAAATAACCTCTGGATGTAGAACCTCTGGATGTATGACCCCGTTAGTGGATCAGGGGTGTGGCTACATTCTCGTTACTGTAATGAATAACTGGTTAAATTAAATAAGCAGGGTGAGGGGGCATGGCCATGTTTCACATCGTAATGTTGGACCTCCCTCGTCATCGGGGTCTATTCCCCCATCCCATAATAACACCCCCCCGTCACATTCCGCGGTGGTAATGTTAAGCTCCGGTGATGTTTGCTGGAGAACATGTGAACCCACGAGTCGTTATCTGCGGTGATTTAAATAAAGTGCATGGCTGTGTGAATTCACAGGGACCGGACAGGCCCTAATTACGCTGCGGTTTCCACAGCAAAAGAGAGCGAGAACGATCTTTTCTGCAGAGGAGAGGAATCACCTTGGAGATCACACGGAGAACATTAAAACATATTAGTCACAGTCAGGGGCTGCACGTAGAACCTCTGGATGTAGAACCTCTGATAGAGAACATCTGGACGTACAACCTCTACCATGTACAGTAGGACCTTTGGATGTAGTGGAGGTAGAACTCCTGGATGTAGAACCTGTGTGAAGAACTTCTCCATGTAGAACCTTTGGGTGTAGAACCTCTGGATGTAGTCTGGATGTTGAACCATTGGATGTAGGACCCTTTGGCTGTAAAACCTCTAGGTGTAGGAACTCAGGATGTGGAACCTCTGCATGTAAGACCTCTTGGTGTAGGACCACAGAATGCGAAACATCTGCGTGTAGAACCTCTGGATAGAGATCTTCTGGATATAGAACCCCTGCACATAGAACTTCTATGTGATGAACCTCTCATTGTAGAACCTTTGAGTGTAGAACTTCTGAATGTAGTCTGGATGTTGAACCATTGATTGTAGGACCCTCTGGCTGTAGAACTTCTGGGTGTAGGACCTCAGGATGTGGAACCTCAGGATTTAGGACCTCTGGATGTGGAACCTCTGGGTATAGAACCTCTGGATGTAGAACCTCTGGATGTAGGACCTCAGGATATGGGACCTCTGGGTGTAGAACCTTTGGATGTAGGACCTCTGGGTGTAGAACCTTTGGATTTAGGTCCTCTGGGTGTAGAACCTTTGGATGTAGGACCTCAGGATGAGGAACCTCTGGATTTTCTGTGATGTGGTTGGTATCGTGTTGTGATCTGGTTCTAAGCGAGTGGTATGATGAGGTCCGTCTTACAGAACAGTTTTGTAAGAGAGACAGGTCTTGCTAAACCTTGGGTCGGTTCTACATCAGAACCCTCGACCTTCAGACTGATCGCTCCACACCTCATTACCGTTCGACTCCATCGTAAATCTGTTTAGTTCCAGCGAGGAAGCTCACCGTCCCGCGGTTCGTCCATTCGGCCTGTGGACCATTCAACCGGACATGCAGGGTTTAGAACCCCCACCCCCCCACCTCCTCCTCCGTTCCACTCCTGACGTTCTTCTTTTCTTTCGGTCTAATTGAGCCGGGCGCGGGTCCCATCATCAAACCTGGCGCTGCCCGCCATGCCAGGGGGACGCGGACCCGCGCCCGGAGACACAAGATGAAAGGGAAGATGAAACAGGACCCCCCCAGCGCCGCCCTCCCCCCCGACCTCTGGATGGATCCGAGGCGGTTTGGCTGCAGAACCCTGGAACGGGGGGGAACGTAATCCGGTCCAGGTGTTGGTGCCAGCTTAACGTGAACGGCGGGAGGTTCACACACAGCTCGAGTGCACTCTGAAAGGGGGGGGGGGGGTGTCCGGGGGGGCTGCAGGTGGCAGCCGCGATTTTGGACAATGTGTGTGTGTGAGTGTGAGACCCCCCCACTCACTGAAGCATAATCCTAAAATATTGATGCTTGCGCACACAGCTCATCGACGGCATGTCGGTGACACATACACATATATACACACTTATACATACACACACACATACATATACACACACACACACACACACAGACATACACACTCATACATACACACACACACACACAGACATACACACTCATACACATACACACTTATACATACACACACACACACACACAGACATACACACTCATACATATACACACTCATACATAAACACACACACATACACACTCATACATACACACTCATACATACACACACACACACACATACATACACACTCATACATACACACATACATACATACATACACACACATACATAAATACATACATACACATATGCACACACATATGCATACTTGCACACACACACACGCACATACATACACACACATACATACACACACATACATACACACACACACATATATATATCAAAGGTGCTATCAGAAGGTCCACAGCGCCCCCCCTCCCCTCCCATCCTCCCATTCTCCCTCATTTCTCTGTAATGTGATCTGTTTCCTCTGAATGGCGCTGTGCGTAATGAGGCGTGTGTCATTACAGCGTCGCCGCGGTCACCGTGACGGCCGGCGTGCCGGACCCCGCCGTGGTTCTTAATTAAACATATTAAAATCCCATCCGTGATGCAAACACACACACACACACACACACACACACACACACCCCCGCCCCACTGCTGACTGCATGGTCGTCGAGTCGGGCTCCGGGTTCTGAAGGGGTTCTGTTCGCTTCCCGTCGTCCGTAACCACGGCGCCGCTGCTCTCTTGTTTCAGGACCGAGTCGGTGGCTGAGAAGATGCTCACAAACTGGTTCACCTTTCTGCTCTACAAGTTCCTGAAGGTGAGGCTGCGGTCATGTGATCTGTGAGTGTGTGTGTGTGTGTGTGTCATGCTACTCAGACATTGTTCTGCATTCCACTGAATCAATCCTGGAATCGATTCACCAAGCCTTAAAAAAAAAAAAAAGGATTCATTTGTGAGGGGCAGCACAGTGGCTTAGTGGTTGGCATGTTCTCCTCTCAGCACTAGGGATTACCAGTTCAAATCTCCATCTGGGTGGGGTTTCTATGTTCTTCACGTGTCCGCGAGGGTTTCCTCCGGGTTCTCCGGTTTCCTCCCACAGTCCAAAAACATGGATCAAGGTCAACTGAATTCTCCAAATTGCCCCATATAAAGTGTGTGTGAGTGAGTGTATGCCCAGTGATAGATTGGCGTCCTGTCCTGGGTCCGCCCCCCCCCCGCAACCCTAATAGAAGATAAAGCGGAAGATAACAGATGGATGGATTGACCTTGAATCCATGTTCTTTTTTCTGTGGGAGGAAACCGGAGAACCCGACGGAAACCCACATTGACAGGGGGAGAACATGCAAACTCCACCCAGATTGGGATTCGAAATCGTTTGAAAGCCCTCATGTGCAACATGTGACCTGAAATGACATTCCCATGTCACCTGGACACGAGGATGACGTCGTTACCAAGGCTCCCTCAATGTCGGATGTGGCGTCCAATCAGAAATTGGCACTTAAACACGCTAAACTCGGAACCTTCCTGAACGGCACGTGGATGATCTGAATGGGTTCTAATGGGTTCTACGTGATGCAGACGGTCGGAGCCAGATTTGCGTTCGGCGTCCTCGGAAGGGCATGTGCGCTCCATCCGGTGTGGTACGCCGTTAGCGGCTCTTTCAACGCGTTAATCTCGTTTTCCACATTTCCCGCCCGGTTCTCCGGTTCTCCCGGTTCTCCCGCTCCCGTTCAGGATTAGTTGCTGTACCTAATTGTAGGGCTTCAGATTCGTCTCCCCGCTTCGTTATCACCGTGGTTTCCATTCGTCAGTCGAGATGTGACAGCCGGGTCTGAGGCAGAAGTGCGTTTGTCAAATTAAAGTGTGTGTGTGTGTGTGTCTTTTTTTTTTTTTTTTTAACTTTAAACTCCAGCAGCGAGCATCAATTTGTTGAGAAAACTCGCGAGAGGAGTGAGAGAGAGAGAGAAAGTGAGAAAGCCCTCGCGTCCTGTAAACGAGCGCCCGAATTAAAGCGCCCCCTCTCTTTTGGTTGCAGGAGTGCGCCGGCGAGCCCCTGTTCTCGCTCTTCTGCGCCATCAAGCAGCAGATGGAGAAAGGCCCCATCGACTCCATCACCGGAGAGGCTCGCTACTCTCTCAGCGAGGACAAGCTCATCAGGCAGCAGATCGACTACAAGACAGTGGTGAGCGGGCGAGGCGGGTGGAGGGAGCGGCGGGAGGGAAGTGGAGGGTTGGAACAGCAAAAAAAAAAAAGGGGGGGGGGAGCGAAGGCAGGTGGACGAGCATCGGGGGGTCCATCAGGGTGAAGGATCGTTGACGTAGGTTCGGTCGGACGACAGACCTGGGTCTCTCCATCAGGTCACAGGTCCGAATCAGGCATAGGGCGGGTGAGGGCAAGGGGCCTTATGGTGGGAGTTTGCATGTTCTCTCTGTTCCTACATAAGTATCCCCCAGGAGCCATATTGTTCAGGGCACATGGATGCAATCTGCATCTCCTCCACCAGATGTCACTAGAACCCTGATATTATCTCATCAAGCATTTTGATCTTGGGTCATGGGTAGATGTCGGGTTACAGGCGGGGAACGGGATGTGAGACGTCGGGTCAGAATTAGGCATAGGGCAAGTGAGGACAAGGGTGCTTTTGATGGGAGTTTGCATGTTCTCCCTGTCCTTACATAGGTGTTCTCCAGAAACAATTCAGAGACGTGATGGATACAGCATGTCAGCAAAGCAGCCATATTGTTCGGGGCAAATGGATGCAATCTGCATCTCCACCACCAGATGTCAATAGAATCCTGATTTTTTCTCGTGTTTTCATCCTAAAACTTCTGGGTTTCTCCATCAGGTCACAGATGGATGTCAGGTTTTACACAGGGAACCTGTGCAAGTGAGGAAAGCTGAAGTTTGCATGTTCTCCCTGTCGCTACGTAGATGTCATCCCGGAACTCCGGCGTCCTTCCGCAATCCGGAGACGTGCCGGATGCCACCGTTCCTTTAAGCGCTACGTCAACAACGCTGTCACATTGTTCGGGGCAAACGGATGCGATCTGTTTATTGGCCACCAGATGTCACTAGAACCCCGATATTATAATCATTATCTGATAAAGTGTTATCGAACTCACGTTTTAATCCCGAGATCTCAATTTAAAGCGTATTTTTTTATTTTAGGCCACGCCCACTCGTAGCTAAGCTCCAGTTACTCTCACAGATTGAAACGCCGAAGCCGTGCGAACGAAATGGCGTTTATATAATTTATATAATCACTCGGGCATTAAATGCACACTGAAGATTTTATGAACGGCCCGGCGGTGTGTCTGCGGCATGCTGCGCGCCCGTACGGCGTGATCAATGCCCCCTACAGTCGCTCTGTAATAATAACGGGTTCGGGGCGCATCGTCATTCTGATGGAAACTGCCTTTTCCGGCGTACCGTGTAATTACGTTTGATGGCGATGATCGGCGGCGCCCTCATGCCTCTCCGAAGACGACGGCGGTCCTGACGGCGAGGCAGGGCGCGGTAATTACAGCGTTAATTGCGGAGCAGGGCGAACGGGCGTCAGCGCCAGGGCCCGGCCTCCCGAGGTGCCCCCGGTACCGCCGCCGCTAACTC
>JAFMOD010000813.1:756670-766670 GCA_019802435.1 Corydoras maculifer | reverse complement strand
TCTCTCTCTCCTGCGGTCTCAGAAGCCCTCGCTCCGCGAGTCACCTCCACCTGACGCCGAGGCCAGGTGGAGGTTCTAATGCAGGAGTCGCGGGAGGTCGGGTCTTTAAACAAATCAGCAGGCACTCCGGACCTGAGCATCCGGCTGACACCGGGGGTGGGGGGGGGGGGGGCTGTACTGACTGACAGGATAGGACACAAGCGATCGGGAGACAACACCTGCTTAACAGGACGTAATCTGAAGTGACAGTCAGCTGACACCCAGCGTGTTCATATCACCACCGCACCCGGGCGGGGGGGCGGAGGGAGGGGGGTTTCAATATGGGGTAAATAATTAACTGGCCCGTTTCCTTCATCCCCCTCTCCCCCTCCACCACCTCACCACCTCCTCAAATCTGCTTCCTATAACACTGAGAATACGGGGGGGCAAAAGGAGGGGTGGGCAAAGTGACCAAACATCTGACTTCCGTCTGTTACCCTCACCCTTTATTCTGTCTGTCAGTCAGTCTGTCTGTCTGTCTGTCTGTCTGTCTGACCCTCTGTCTGTCTGTCTCTCCCTCTGTCAGTCTGTCTGACCCTCTGTCTGTCTCTCTTTGTCTGTCTGTCTGACCCTCTGTCTCTATCTCTCTGTCTGTCTGTCTGACCCTCTGTCTGTCTGTCTCTCCCTCTGTCAGTCTGGCTGACCCTCTGTCTCTCTTTGTCTGTTTGTCTGACCCTCTGTCTTTATCTCTCTGTCTGTCTGACCCTCTGTCTGACCCTCTGTCTGTCTGTCTCTATCTCTCTGTCTGTCTGACCCTCTGTCTGTCTGTCTGTCATTCTTTGTCCCTCTGTCTATCCCTCTGTCAGTCTGTCCCTCTGTCTGTTTGTCTGTCGTTCAGTCTATTCGTTCAGTCTGGGTGAGTCTCTGTGTTTATACAGTGTGTGAAACTCTATTTGTCTCTCTGTCTGTCTGTCTCTCTCTCTGTCTGTCTGTCTGACCCTCTGTCTGTCTGTCTGACCCTCTGTCTGTCTGTCTCTCTGTCTGTCTGTCTCTCTTTCTGTCTGTCTGTCTGTCTGACCCTCCCTCTGTCAGTTTGTCTGTCTGATCCTCTGTTTGTCTGACCCTCTGTCTGTCTGTCTGACTCTCCCTCTGTCCATCTGTCTGTCTGTCCCTCTGTCTGTCTGTCATTCTTTGTCCCTCTGTCTATCGCTCTGTCAGTCTGTCCCTCTGTCTGTCTTTCAGTCTGTCGTTCAGCCTGAGTGAGTCTCTGTGTTTATACAGTGTGTGTTGTGTGTGTGTGTGTGAGTCTGTGTGTCTACGCTCTGTGATTATAGATTAATGTGTGGACGTTTTTTGCGTCGTTTGTCTCGTCTCATTATTCATGACCTCGTCTCCTCGGTTCCTCAGTCAGTCAGACGGCAGTCAGTCGTTCTGCGTCTCCTTTATAACTCCCTGGGAGGAGAACTCCGCACCCCCCCCGCCGCCTGAGTTCCACACTGCACAGAACCTCCTCAGAGATCTCATTCTGTCTCACCTGTCAGCTGCTTCCTGCCCCATCCGAGACGCTGACACTAATGCTTTGATTTTCTGTCGGGAAGCGTGTCCCGCGTTGCAGAGCGCCCGGCTGACGGGTTCTGCGTCGGAACCGCCCGCATCCCGTCAGCCTGCGCAGGCGGAGCCGCAGCCATGAGAACGCGCAATAACAGACTTCGTTACCGACGAGCGTGACCCTCAGACCTGCCACCGGTCACCGGCCCGGTCACCACGCCGACCCGGGCGCCGCGCCCCCTGCTGGATTTCATGTTATCTGTGTGATGAATGGCTCGGGTCCCGGTTCCAGTCGGAGGAAATGACGGCGTGCCGGTGCCCCCGTGTACTCACCGGTCCTTTGAAGCGGGACGCGGGTCACCTCAGTTAACCCCGGAAGTGTGTCAGACGGTCGGTTTCCAGTTTGGCGAGGACGGAGGAAAACATCTGAAGGGAGCAAATGAATCTCCTGATAACTTCTAGCTTTGGGGAGTATAGAGGAGAACAAGGGCCTTAGTGGTTTTGCATGTTTTCCTCTCAGAGCCGAGGATTCCCGGTTTGAACCCTAATCTAGGTGGAGTCTCCATGTTTTCCATGTGTCCGCGTGGGTTTTCTCCAGGTTCTCCGGTTTCCTCCCACAGTCCAAAAACATGGATCAAGGTCAAGTGAATTCTCCCAATTGCCCCATATAGAGTGTGTCTGTGTGAGTGAGTGTATGCCCAGTGATAGATTGGCGTCCTGTCCCGGGTGTAACTGCCCAGCGCCCGAAACGTTCTCCGCTGGAAGGGCATGGGGGAACCCCCCCACGACCTTAATAGAGGATAAAGCGGAAGATAATGGATGGATGGATTGGACTAGAGGAGCCCCTGAGTCAAGGGCTCAGGGCCCCACGAGGTTCTGACCCTAAACTCTTCTGTAAGTTCTTCCAATTAAGGCGGCTGATGTTGAAGTGGGAGGGTGGTGCAGTGCTATTTCTCCTGATAAGCCTGAGTGACGCCGTCGAGCTGACACCGAAAAGCATGTCTGGTTTGTTAAGTGTGTGTGTGTGTGTGTGTGTGTGTGTGTGTGTGTCGCGAACCGATTTCCAGGGAGTAATAAAAGTCCGGTTCTCCTCCAGGTTCCCGATAACGCGGTGGTGGCACTGGTGCCGAAGCAGGTCATCGACTACAACTCCGTGAACAACTCCACCGTGTCCCGGACATCGGCGAGCAAATACGGTATGTCTTGCGTGTGTGTGTGTATGTGTGTGTGTGTGCGGATCCTCAGCCCTAAGTGAAATGATCATCCTTCCATAACAAGCAGGACGGGCGAGAACCTGAAAGGCTTCACCTTTAAAGAGGCTCGTGCTTCACACAAAGGAGGCGGCGGCATGGGGGGGCAGAATCAGTCTCCCCGCACTTGACTCGCCTTCTCAGACGCGCCGCCGCCGCCGCCCGACGGCCATCACCCGCTCGGGTCCAATAAAGCAGAAGATCAAAGGCCCGGGGATTGCGGCGCCCCCTCTCACCGCGCACATCAAATGGCGGCATTACCCGCGACTCATCTCCATACACCTCCACCTCAGCTCCAAATTAGGACCAAATAAAGAAGTGGGGACCGTGCGCCACCGAGGCCCCGTGCCCCCCCCTCCATCACCGCCACCCCACGTTTTATTTTTAAAGAATTCATTTGAAGGACCCCGCACCGACACGCTTTGAACCGCCAGAACACAAAGAGGCGAATGTGGAAGAAAGAGGGAAGATGTGGACTTATTACGGTCTCCACGCTCTCACAATCCGCCGGCAGATGCAATTTGGCAAGGTGGCGGCGTGTGTGTGTGTGTGTGTGGGGGGGTGACCACAAGGTCTGAGGGACTGGGCAATAAGGCGGAACCTGTGAAGCTTAGAGCCTAAATCTTAATCATGAGGTTCATCACGGAGCCTGTGTGGTCACAAAAGCCTTGTGAGGACCGTGGCTCAGTGAGGGGGGTGTGCACTCCTCCTCTTCGAGTGTCCAGGTTGCTTTAACACCAAGATACCGTGTTTATATCCACCTTTAATGATCTAAAAAAAAATATGCTGAAGCCTTTACCAGGGACTAGAGTCGGGGTGGTGGGGGGGGGGGTCACTATTCCTCATGCCTATCCAGGGGAGAACGTTTAGGCCGCTGGGCAGATACACCCAGGACAGGGCGCCAATCCATTACTGAGCACACTCACTCTATATATATATATATATATATATATATATATATATATATATATAGGGGCATTTAGAGCAGCCAGTTCACCTTGAATACATGTTTTGGGACTGTGGGAACAAACAGTTAAGCCCGGAGGAAATCCACATGGACACAGGAGGAGAACATGCCACCCAGCTCAGGATTTCAGTGCTTAGAAGATGTGCTGACCACTAATCCACTTTCCTTCATAATAATTATGAATATTAATGAGCACACGGTGCCTCAGTCACAGTCACCTACTGAACTGTGTCGGTCGGGTGGAGGTTCAGATGGAGGATCTCTTTAAAGCAACAGCAACATTTGGTTGTAAATCAATCAGCCACTAGAGGGCGTGGCATTATTTTGAATAGACCCCATAAAGAGGTGTTATTAGTCCCGGCATGTAGTGGAGTACAGCTCCACCTCTTTATGTGATTCATTAAAAACAAAATCATTAATAATCTGATCTTCCACAACATAATCTAGTCTGGTTTTTCAAACCGTCAAACGCTGCCTTCTAGTGGCCAAATTACAGAACGCAGTTTATAAAACAGTGTAACAGGTTTAGTGCTGATCTCTGTTTATATTAATCTGTATTTTATGATTTAAAATAATCTATCGTGGGGGGCACGGTGGCTTAGTGGTTTTGCATGTTCTCCTCTCAGCTCTAGGGATTCCCGGTTCGAATCCCAATCTGGGTGGAGTTTCCATGTTCTCCCCTTGTCCACGTGGGTTTCCTCCCAGAGTCCAAAAACATGGATCAAGGTCAATTGAATTCTCCAAATTGCCCCATATAGAGTGTGTCTGTGTGCGTGAGTGTGTGTCCAGTGATCGATTGCCCCCCTGTCCTGGGTGTATACCCTAATAGAGGATAAAGCGGAAGATGATGGATGGAATATAATGTATCATATATCACGCACTGATACGAATGTGAAGCGCTCAGAGGGGTGTGGAATTGTCAGTGAAGCCAATCAGATTTAAGGAGTGAAAATACGCGTCGTCTAACCCCCCCCCCCCCCCCCCCCCCCCCCCCCCCCCCCCCCCCCCCCCCCCCCCCCCCCCCCCCCCCCCCCCCCCCCCCCCCCCCCCCCCCCCCCCCCCCCCCCCCCCCCCCCCCCCCCCCGGAGCAGCGCCCCCTGCTGGTTTCTTTTCTCTTTTCTTCTCATTTTTTTTCTTTTCTTTTCTTTCGTCCCTGCTCTCTATCTCTCTCTCTCTCTTTCTCTCTCTCTCTCTCTGGCGCTATTTCCCGTTTCTTTTCTCCGCCTCAGCAGAATTGTCTTTACTCTGGAGAAATTGATTTCTGCTGCATCCACCGGCCGGAGCGCACCGTGTGCATTTCTGTTTCCACATCAGGCTCTTCTGCTGATGAGCTCTTTTCACGCGGAGTAAACACCCATTCAGCTCTGTCCTGCTTTGTGCGTGTGTGTGTGTGTGTGTGTGTGCATGCGTGTGTGCGTGTGTGTGTGTGTGTGTAACGTCCACCTCACTGTTGCTGAAGTCATGAAAATTTTATCTCCACCAACACCTGTTCAATAGCGCCGATAGAAGATCCAAGCAGCCGCGCTTGCTGAAACATTAATATCCAATCTCAGAGCCGGCGCGCCGAGATCCGGCCTGATTCGTGCCGGCGCCCCGGTCACAGGAGGACCCCGAATTCTGGCTCTGATCCCCCCGGCTTTCCTGTCTTTTCCCACCTCTTTACAGAAAACATGATTAAGTACACCGGCAGCCCGGACAGCCTGCGCTCCCGCACGCCCATGATCACGCCCGACCTGGAGAGTGGCGTCAAGGTGTGGCATCTGGTCAAGAACCACGAGCACGGCGACCAGAAGGAGGGCGACCGGGGCAGCAAGATGGTGTCGGAGATCTACCTGACCAGACTGCTGGCCACCAAGGTGAGAAACGGGGCAGCCCTGCTGATCTAATTAATATTGAGGTTAACGAGATTAACGACATCACACTGTGAAAGGGTTTCCATTCCGGTGCCATCCATGTCAGAACGGTCAGACGACCGGCGTGATGCGTCTGATTGGTTGCTGGGACATTGGTAGGGTGTTGGGCTACTAATCTAAAGGTTGAGGGTTCAAACTCCAAGACCCACTGAGGTTGCCATTGTGGACCATTGAGTGGAATCCCCAACCCTCAGTACTCCAGGGAGGCGCTGACCCCAGCCATCAGGTTGGGATACTCAATCTGAAGGTTAGGGGGCGCCACTGTCCCTGCCGGATGTTTATTTAACATCTTAATGAAGTCACATGAGGTCAGTCACTGATGTTGGGGGGGATTAATCTAATCAAGCATCCGTAGGACGTCCCGGACAAACAAGTCCAACCTGCAAACTTAGAGGCATTAAAAGATCTGCCACTAACATCTTGGTGCCGGATGCCTCGGCACACCTTCGGAGGTCTAGTGGAGTGCGTGAGTCAGGCGGCGATGGTTCTACTGTTTTTCTTCCCGGAGTTGTGTCAGAACCATCAGACAACCGGCATGACGCGTCTGATTGGTTGCTAAAAATTGAGGGTTCAAACCCCAAGACGGTGGGTCAGAGATACAGAGGTTGCCAGTGTGGACCATTGTGCGGAATCCCCAACCCTTAGTACTCCAGGGAGGCGCTGACCCCAGCCATCAGGTTGGGATACTTGATTCGTTATCAATCTGAGGGTTAGGGGGCGCCACTGTCCCTGCCGTTCGTTTCTATAACATCCTAACGAAGTCACATGAGGTCAGTCACTGATGTTGGGTGAGAGCCCAGGTTCTGTTCAGCAGAGTTGTGATGTAGTCTCGTGACCTCACAACCCCGTCGCCTGTACATGGACGTAGCTGCAGCTTCCCGTCACGTTCCACCGCTCGTTTCGGGTTCTTGGCGCCGCCGCCGATCCGTCGTCAGAAGCGAACAAGCGCGGAAGCCCGGCCTGGCGCGGCGCGGCGTTCCGAGGGGAGTGTTTCCGTGCGCGTTAGTCACAGTTGTGATTCCAGCTCGGCGGCGTGACGACCTCAGGGATAAGAGCGCAGTGCGGGTTCTCAGCGATCTCAACGATGGGATTCCAGGTTCTGTGATCGTCGCCAGCTGCGGGTTACCGTCTCCGGGAGGCGCCGTCACCCGCTTCTCCCTCTCTCTCTTTTTTTTTTTTTTTTTTAATATCTGTGATTGATCGCGGCAGAGAACCGGAGCCACGAAGCGTGAAGGCTTTCTGGCAGGCTTTACGAGAGGCCTATTCAAATGTGTGTACATGAGCGGCATCACGGCCTCCGTCATCTGTCACGGCGCTCTGGATCCGGGCGCCAATGAGCACCTTGCGAAAGGCGCGAATGCATCCAGCACGCGAGCGAACGCCGGCGCGTGGGCCGCGTGTCATCATCTCGACTGATTGTTTTTGTTTAATAACAAGTTTATTACGCCGGCGGATTTCTGGGTGAAAATGATTGGTGTGGCGGCGCCATAATTGACTGTTTTCCTCAACGTTCCGCCGACAAACATCTTCAATCCTCCACCCGCCCTTCACTTTGCTTATATTAGCTCCGTCGTCGGCTCCCGACTCGCGAAATGAAGCGGCGCTGGGAGTTAATGTGCTTCCTTCAAAGCTTTTTTACCGCCTCGTGTTCACCGCCGAATTATTTCATCTCTCCCTCTTTGGCCGCAGCGGTCAGGCACCCCCCCCCCCGCGCCACCACCACCACCACCTCCACCACCTGTGTGAGCCTGATAGGGTCCCTGCATCCGTCACCTGAACGCCTGTAAATGCACGTTTCGGTTCCCTCAGCTGCTAACGTAGATGTCTCCGCCCCTAGACTCCCAGATCTTAATCTAAATCAGCATCTGTAGGACATCCTGGACAAACGAGTCCAACCTCCAAACGTTAAGGCGTTAAAAGATCTGCCGCTAACATCTTGGTGGCAGATGCCTCGGCACACCTTCACGGGTCTAGTGGAGTGCATAGTGGAGTCAAGCTGAAATGGGGGAGCGACGGTGGTATCAATCTGAAGGTTAGATTGACTAATTGACTCTTTCCCTCAATGTTTCGCCGACAAACACCTTCAATCCTCCACCCGCCCTTCACTTCACTTATAGCAGCTCCGTCATCGGCACCCGACTCGCGAAATAAAGTTAATGTGCTTTCTTTAAAGCTTTTTTACCACCTTGTGTTCACCGCCTAATTATTTCATCTTTCCCTCTTTGGCCGTAGCGGTCAGCCACACCCTCCCCCCCTGCACCACCACCACCACCTCCACCACCTGTGTGAGCCTGATAGGGTCCCTGCATCCGTCTCCCGAACGCCTGTAAATGCACGTTTCGGTTCCCTCAGCTGGTAATGAAGATGTCAGGCGTCAAGCGGGGATGACACGTGTCAGAGCCCTCATCGATCACTCGCGCCGCGCCGTCGCCCCGAGACCGAGCGAGTAACGTGTAATTTGGGGTTTATAGGCAAAGGAAGACATGTCAGAAATGTGGGACACCGCGCACAGCGAGGGCGGCTGACGAACCGAATTCATTCACGGCGTCAGATTCCAGTTTAAATGACGGCCAAAATAAATACGGTGCACGTGTTCCATTAACGGTGGCGCTCCTGACGCAGGGTTTAGGGAGGTTTGAGGAGCGTGAGGTGTCGACTCCGCCCCTCCAGACTCCCAGATATTACTGTAATTCAGCCTCCGTAGGACATCCTGGACAAATAAGTCCAACCTCCAAACTTAGAGGCAATAAAAGATCTGCCGCTAACATCTTGGTGGCGGATGCCTTGGCACACCTTCGGGGGTCTGGCAGAGTCCATGTGTGTGTCAGGCGGCGTTGGGGGTGGGGGGGTGGGGGGGGCGAAGGTGCTTTTACTGATTTTCTTCCCGGAGTTGTGTTAGAACCGTCAGACGACCGGCGTGATGCGTCTGATTGGTTGCTGGGGTTGGTAGGGTGTTGGGCTACTAATCTAAAGGTTGAGGGTTCAAACCCCAACCCCCACCGAGGTTGCCATTGTGGACCATTGAGTGGAATCCCCAACCCTCAGTACACCAGGGAGGCGCTGACCCCAGCCATCAGGTTAGGATACTTGATTCGTTATCAATCTGAAGGTTAGGGGGCGCCACTGTCCCTGCCAGATGTTTCTTTAACATCCTATTCTAATGAGGTCACATGAGGTCAGTCACTGATGTTGGGTGATGTTGGTTTTAATGAGGTTGATGAACTTCATTTATTTAAATCATAGAATTCCAATTTGAATGATGGCCAAAATAAATACGGTGCACGTGTTCCATCACTTAATGGTGGTGCACCATCACAGGGTTTAGGGTGGTTTGAGGACCCCCTTCCCCCCCAGATCTTATTCTAATCCAGCATCCGTAGGACGTCCCGGGCAAACAAGTCCAATCTCCAAACTTAGATGCTGCTAACATCTTGGTGGCAGATGCCTTGGCACACCTTCAGGGGTCTAGTGGAGTCAGGCCGAAATAAGGGAGCGACGGTGGTATCAATCTGAAGGTTATGGGGCGCTGCCGGCTCACGTTCCGGGGTCTAGTGGAGTCCATAGTGGTGGGGTGGGAGCACCGGCGGTTCTAGCGTTTTTCTTCCCGGAGTTGATTTCGTTCTCACGGCGACAGGCCCGTTTGATTTCCCCCGCTGCTCCTCCTCCTCTCCACCCCCCCACACATCTTATCCCGTCATGTAAGTGGATTAGATTCCACTCTGCCTAAAGTTGACAACATTAAATCGAATTACGGGCCACTGATGCGGGATGGGCTGTAATCCAGCCGCAGGGGGAGAAGGGGGGGGCAGCACCACCACCTGTTCCCTCAACGCTATTAAAAACCCAGCACAGAATAATTACTTCCCCCATCAGGGCTGAAGGTGTTCGGCTGTCAGACTCCACGCGCTCGCTGACGGGTCACGCACCGATGTTCAGTAGAACTGCAGCGGGTGCTCGAGGTGAGGTCGCTATGCGGTGAGAATGCTGTGCGGTGAGGTCGATGTGCGGTGAGGTCGAGGCGAGGTTGCTGTGCGGTGAGGTCGAGGTGACGTCGCTGTGCGGTGAGGTCGAGGTGAGGTCGAGGCGAGGTTGCTGTGCGGTGAGGTCGAGGTGACGTCGCTGTGCGGTGAGGTCGAGGTGAGGTCGCTGTGCGGTGAGGTCGAGGTGAGGTTGCTGTGCGGTGAGGTCGCTGAGGTCCCTGTGTGGAGAGGTTGCTGTGCGGTGAGGTCGATATGCGGTGAGGTTGCCGTGCGGTGAGGTCGAGGTGACGTCGCTGTGCGGTGAGGTCGAGGTGACGTCGCTGTGCGGTGAGGTCGAGGTGAGGTTGCTGTGCGGTGAAGTCG
>JAFMOD010000813.1:696020-751315 GCA_019802435.1 Corydoras maculifer | reverse complement strand
ACATACTCTCTCACACACACACACTCACTATCTCGCTCTCCCTCTCGCTATCTCTCTCTCTCTCATACACACACAAACACACTCTTGCTCTCTCTCTCACGCTCACACACACGCTCTCACTCTCTCTCTCTTTCCCCCTCACTCTCTCTCTCACACTCTTTTTCTCTCTCTCTCTCTCTCTCTGATTGTGGTGTTGATCGGTCTGGCGGACCGAGCGGCTCCACTGCACCACCCAGCCGATGCCGGCGCCGGTCAGGGGACCCGACGTGTTTGGAATGTGGAGTGTGTGAGCATGTGTTCCGGTCCGCGAGGTGGAACAGTGCGGGGATTAAAAATGTAAATGACCCGCTTTAATTACAGAGGTGACGGTGACACTGCAGATGCTGCTGACAGTGACGAATGGCTTCAGGCATCTAAAATACAGAAGGCTCGGCATGTGTGTGTGTGTGTGTGTGTGTGTGTGCGTTTACATGCACGCTTGCATTAAACAGTTCAGATGTTCTTGGCATCATGGCGGCTTTGCTGATGTCTGTGAAACGGCATTTCAAGGGCGTCAGCTCATTAACAGTCCACTCCATCCCCTCCCACCGCACACTTAAACAAACGTGGGATTGATTCTGCGTGTCGAGCGCCGTCGGCCCGCACCGCGTCATTCGCACTGCGTGGACCGGGCCGTGGGCCTGACGCATTATTTCTCAATGTTTTCCAGATATTACTCCGACATCGGCAAGTTGTCTCCCATCAGCGATCAGGACATGAACGCCTACCTGGCGGAGCAATCGCGGATGCACCTGTACGAGTTCAACACCATGAGCTCCCTCAGCGAGATCTACTCCTACGTGGGAAAGTATGCCGAAGAGGTAAGAGGAGAAGATACCGGTTCCTCCCAGAACGTTAGGGATTGTTTTAACGATCCTCAGGGAGTTGTAGTTCTATAATCACAGACTGTAGTCCATCTGTAGTCCCTATATATATGCTAATATTATATTATTATTATTATTGTAATACGATTATTGTCTAAGAAATAATCACGATTATACGATTATTATGCAATAATCACACGAACAAACAAGAACAAACAAAGCCAGGCTTTTGCCGAATATTAAATATTAAAATATTGTGAACATCAAAAATTTTAAAACTACATATTGGTATAACCAGATCTAACTGTTTGTATGCCGTAAGTATTTTTCTTATGAACGTCGTCATGACACTTATTTTAATAAATTAATTAATAAATAAATATAGCCATCCATCCATTATCTTTCGCTTTATCCTCTATTAAGGTTGCTGGGGCGTTCCCCATGCCCATCCAGGGGAGAACGTTTCGGGCACTGGGCAAATACACCCAGGACAGGGGGGCAATCTATCACTGGACACACACTCACTCATACACACTCTATATGGGGCAATTTGGAGAATTCAATTGACCTTGAATCCATGTTTTTTGGACTGTGGGAGGAAACCGGAGAAAACCCACGCGGACACGGGGAGAACATGCAAACTCTACCCAGTTTTTAATCACAATTAAATGCAGACACGATGAATCGTCCTGTCCCTTATTTGGGGGGTGGATGACTCCCAGCACTGCAGTGCATCCTGTAGGGAGACGGCCTGTAAGCAACCGTTTCGCACCACGACGAAGGGGTCACTACAGTGCTATGCGTCATCCACCACCCAAGCAACGCCTGCTACGTGGTGGTACCGACCCATACGGAACAAGGTATTATAGACACACACAGCTGACCTACAGTCTGTGACCTCCGACCTGTTCTCCATCCAGATCGTGTGCTCGCTGGAGAAGGACGAGGCGGCCAGGAAACAGAGACTGTCCTACAAGCTGGAACAGGTGATTGCCTTCATGAGCCTGGAGAGCTGAGGACGGCCGTTCCCAGAGTGCACTGGGACACCCGTCAGAAACCGAGCCGTGCCTGAGCACCTGTCCATCGACCGCACCCCCATACCCCCCCACCCCCACCCACCCTGATCCGCCACCCACTTCCTTCATCTTCCCCGAAAAAAAAAATGCAGAGACGCCACCTCTCATTCGCTCCGCTTCCTAGACGACTATACAAGGGCCAAGAAGCCGAAGACTACTACGTTACCCACGATGCAATGGGGGAGGGCAGGGAGGGGTGGTGGGGTCAAGCGTCGTCCGTTTCACCCGACGTCCCGTCCTCCCCACCCCCCTTCCCCTCGGAGAAAATACATTTCTGATGCCTTTAAACATTGAGAACGATTAATGGACGTGGCGGAACCCTTCTCGGGTCCCGGACGGGAAACCCTGGGGGGGTGGGGGGCGGATGGGTTTCTGCATGATTTAACGGAGCAGCGAAAGAGACACAGTTGGAGCCTTCACCTCACGACGGTTCCCATTTAAAGCCTTAGTGTCGTCACGGTTCCCATCCTCGCCTGTCTGGTTTCGGAACCCTTGGCTTTGTGGCGTTTTTTTTTGTCGAAAAAAAAAAAGAGCGGTGATGATAGTTTGTACCATAAAGCACACGCACACCTTAAGTCCTCGCCAACAGAGACTCTCCTGAATGTCTACGAGCTTCCTCTGGGAGGTACTACGGGGGGGGATGGAGGGGAACCGTCCTCCTCCTGAATACAAAAAATGTAAAGAGTAAAAAAAAGCACACATTCTGTAGCTGCCTCAGTCATCACCTCGCCCCCTGCTGGGTGAGAACCACGCATGCAGTGGGACACTGCCACAGAGGCCGCCGTTCCCCCGGGGACGTTCCGTTTAAACCCGACCGCGAGAGAGGGTCGCCAAAACCAAAGGAGATTCCAACGACGAGCGAAGGGGGCGGCGGTTCCGTCATCCGGAACAAACAAGGCACAAAACCAAAGGTCGGTCCGCTGGATCCTCCGAAAGACCCTCGACGGGACTCACCTCGCACACACGGAGACGATCCGAGGGCCCGGACGACACCCCCTCCGACTCCGCCCCCCCACCGATTCCCCTCCATCACGTTACCAACACTTCGACAGCCGGACGGACGGACCACCGCCTCCGTCCTCCGCCCTATCCACTTGCTTCGACAGTGTGAGGATTTGATTGTCCGAGGAACGGCCCCCAGGGGCCCCTCTGGGTATTTATTGGCTTTTTTAAGCGCATGTACTTAAAATTAAGAGTTCCAAACAAACGAGGAACATAAAAAAAAAAAAACTTAAAAATCAATAAATAAAAAAAAAAAAAAAACAACAAACAGGAGTAACCTAGAGAACAACACGCCTTGCTCAATGATGTGGATGTTGTTTTTCGTTTCTTTTGCCTGGAAGGAGACGGAGACGGCCGGCGAGAACGCCGCCCGGGACTTCTGTTAAGGTGGAACCTTTATCCGCTCGTTCGTGGACGACGATAGGATGAGGCGAAACGGCTAGTCCTGTCCTTCAGAGCCCGCCCCCCCTCCTCCCAGTATAGTATATATAACCCCCCCCCCCCCCTTTTTTGCATGTTGACCTGTTTGGATGTTTATGAAATGAACTGCCTTGCAATTGAAGCTATTTATCAAATAATATTAGAACTTCTAACTAAGAACGCGTAGATTATTCTCGGGATAGATTATCACGGACCATCGGCCATCCAGCGCTCACGGAGAGGAATGTCGCCGCCCCTCAGGTAGATCGTTTCAGTTGCGTCGTCCAGCTAACATTCGTGTCCCCGCCTACCCGCCCGCCTGCCCGTCCGCCGCACAATACCCGTCGCTATAGCAGTACTGCGCCATCGGAGGCAATGCACTCGCGGAAACGTGTACCCGTCGCTCGACACCCACGCTACCTGTCAGTTTTTTGACACAGACTGTTTACCCATCGTCCGTTCGCCTCGGGTTTGTTCTTGCGTTCCGAGCTTTTTGTAGTCGTCTCTCTCGCGGGGACTTTTCCAGGTCACTATAAACCGCGCGAATGTAAATATTAGGTTTTTTTAAATTGTCAAGGGGGGGAGGGGGGGGGGAGTGTCACGGTTTAGTTCTTTCTATTTAATTCACTCTCCACGTCCGACTGTTTAGAGGTCACCCCACGCCGCGGCGTGTCGGGAGGCCGGAACCGAGCGGCCGGATCGGTCACCTAAAACCCGTCTCAGGGCGCCGGTTCCCCGCAGTGACGACACGCCCGAGCCGGGTTTTATAGCCATCTCTGTGTACTGCCAAGTGTCTTCGACCCCTCCGTCCCTCCCGTCTGGGACAGACCCGATAAAGTTTCCACCTTCAACAGTTCGCCAGAACCTGAGGCCGACCTTCCCGGCTCAGCGTTCTGACAGGGGGGAAGCGGAGGACCACCGTTCAGAAAACGACTCGCCGCTTTTCGGATCAGATTGACGGGCAGATTTCCGAACGCGAACCGCGTGACGGGATGAGGGAGACGGGCGGAAAGGCAAGCTTCTCTAACTTTGTTATATTAATTGTATACCTGTGTATGTAAATATAATGCATTCCTATTTTGCAGTCGAGGACAAAATACTATTTGTAAAATAGAATAAACTTTATTATAAAATATGTCTGCTGTCTGATCTGTTCTCCTCCTCATGTGTGAACGTTACAACGTAGGCATGGGTCCCCGAGCTGGACCCCAGAACCCAGAATTTAAACTCTTCATGCTGCATTTAGATGGACTGTAACCTGATTGGCTAATGCTCAGGTTCGACATCAAAAATGACATCGCCGCTTTACTTTTTCAGTATGGAGATCAAGATGGATGCCTTAACCAAATTGTTGAAGAAAGCATTCATCTGAGAAAAACTGGCCACATCGGAGTCCCAATTGAAAGATTTAAGAGAACATTATCAGTTACAGGGACAGACCTGCAGAGGGCAGTGCAGGTCACCCTCAACCAACAAATAAACCTTACCCATCCATCCATTATGGAGGAGGTTCCCCATGCCCATCCAGTAGAGAACGTTTCGGGGCGCTGGGCAGATACACCCAAGACAGGGCGCCAATCTATCACTGGGCACACTCACACAGACACACTCTATATGGGGCAATTTGGAGCATTCAGTTGACCTTGATCCATGTTTTTGGACTGTGGGAGGAAACCGGAGAACCCGGAGGAAACCCAGCGGACACGGGGAGGACATGGAAACTCCACCCAGATTGGGATTCGAACCGGGAATCCCCAGCGCTGAGAGGCGAACGTGCTAACCACTAAGGCACCGTGCCACCCTCAATAACACCTTACCAATTAAGGTAATTAGGATCAGCAGCTGGTTAGGTGGTTGCACCAATGAGGAGGATGCTGTTAAGGTTAATGCTCTTATGTAAACACATTACATATTAATTAGATGAGTACTGAGGTGTGATGTGGCCGATGCAGCAGAATTCAGGGACGATGGGGTCAGTCATCTTTGCAGAGCAACGTCAACGTCGTGGAAGCCCGACTGGAAAAACCCAAATTTACGATCTACACCGATCCATTAACGTCTTCCAATCAACTGCGACTGATGACGCTGTGAATTAAGAAGGATGGAAATGTGCACAACAAATAGAAAAGCTACGATTCCCAAGCTGCTTATCCCAATTAGATTCACCAGGGGGCGACAGCCTTAACCGAACCTGAAGTCTCAATGGCATCAGGTCGCATCCCAATCTGGGTGGAGTTTTCATGTTCTCCCCATGTCCGTGTGGGTCTCCTCCGGGTTCTCTGGTTTCCTCCCACAGTCCAAAAACATGGATCAAGGTGAATTGAATTCTCCAAATTGCCCCATATAGAGTGTGTGTGTGTGTGTGTGTGCCCAGTGATAGATTGCCCCCCTGTCCTGGGTGTATCTGCCCAGCGCCCGAAACAGTTCTCCCCTGGATGGGCATGAGCAACCACCTAATCCTAACAGAGGATAAAGTGGAAGATGATGGATGGATGAACAGCTCCAGCTCACCTTTCTTGTCTTGTTCGGAATCCAGACTCTGAAACACAACGAATCAACGGAGCCGACACCCTAAACGATTCAGCAGTTCCTAAAATAAATCCACAGTTCCAGGTTTCATCTTTAAAGCGTCTTCGTTTGTAATGAATTACACCTGCCGTCAGGTGAGTGAATCCGCCTCAGTTTCCACCAACCAATCACAAGTTGCGAAAATGATGACGTAAGGCGTCGCTGGCCAAGAAACGAACCAATTGGATTTGTAGTTTTCCATCGAGTTCTTTAAGGAACGAAGTACAGGCCGTATCCTCATCACCGACTGAGCACCGGAGGACCTTCTGAAGCCTGTGTGTCTGTACATTTAAAGTTTTTGGAATTTTTAAGATTATCGTCGATTCGGGGTCTAGCAATAAAAAAAAAAAAATTAACGACGGACGTTTTATTGGTCTTTGTCTCCCTCTAGTGACTAGGAAGAAAAATTGACACATTATCTCAATATTAATGGAATTATGTGGTTTATTGCTGCCTCTAATTGCAGATTCAAATCCCAATCTGGGTGTAGTTTGCATGGTCTCCGCGTGGGTTTCCTCCGGGTTCTCCGGTTTCCTCCCACAGTCCAAAAACATGGATCAAGGTCAATTGAGTTCTCTAAATTGCCCCATATAGTGTGTGTGTGTGAGTGTGTGCCCAGCGATAAATTGGCGTCCTGTCCTGGGTGTGTCTGCCCAGCGTCCGAAACGTTCTCCCCTGGATGGACATGGAGAACCCACCCACGACCCTAATAGAGGATAAAGCGGAAGATAATGGATGGATGAATATATATATATATATATATACATGTTCCATGTGCTACATGGACATAATTAGTGGATACATTTCATAAGAATGTAAAATAATAATTATTCCTAGGCTTTATATTATTATTACATATGTTTTGTTATTATAATACTTATATAATTATTATACAATATAAAGGATAATAGAGGAGTTGTAGTTGTGTATTTTTCTATTGTTTTCTTTTTGTTTTATATTTGTTTTATGTTGAATACTTGGTTGAGCATTGTGCTTGAATTATAACATTGAAAACTTTCATCATAAACTAGTCATACTTAACGAAGCCAAATATGAATTGATGGTTGGGATCATGATACAGCCCCCTGGGGCAATAAGGGGTAAAAGGTTCAGCTCAAGGAGCCACATGGGTACCTTCAATGGACATGTTCTTATCTCACCTCATTATCTTCTGCTTAATTCTATACTTGGGACTAGAGTTGCCTGGGGGGGGGGGAGGTTCTACATTTAAAAGAAGATAACCCTCGTTTCATTCATTGCAGTGGTTTGCAAGAAAAATGGAACACTGTGTTAAAATATAAAATCGATGGCTTTCTTTATTTAATCTTTTCTGCACTTCATGTGTAATAAGTGTTTGGTTGATGAAGTCAGAATACATAATGTTGTGTTAACAGTTCAATATGTAATTTCCCATCTGGCTGCATTGCTTTACATTCCTGTACTAAAGATGAACCCATCCGTGCCATATCACTGACCCGCTGAGATTACGTATTGATTTTACAGAGATTCACTGCTTCAACATTTATTTTTTACTCAGTTATTGAGGCTCTGCCTCTGAAAGACCTGCCGGTCCGTTTTAGTCATGATGGTTTTGGTTTATCTCATCAATATCACTGCATTACACACAATCCCATCATACTCTGCTCTGCTCGGAGTTTACTGAGCTATACTAATCTATAATCTAATCCATTTCCAATTATCCAGCTGTCCAATTATTACATTTAATCTAATGTAATAGAGTTGTATTGTTTACGGCATTAAAGGGATTTTTACAGCAGGTGAACCTACCAAATACTAATAGATTCTGAAATAGATGTATGTAGTAAACCTGTCTTAAATCAGGCATGTCCAAAATCCGGCCCGCGGGACAATCACGGCCCGCGGTCAGATTTCAAACGGCCCGGGCTTTTAATGTTTTTTTCTCGCTCGCTATCTCTGACAGAATAAAAAGAAAAACGTTTAAATGTAATCCCGCCTTTTACCACACGATGGCAGCACCAATCTAATGTCTATCCGTGTCTGCATCAGTGCCTCTGGCACATCGTCAGATTTTTAAAGGCCGCTAGGGGGCAGCAAAGGAGTGGCTTTTGGTTAATTCTTATTAGCATGAGATGAAAACAGATGCTTCTGACAGAAGCACTGATTTATTTTTAGAGGTGTTAATGACAACATGACCGTGACAGAGGAGCTGCTCCATCTTAAACTTTTTTTAGTTAGGAGGTAGGAAGGACCTCTTCTGGCGGTGTTGTGGGCTTAGATTAATTTTTGCAAAACACAAATAAAACTACCTCCATGATGGTTCCCCATGCCCATTCAGGGAAGAACATTTTGGGCGCTGGGCAGATACACCCAGGACAGGTTGCCAATCTATCGCTGGGATGACACACACACAAACACTCTATATGGGGCATTTAATTTACTTTGAATCCATGTTTTTGGGCTGTGGAAAAAGGGTAAAAAACAAAGAACTCAAAGGAAACCCACACGGCCATGGGGAGAACATGCAGAACATTCAGATTGGGATTCGAACCTGGATCCCCAGCGCTGAGAGGAGAACCTGCTAACCACAATGCCTTGTTTTTTATTATTATTATTATTATTATTATTATTATTATTATTATTATTATTGTAATATAAACATAGTTTTAAAAGCATTACTATATAGTCTGTTGTATATATTTCTATCATAATTTATATTTTGTAACTTTGTTTCAAAAATACGAATCTCATTAC
Source organism: Corydoras maculifer (assembly GCA_019802435.1). NCBI lineage: Eukaryota > Metazoa > Chordata > Actinopteri > Siluriformes > Callichthyidae > Corydoras > Corydoras maculifer. The sequence continues at coordinate 742,653 of JAFMOD010000813.1, read as the reverse complement.
ATGTCATGCCAATTAAACTTATTTCGGTGTGAGTTTTAAAAGGCATGATATTTTTTCTGAACACGAATTTTAGCAACACTGTGCCCAAATATCCCTATTGTAAAAGTCTGTCTATTTGTGGGGCGGCACGGTGGCTTAGTGGTTTAGCATGTTCTACTCTCAGCACTAGGGATTCCCGGTTCGAATCCCAATCTGAGTGGAGTTTCCATGTTCTCTCCATGTCTGTGTGGGTTTCCTCCGGGTTCTCCGGTTTCCTCCCACAGTCCAAAAAACATGGATCAAGGTCAATTGAATTCTCCAAATTGCCCCATATAGAGTGTGTCTGTGTGAGTGAGTGTGTTTCCAGGGAAGGATAGGTGCCCTGTCCTGGGTGTATCTGCCAAGCGCCCGAGACGCTCTCCCCTGGATGGACCCTAGTAGAGGATAAAGCAGTAAGATAATGGATGGATGGATGGATGGACGTCTATCTGTTATTTTGGCCTATCCCGGCGTTTCGTCGCCGTCTTGACAGCTGAGCCCACGGCGACTTTTATTTTGAAGCGTCCGCAGCCTGGGTCGTCTCTCCTGCGTTGACGCTTCGGTCCCGGCGGATGGATACAGCGCGGTGGAGAATGGCAGGCGCTGCGCCTCGGAAGGCGATGTTCGGCGCGTAGAGAAGGTGGTTTTATGGATTATTTTTTTATTCCCTCTGTTTAATGTTCTGAACGTCACCGCTGAAGATGTCGGGCGCTGAGGACGCCGCGGCCGCGGAGCAGCTGAACCGCTTTGAGAGGCTGTGCGGCAGATCACCGCTCCGGCTGGCAGGTCAGTGCAAGCCTCGCCGGCGCGTCTGCTTCCGCGCGGGGGAACCGTCCTCCCACCGACCGCCAAACGGATTATTGACACCTCATTAATCCGTTTAATCTCATCCCTCCCGCCCAGTAACACACCGGATTATAATCCAGCGCTGCGGGTTTGCTTCCTGTTGTTTATAAACAGAACGCTGGTTAGCTCTGAACGCATCCGCACTAGTTGCCTTCTGTTGACCGTTTATAACTCAACTAACTCACAATTAACACCCGAGTCACCTGTTCAGCCATTTAAACCATTAGTGCTAATCAAATGATTTGATCTAGAATTACTAAATCAACTTCTGGATTAGGCAGCACGGTGGCTTAGTGGTTAGCACGTTCTCCTCTCAGCACTAGGGATTCCCGGTTCGATTTCCCATCTGGGTGGAGTTTCCATGTTCTCCCCGTGTCTGCGTGGGTTTCCTTCGGGTTCTCCGGTTTCCTCCCACAGTCCAAAAACATGGATCAAGTCAATTGAGTTCTCCAAATTGCCCCATATAGAGTGTGTCTGTGTGAGGGAGTGTGTGCCCAGCGATAGATTGGCAGCCTGTCCTGGGTCGATCTGCCCAGCGCCCGAAAAGTTCTCCCCTGGATGGGCATGGGGAACCCTCCCGCGACCCCAATATAGGACAAAGCGGAAGATGATGAATGAATCAATGAACTTCTGGATTAACCTAGATCCTAATAATATTGTAGTTCCACAAGCACAGCACAGATGTGTTGTGCACAAGTGCAGATATTCAACTAAACAAATGTGTTCTAACAGATTTGAGGTTATAAAATACTGATTACTAAACGGTTATGGTCATAGAAAGCGCATTGGTTTTGTTTAAAAGGCGACTTAACATGAGCCATGTTGATGCAAACATTCACCTGTGGGTTCTCCATCCTCCCCTGACTTTTATACTATGGTTTTCATTCCTGTGAGGTTTGCTCACAGGGGGGAGGGGGGTACACCCAGGACAGGACAGGACAGGACAGGACAGGACGCCAATCTATCACTGGGCACACTTACTCACACACACACTCTATATGGGGCAATTTGGAAAACTTAATTCACCTTGATCCATGTTTTTGGACTGTGGCAGGAAACCGGAGAACCCGGAGGAAACCCACATGCCCAACCAGGGGAGGTTTCAGGTGCTGGACAGATCAGGACAGATCGTTAATCTATCACTCACTTATTCTTGCACACACACTATATGGGGCAATTTAGAACAGCCAGTTTACAAAGTGAAACTCCTTTTTTATAATGGGTGGATGTTCTGTAATCCTGCGTCTGTTAAATTCGATGGCTTCGGCGGGTTCTCTGTTTGCTGAGCAGATTGTGTGAGTGTGTTCTGTGACCTTTCCATGTTATAAACGAACTAAACGAACTAGAGAGGTGCATTTCCTAAAGAGCAGTGCAATGGCAGCGGGGCCATGGGAGTCCCGGTGCATATGTATATCAAAGTAATGCAGAGAACAAGTTTTCTTTTTATTGTCTTGCAGTTTTAATTTACTGCGGTTGGTTTGTCCTGCTCTTAGGTGGTCGACTTTCCTTGTGAGTTTGATCGCTTGCTTGAAGGTTGCTTATTACAGCTGCGTATTCCATACACCTTACGTTAAAAGTCCTGTTAAACTGGGTGAATCCTTTTCATCCAGTCAAATTTGGCCCCGCCCCTTCACGGCGTGACGCACAAGCCTTTGCGATGTTTGCGGTTCGTACAAATTTGCATCTGCACCTGGTGAGTTTTCGGACACAGTGATTGCTAAACAAAGCCGGTACAAGGAATGTCTTATTTGTACATGGGGTATTTTCCACTAACCAAACAATAAAAATGTAATCCCATTGCAAGTGTATAACTTTGTAGACTCCGCGTATAAGCTGAATTGTCACTGACATGAGCGAGGCAGCGGTTACAACCCCCCCCCCCCACCACACACACACCACTAAAGTCCATGGTGTTATGCCCAGGTCTTGCGAATAGTATACTCTTAGTAAATACTAACTTTCGGCAAATAGTATTCCTCCCCATCCTGGTACATACGAAACCTAACCTTTTATTTAATAAAGCTTTATGTTGCGAGAGGGCGTGGCATTATTGTGAATAAATCACTTATTAGTTATTAGTCCCGACACAGTTATTCCACTTTCCCGTGAATTGTTCACAATAATACACAACCTTGAGTGTCTTATTGCTTCTATAAAATGCTTACAAACACACTATAATGAAAAGGCTGGTCTTCCCTAACGTAATCTAGTCACAGTGAATGCCGATTGCTGAGTAACAGGATTCCGTTTTCTGTAATAGTCTAATGCTGCCGTCTAGGGGCCAAATTACAGAACACAGTTTATAAAAAGCAGGGTAACGGGTTTAGTGCTTGCTGATCTCTGTTTATATTAATCTTTATTTCATGACTTTAATATAATATATTGTATATCATGCACTGATACGAATGTGAAAGCGCTCAGAGGGGCGTGGTGTTGTTAATGATGTCGGCTGGACAAACGGCCCAGCCAATCAGATTTAAGCAGTACTACCTGTTATATAAGTCTCTGGATTTCTTGGTTTGGATTATTTATTATGAGTGGTTGCTGTTTTTATATATGGACGCAGCCCACCCCCCCCCCCCAGCAGCTGTACTGGACAGACCTTGTTATTGACCGAGCCGCCTCTGCGCTCCGCATGCTGTGTCCGCCGTCGCTCGTCCGATGCACCTGGTCTTTTTGGGCGGCGAGGTGTCGTCGCGTCGATTTTCCTAACCGACCCGTTTGCTTCCTCCATTTCGCCGAGCCTCATTTATTCATCATGGGTGTGTGTGTGTCCTGTGCATGTGTCTTTTTCTTTTGTGCCATTGTCCTGCGTTGCCTGTTTCTGTCTGACTTGCGCTGATTGTGGTGACAGGGTCGAAGAAGAAAGTTTGCTGGCTGCAGGCTCGACGCATCCTCGCCCAACCTCATCCCAGCCTGCGGATTCCGTACAGGTTTTTACGAGAAGGTGGGTAAAGAGCCGGGACCTGACTCGAGCACGAATATGTTCACCCGAAATCAGTCGAGCGGTGGGGTGTATCTGAAACCTGCCCCTTTTACCCAAGCTCTTGATCGCCCTACCCATCCCTCTTTTTCCCAAAATCTGCTCAACCTTTACCCCCCCTGGGGCAAAGGAGACGCTCCTCTTTGCCCGAGCTCTGCGTTGTCACTGCAGGACCAGATCGGGACGAGCCGGACTGTGTTCCGCTTTGTGCTTGCACCTATTTCCAGTTTTTCTTCCAATGGTCCACATTACGAGGCAAATTTTGAGGTTGGAAATCTGGAAGCGTGTCTTCGGTCTTCCGAGTCGCCGGACGAGGGGCACTCTTGGTCTTGTTTGTGCTGCCGTGTTTCTGATGTATTCCATTTAACGACGGTTTAAATCATGTCTTAACTGCTCGCTGTTGTCTTCATGATCAATCTGCCCCTCTTCCGCTCATCTTGCCTCCCCTCCCCTCCTGTTTCACTCACCTGGTCCTGGAAACCTTTCAGGGAAGCTTGTGTGTCGCCACACCTTTATTCAACCTTGCTTCTAGACCCCTGTCTTAAAAAAAACAAACAAAAAAAAACCATGTGGAAGTGTCGTATCAAAGCTCAGAAGACAGCTTCCCGTCCTCACTTCCCGTCCTCTGTTGCGTCTCCGCAGGTCACCGGGCTCCGCCAGCACGAAGCGGCCACCGCTGCGTCGCCGACAACGCCAACCTGTATGTGTTCGGTGGCTACAACCCCGACTTCGACGAGTCCGGCGGCTCTGAGAATGAGGACTACCCTCTGTTCAGGGAGCTGTGGAGGTACCACTTCGCCACAGGAACGTGGCAGCAGATCCGCACCGAGGGCTACATGCCCACCGAGCTGGCCTCCATGTCGGGTGAGAGGAACTCTTATTTATTACGGCAGATCAAATGTGTTTTATCATACGAACCAACCGGCGGGAATGTGTTTGTCAGCCGTGCTGCACGGTAACAATCTGCTAGTGTTTGGTGGAACTGGGATCCCGTTCGGAGAAAACAACGGGAACGACGTTCACGTCTGCAACGTCAAGTACAAGAGGTGGTCGCTCCTGAACTGCAGAGGGAAGAAGCCCAACCGGATATACGGACAGGTGAGTTGCGTCTTTAGCCGCGTTCCAATTAAATGTGGCTTTAATTGCGTTTATTCAGAAGTAAAAGTAATTAAGTGATCTATTTTGCTTACAGTGCTTACATACAGAGGACTGTGTCCTCCCCATTTAACCCATCTGTCCAGTGAAACACACACACACACACACACACACACACAGTGAAGTGAGCACACATGCCCGGAGCGGTGGGCAGCCCTGGAGTTAGGGGCTTTGCCCAAGGGTACTTCAGCTGTAGTACTTGGAGGGACCGGGAATCGAACTGATGACCTTCAGGTCGCAAGGCTGATTTCTTAACCACAAACATACAACTATGTATCACAACACAAAAGGGACAAAAAATTTTGTATTTTCATTTTTAAATAGATTTTTCCCCCCGAAATCTTTTTGATATTTTGTGCTGATGTTCAGCACGAGCCCCGCGTTGTCTTTTTTCCGATGACGAATTGTTAGGGGGGGGGGGGGGGGGGGGGGGGGGGGGGGGGGGGGGGGGGGGGGGGGGGGGGGGGGGGGGGGGGGGGGGGGGGGGGGGGGGGGGGGGGGGGGGGGGGGCGGGGTTCCCCATGCCCATCCAGGGGAGAACATCTCGGGCGCTGGGCAGATAGACCCAGGACAGGGCGCCAATCCATCGCTGGGCACACACTCACTCACACAGACACACTCTAAACGGGGCAATTTGGAGAATTCAATTAACTTGATCCATGTTTTTGGACTGTGGGAGGAAACCGGAGAACCCGGAGGAAACCCACGCGGACACGGGGAGAACATGGAAACTCCACCCAGATGGGGATTCGAACCGGGAATCCCTAGCGCTGAGAGGCGAACGTGCTAACCACTAAGCCACCGTGCCGCCCTTGTTATTTCATGTTTATAGCAAAAACAAAACATAAAAAAAACGCGCACTGTTCCTGTGATTTCTGGCACATTTTTTGTTGAGTATCACATTATAATTGTATAATCGCGATTATTGCTCAGACAATAATCGTACCATCAGAATCGTCTCATCCCTGGTTCTGATTCCATACACTTGGGTCGCTTTGGATAAGAGCATCTTTTAAAAATAACCTAATCCTAATCTAATCTAAAATTCGGAGGTTCTGGCGGTCATAAATGATGTGTCAGGTTCTGTAAGTATTAACCGCACGGCTTTAATGGTCTACTTAAATATGTAGTGTTTGCAGTAGCAGGGTTTACCCCCTGGCAGGGTTCCAATGACTCTGATACCAGATGGAGAGCAGGAAACGAAAAGCAGAATTGATGAGTTAGAGGAAAGTCCATATTGTGCCAGTGTATGTATATTTATTGGCAGCTGGTGACCCCAGGTTACCCAACCGTGTATATGTATGTATGTATGTATGTGTATATATATAGATGTGTATATGTATGTATGTGTATATATATATATATATATAGAGAGAGAGAGAGAGAGAGAGAGAGAGAGAGAGAGAGAGAGAGAGAGAGAGAGAGAGAGAGAGAGAGAGAGAGGCCGGTACGGTGGCTTAGTGGTTAGCATGTTCTCCTCTCAGCCCTAGGAATTCCCGGTTCGAATCTCAATCTGGGTGGAGTTTCCATGTTCTCCCCGTGTCCCCGTGGGTTTCCTCCTGGTTCTCCAGTTTCCTCCCACAGTCCAAAAACATGGATCAAGGTCAAATGAGTTCTCGAAATTGCCCCATATAGCGAGTGTCTGTGTGTGTGAGTGTGTGCCAAGCAATGGATTGGCGCCCTGTCCTGGGCGTATCTGCCCAGCGCCCGAAACCCTAATTGAGTGGGTTGGATGTATGTGTGTGTGTATATGTATGTATGTATATATATATATATATATATATATATATATATATATATATATATATATATATATATATATATATATATATATATATATATATATATATATATATATATATATATATATATATATATATATATATATATATATATATATATATATATATATATATATGCATGCATGCATGCATGCATACATACATACATACAGTGCATCCGGAAAGTATTCACAGCGCTTCACTTTTTCCATCAGACCTGTCTTGGTCACTCAGGTGGAGCCATCACCTGATGGCTGAATGTGAAGCATTCTTTTCCAAAGCTTCTAGACATGATGAATAAAAAAAAGTATGATTCAGATCACGTTTAAAAAATAATAATAATAAAAAAAAAGAAAGGAAAGAAAGAAGTTGAGCGTGTTCACTTATTAAACAGCCCACCATTAAAATCCACTCTTATGGTGGAGATGGCAGTCTAGCCTAATTAGACTAAACATAATGTCCTTAATGTCCCCCTCAGAGCCCGTCGGCGAGTCAGTGAACTGCGCCTTTACGCCGTTCGTTTCTCATTTGGCCGAGCTCGTGAGAGGAGGATGGACCGCGGCGTTGCAAATCATTCAGGCCACGTGTTTCTTCTAATGTTCTGTGACATTACAGAGAGCCGCTTTTATCGACTGCGTCTGATGGTCCTCAGCGCAGTCGTAGACGACCTGATGGTCCCCGGTTTGATTCCCAATCGCACCGAGTACTACGGCTGAAGTGCCCTTGAGCAAGACACCTAACCCCAATTGCTCCCCCGGTGCCGTGTATGGGGCTGCCCACCGTTCCGGACAATGCTCACTTCACTCAGTGTGTGTGTGTGTGTGTGTGTGTGTGTGTGTGTGTGTGTGCGCTTCACTTCACCGATGTGTAAAATATGGAGGACACATTACTCCGTGTGTAAGCTCTGTAGGATCATGTTATCACTTCCTAAACCCAACAGCAGGGGTCCTCACACACACCCAGCCCTCTGCACACGTCACTCCAATCTGACTGTGATCTGATTGCTCCAATATAAAACTGTTGGAAATTAAAAGTTGGATTTGCTCTCTTTAAATTAAAATTATTGTTATTATCCATCCATTCATTATCTTCTGCTTTATCCTCTATTAGGGTCACGGTGGGGGGGGTTCCCCATGCCCATCCAGGAGAGCACGTTTCGGGTGCTGGGCAGATACACCCCGGACAGGGCTCCAATCTATCGCTGGACACACACTCACTCACACACACATACTCTATATGGGGAAATTTAAAGAACTCAATTGACCTTGATCCCTAGCGCTGAGAGGAGAACATGCTTAACCACTAAGCCACCATGCCATCCCTGTTATTATTATTATTGTTGTTTCTATTATTATTATTATTATTATTATTGGATCATTAGCTGGTTCATCCCTCGAATAAAATTTTCCCTCAAACTCCACGTTAATTTGGGATTATGATGAATGATGTCTTTGAGAATAGTTTAAAACATTAATGTTTTTGTTTTGTGCAACCAACTTTTATTTCAAATAATTAAAAAGAATTTATTTTTGATTTGAGAATTTTGCGCAACAAAGGATTGTTTAACATTTGTTGCTGAAACCTGGTGAAAGAAGGTAAACATTAAAGAGCAGTGCACTAAAACATGTGCTAAAAAATATAATAATATAATAATAAAAAAATAATTTAAAAAACTCATTGATCCCGTCGTTCTCCTCCGTCCAGGCTATGGCCATCATCAACGGCTTCCTCTATGTATTCGGAGGCACAACAGGCTACATTTACAGCACAGATCTGCACCGATTAGACCTCACCACACGCGAGTGGATTCATCTCAAACCAAACAACCCCCCCGACGACCTGCCCGAGGAGCGGTAAGTGGCCTGGCGTTGAATCGGCTCATGTTCAAATAAAAATAACGACCCTGTATCTGTTATAACAGCATACAGCGATCTAACATGTGAGACATCTGAACGTGGTGGCAGTGACCCCACCATTTTCTCGTGTCCTGCCGTGTGACAAGGTTCTTTCATTTCAGCAGAGTTTGGTTCTCGATAGTTGACACTTTTGGAACGATGAACTGATGTTCTCAGGTCGCGGTTCACGGTGTGTCGGTATTGTGTTGCGATAAAAATACAATACATCTTGTAATCCGTTTTTACTGCGAACATGTGTCTCAAACAACAAGAACCTTAGAAAATAACCGTGACCATCAGAGGTTTATGCACCGCATTTTAACTTCACTGTAGTTTATTGGGACTCCTGGTTATGATTTACAAATGATACATCCATCCATCCATCATCTTCCACTTTATCCTCTATTAGGGTCGCGGTGGGGTTCCCCATGCCTATCCAGGGGAGAACATCTCGGGTGCTGGGCAGATAGACCCAGGACAGGGCGCCAATCCATCACTAGGCACACACTCACCCACACCAACACACTCTATATGGAGCAATTTGGATAATTCAATTGACCTTGATCCATGTTTTTGGACTGTGGGAGGAAACCGGAGAACCCAGAGGAAACCCACGTGGACACGGGGAGAACACGTAAACTCCACCCAGATTGGGATTCGAACCGGGAATCCCTAGTGCTGAGAGGAGAACATGCCAACCACTAAGCCACCCAACAAATTAATCATTAAAGCTAAAACATTTGGAGATGGTTTTTGTTATTAGCACCTGGTGCGAGAAGGCGTGGCATTATTGTGAATAAACCCTATAAAGAGGTGTTCTTAGTCCCGGTGTGTAGTGGAGTACAGCTCCACCTCTTTATTATTGTTATTATTATTATTGATTTATTCACAATAATACACAACCTCGAGTGTCTGATTGCTTTAATAAAACACTTACAAACACACTATAATAAAAAACAAGCTTTGATTCAGAAATGCTTTTAGTGAAAATAAAATTGTTAATAATATGATCTTCCGTGACCTAAACTATTAATTTTTAAAGTGACAGGATTCTGGTCTAATACTGACATCTAGTGGCCCAAATAAAGAACACAGTTTATTAAAAATAGGAATCCACTTGCTGTTTATTTTAATCTGTATTTATAATGTAAAGTAATGTATTGTATATCACACATTGATACGAATGTGAAGCGTTCAGAAGGCTGTGCTATTCCCAATGATGTCACATCTGGACAAACAGCTCAGCCAATCAGATTTAAGGAGCGGAACTACCCCTTTAATAATGACGATTGTGTCTTAAACAGATACAGACATGAAATAGCTCATGATGGACAGAGGATATACATTCTGGGAGGAGGAACCTCTTGGACGTCCTATCCTTTAGATAAGGTAAGAGTTTAAGGTTCTAAACTGCAAATTGGGATTAGAACCCGTTCCTCTGGGTCTTCTGGCTCACCATGTGGGTTCTTTATGTTCTGATGGTTTCCTCCTCAGACCTTTCAGGCTTTTATTTTTTAATCCATGTTATTTTTCAGGTTCACGCATATAATCTGGAAACGAATTCATGGGAGGAGATGGCAACCAAGCCTCATGAACGAATAGGTCAGTGTGTTTTTTTTTTTATAGTTAGTATTTTTATTTTTAGGATGTTAATGGTGATGACAGCGACGTTCTGCGACAGGTTACCCAGCTCCGCGGCGATGTCACAGCTGTGTGCAGATTAAAAACGGTACGCTCCAGCTTTCCCGCCGTGTGTTCTTTTCTTTGATTCGTCGACAAGCCTCTGATCTTTGCGTTCTGTCGGCAGATGTATTTATTTGCGGAGGTTACAACGGCGAGTTGATCCTGAACGACCTGTGGAAGATCAATCTGCAGAACTTCCAGTGGACCAAGCTGCCAGCGTTGATGCCTGAGCCGGCGTATTTCCACTGTGCTGCTGTCACTCCGGTCAGTGCAACATACACATACACACACATATACATACACACACACATATATATATATATATATACACACATACACACACACACCCACACACTCGATTGCCTTCTCATTTGAAGTCTCTAGCTTTTTGTCAAGATACATCCATCCATTCAGCTTTATCCTCTATTAGGGTTGCCGGGGGTTCCCCATGCCCATCTAGGAGAGAATGTTTCAGGCGCTGGGCAGATACACCTAGGACAGGACGCCAATCCTAGGCTGGACACACACTCACTCACACACACTCTATATGGGGCATTTTGGAGAATTCAATTGACCTTGATCCATGTTTTTGGACTGTGGGAGGAAACCGGAGAACCCGGAGGAAACCCACGCAGACACGGGGAGAACATGCAAACTCCACACAGATTGGTACTTGAACCTAGATCCCCAGCGCTTAGTGCTGGAGGTGCTAAACACCAGCAGTGATCAATGAGGCAGCACATGCACCATGAACAAACACTGCCCCCTCTGGCCTGTCGGTCACATAGCACATATAACACCAAAGACAGGCCATTGCTGGTTGGTGTGTTCTTCTAAAGGGACGAATTATCTTCAGGATTAAGGTTTAACCTGATTGGTGTGTTTAAATGTCCATCATTAAAGGAAGCCCCGCCTCCCCCTGTGTTCTGCTCCTCAGGCGGGCTGCATGTACATCCACGGCGGCGTGGTGAACATCCACGAGAACAAGAGGACGGGCTCGCTGTTCAAGATCTGGCTGGTGGTGCCCAGCCTGCTGGAGCTGTGCTGGGAGCGGCTGCTGAAGGCCTTCCCCCACCTGGCTCAGCTGTCCACCATGCAGCTGCTCAACCTGGGCCTCACACAGGAACTGATCGAGCGCCTAAAATAAGGAACCCGCGACCCCAGGACGGACCTGTGGCGCCAAGACGCCAGGGGCATCGGGGGGGGGGGGGGGGGGGGGGGGGGGGGGGGGGGGGGGGGGGGGGGGGGGGGGGGGGGGGGGGGGGGGGGGGGGGGGGGGGGGGGGGGGGGGGGGGGGGGGCCTGCAGATCGTTCTTTCTCTCGTTTCCGTTCCGAAGAAATGAATGTGTGCGATCCTGAGCCGTGCCTCCTTTGGGAAACGCTGCCCCTGGTGGTCAGCAGAGGGCGGCGGGCTGACTGTGTGTATGGGGGTCATCTCCCCGCTGCGAGTCACCCACCACGAGTGGCAAGAGAGCCGCGCTGGTTGCCAGCAACCGAGCCTTCACCCCGACGTCTGTGAGGGTCGGGCCTATCCCCGTGTCCTATCCCGTTTCTTTTACAGACTGCGCTCGCGGTGCTCTATTTTACATTTTAAAACTTTAATTTAAATAAAACTGTGTGTTGATCTGCCAAATGCCCCGGTCAGACGTCCTGATACCTGTGCCTTTTCAGAGTTACTGTCACTTCCGGTGCTTCTCTTTGTTCTCGTTAACTCATTAACGTCGTTCAGCTTGTCGTCCCCCCCCCCCGGCGAGCCCATCCTGCCCGTGCCCCTGTGCAGTGTTCACACTTTAAAGCCTCGTCCCTCCCAAGACCTGCCTCAGAATACTCTATCACTCATAATGAATCATGTCCCAATCCCAAAACTCACACACACCCCCCCCTGTGGCCAACCCTTTGTAACTGCATTGGGAAGGTCAGGCACCAATGAGAAGAGGAGGGAACCTTCACTGTGTTAACTGAATAAATGATACAAACACAATGAACCCCGGAGGTTTGATTTGGGGTGGAGATCAAAGCTTGGTGCAGGTCATTGGAGTCCCCCCCCCCCCCCGGTCACATGGACCGATCTGTAAAAGGGCCTTCCCCAAACTTCTTACCAAAACTGTAATAAGGTGGTTCTGGTTTGAGGAACGGTGGCTTAGTGTTGGCATGTTCTTTTCTCACCACTGGGGATTCCCGGTTCGAATCCCCATGAATCCCCGCGTGGGTTTCCTCCGGGTTCTCCGGTTTCCTCCCACAGTCCAAAAACATGGATCAAGGTCAATTAAATTCTCCAAATTACCCCATATAGAGTGTGTCTGTGTGAGTGAGAACCCCTCCGCAACCCTAATAGAGGATAAAGTGGAAGAAAATGAATCAATAAATGAATGGGCAGTGGCTTAGTGGTGTAGCACGTTCTCCTCTCAGCACTAGGGATTCCCGGTTCGAATCCCAATCTGGGTGGAGTTTCCATGTTCTCCCTGTTTCCATGTGGGGTTTCTCCGGTTTCCTTCCACAGTCCAAAAACATAGATCAAGGTGAATTGAGTTCTCCAAATTGCCCCATATAGAGTGTGAGTGTGTGTCCAGTGATAGATTGGCCCGAGACGATTGGCCCCCACTCCCCCGTTAGTAGTATATTCTACTACTACACTCACGCATATGATTGTCCATACGTGACGTTGCTTTGTCTGTTTGTTTACATCCTCCACCGTCAGTCAGTAGTCCTTTCTCGCTCACCCACTGCCCCCCTCCCCCCAATGTTCCAATCACACACACCCCCCCCGCCCCCCGTTTGGTTTAGTTAAATGTGCTACACTATTTTTACACCCCTGTTCTCGTGTCATGTTGCGCTCAAGTTAATAATAGTAATGTTGCTTGATGGAACGTTGTTGTACAGTAAGAACCTCCACAGCGCCGCCCTGTCTCACTTTAACAGCTGTGCAGGTTTATTGTTTACATCGGGCAACATTAGTATTACGACGTTCTAATCCCGAGGATCCGGCGATGTACAGAAGGACGACGATGACGGACCCCAACGCATCACGTTTTAAGCATACGGACCACAGAACGTTGCGGCAACGTAGTGCCAAATAAGGATTACAGCATACTGCACACCTGCAGGGGTCGCTCTCTTCCTCGCCGCCTCTCCGTCTCTCATTTTGGCTTTTTTCATTGAACTGAACATTCTGCAGCCCGTACGGCTCTCTCACTGGACGAGAGACCCCAAGTGTGAATAGAACCAGCGTTGATGGAGAACTCCAACACGAGCCGTATTCATTTCTTACCGTTTTGCAGAAGCGGCCGACGTCTTTGAAAAGCACAAGCTTTGTTTGTGACCCACAGAGGAACACCAAACCCATTTTACCAGAACACGGACGAGCGAGGGGCCCCGTTCCTGGAAGCTCGGGGTTCTCATCACTAGCGTTGGTAAAAGCTGCATGACGACGGGTTTAAAGCCAGTTCTGCGATGTTCCATGACGTGAACGTCTTGCATGAAAAAAAAAACAAAAAAAAAATAAGGCGCAGTTCTTTTTATTTTTTATTTTTATTATTTAAGACGGACTGCGAGGGGAGAACGCTGTGGTCCCTGCTGTGGTTTTCAAGGCACTTACTGACTACTTGTTTCTGTGTTCATCATGGAAAAATCAATAAACCATCGATTTTATGATTCCCGACTGCGATAGCAACAACAATTCGTCGAATTTATAGAGAGTCGTCGTCGACTGAAGGATTCATTTAAGTGATTCATTTTATTATAGACTTGGGTGTCAACACTTAATCAGTTCCACACATTCGTTAGAAAGGTCGCACATTAAGACGGATACAGTGTAGCACACACCGAAAAAAAGAGTCACCCGCAACAGAGATGACATCACACACACACACACACACCGATACACACGGGGACGCTCAGCAGCCGCGAGGAGACGGGGCAAAGAAGTAGAGTGCAAGGAGGATGAGGTAGACGACCACCAGAGCAGTTCCTGCAGGGGGGGGGGGTTAGTCCTGTGGTTAACGTCACATGGTAGAAACATTTTTAAAAAAGTTATTCATGTGTTAATTACAAAACATCACGTTAGTTGACGACATGAAAACAAAAAAAACGCTTCTGAATTAATAAAGCAATACGGTACAGGGGGGGGGGGGGGTGGCACGGTGGCTTAGTGTTTAGCATGTTCTCCTCTCAGCGCTAAGGATTCCCAGTTCGAATCCCCATCTGGGTGGAGTTTCCATGTTCTTCCTGTGTCCACACGGGTTTCCTCCGGGTTCTCCGGTTTCCTTCCACAGTTCAAAAACCTGGATCAAGTCAATTGCGTTCTCCAAATTGCCCCATATAGAGTGTGTCTGTGTGAGTGAGTGTGTGCCCAGCGATAGATTGGCACCCTGTCCTGGGTGTATCTGCCCAGCGCCCGAGACGTTCTCTCCTGGATGGGCATGGGGATAAATAGAGGATAAAGCGGAAGATAATGGATGTATATGAGAGGGCGTGGCATTATTGTAAATAAATTACAGGAAACTGCTGCTCTTTTTTTTGGGAGATATACAATAATACACAACCTTGAGTGTCATTATTGCGTTTATAAAACGCTTACAAACACACTTTTTGTACAAGGTTTGACTCATAAATGCGTTTAATGAAAGCAAGATTGTTAATAATCTGGTCTTCTGTGACATAATCTAGTCCGGTTTTTGAAGTGAACCCTGATCGCTGAGTAACAGGAGTCAGGTTTAGGGCTGAGCGCGTTTATAATAATCTATGATTTAAAATAACGTATTGTATATCACACTTTGATACGAATGTGAAGCGCTCACAACCGGCTCAGCCAATCAGATTTAAGGAGCGGAAGTACCTGTTCCTTAAAACAAGTTAACACGTACAACGTATAATTATTTGGCTACATCACTTACCCTGGAAATAATCGCACTTTCCATCCATGAAAATATAATTGACCAGGATGACGCTGAAAATGCTCGCCCAAAGGTGCAGGTCACAAAATATGAGCACGAATCCCACGTCCTGCAGAGACACCGCTCAACATCACTCTCAATTCAGCGTCTTTGCGATTAAAAACGTCACAACTCATTAGAGTTGAACACCATCAACATAGTCATGACAACATTCATAAGAGAAATATGCAACTTGTACAGAACAAAGATAATGTGACGCTTGTCTGTACACATTGTCGTTACAGAAGTTGGAGAAAGAAAAAATATATATACTTTTAAATTGATCTGAATATTTACTGTGAGGGAAACTTACTATACAACTATGTTATAAATTTTATGCAAATTTTCAGCAAAATCTCTGCGTTGTCTTTTTCCGATAACAAAATGTTACATTAAATAACAAACTTAATCAGGCTATGGTTCCTGTGATTTTGGTGAAGTTAATTATTGCATGATAATCGCCTCCACCCTGATCTCATTACGAGTGTATGAGATGAAGCAGGTGGAGGTTTGATACTCACGTAAACAGCGTTGAACAACATCAGGAGCGGAATCTGCAGCATGCAGACCTGCACGGCAATACAGTTTCCCACCTCCAAGCTGTAGGAGTTAATGAGATTGTGTTAATTAGTGCCTCGTAAAATTACACACCATCTATTTAAACCAAACATGAGCAATGTTGAAGCGCTGACCTCAAACTGATGTTGTTCTGCAGAGCAAACTGAATCCCATTCACCATTTCGGGAAGCTCAGGAACCATGGCCAGGACGGTCACGCCGATGAAGTACTGTGACATCACAACGAGAGATGAGGTCGTTAAATTCACTGCAATTAGGAAATAAATTATAAAAGTCTTATAAATTGTTAGAGCATTGAGTTCATTAGAGATCTTGGATCCATCTTGGATTGTAACGTTGGCATGGTAACAATGAGATGCTTGACCATCCACCACAACTAAACATAATTGATGATTACTAATATAATTAACGACAATCAAACGTCTAATGACAATCAAACTAATGAGCATCAGGGATTTAATTGATTTGAGGTTTCCGTTGCTTTAAAGACACTTCAAACAAACGGCCGTGGATTAAGATTTGATTATTAATTGATTTGGTTTTAATGAGCACAAACAGTACCCTGTGATTAGGGTCTGTTGCCTAGAAACATGTAAACACAAAGTTTGCATGTAGGGCGGCGCTGTAGTCAGCACGTCCACCTCTCAATCCCAATCTGAGAATTTTCCATCTGGGGTTTCCTCTGGGTTCTACGGTTTACGCCCACATGGGGAACATGAATTCAAGGTTAATTGGCGGTTCTAAATTGCCCCATATAGTGCAAGTTAGTGTGTGCTCGGTCGATCGATTGGCGCCCTCTACTGGGTGCACCTGCCTTGCACCCGAAACGTTCTCCCCTTGACGAGTATGAGGAAGCTCTGGTTGGATTGCACATCAACAACACTTCTTGGCCAGTCGGAGGTCAGAATCATGTGTTATAGGGCGGCACGGTGGCTTAGTGGTTTAGCATGTTCTCCTCTCAGCGCTAGGTATTCCCGGTTTGAATCCCCATCTGGGTGGAGTTTCCATGTTCTTCCCGTGTCCACGTGGGTTTGCTCCGGGTTCTCCGGTTTCCTCCCACAGTCCAAAAACATGGATCAAGTCAATTGAATTTTCCAAATTGCTCCATATAGTGTGTTTGTGTGAGTGAGTGTGTGCCCAGTAATAGATTGCCCCCCTGTCCTGGGTGTATCTGCCCAGCGCCCGAAACGTTCTCTCCTGGATGGGCATGGGGAACCCCCCCCACCGCGACCCTAATATAGGATAAGGCGGAAGATAATGGATGGATGGATAGATGACATATTGCGTCTCCTGATCACCTGAAATTAAAGCCACCACTGGGTTGCGCTTTTGTACCCCGGGCACGGTGGAACGCACCTGCGAGACGCTGGAGTGAGAGATGATGGGTTTGATGTGCTCGGTGGTAAGGTCGGCGCAGGCCGCCGTCAGAAACGTGGCCACTATGAGAACCAGCAGAGCCCTCCACCTGGACCAGTGCACCACGGGATTATGGTTGCTGGACTCTGTAAGATCAAAATGACATGAAATAACATAAAATAAAATAAAATCTCAAACACAGAATTCGAACGGCGTTCTAGATTCCTGATCGTCTGCTGCTGGCTGAAGCTTCACGTCAAGTGTGGACCGGGCCTTAACCAGCACCAGAACCTTTAGAACATGTTCATACCCTGCCTGCGGTATGAACCGCAGAAGTCCGGAAACTGCGTGTGTTATAGGGGTGCTAAAAAAAAAAAAATCGAAAAATCACGATTCGTAGTCCAGGCGATTCAGAACCGATTCTAAATGTCAAAGAAAACAAAAAATGCTTTTAAGTTTTATTTTTTGGCATGGCGGCACGGTGGCTTAGTGGTGAGCACATTCGCCTCTCAGCGCTAGGGATTCCCAGTTCAAATCCCACCCCGCCACAAAAGCGTGAGCCCGTTTGTCGTGACATCACTCTGAGATTAAAAAAGTTGAAAAATATATTTAATATTTAAGGTTAAGTTTTAAAAACGTAGCAAATGTTGGTGTAATGTAGTTAAATAGACTGAAGTATGGATTTCATTTTTTAATGTTAAGTTTTAAAGATTTGCAAAATATCAATGCACTCTGACTGTAAATATGTATTTTAGTTTTGATTAAAGGTTAATGCACCATGTAAACTTTGGACTTAATATATTTAGAATTATTTGTTCATTGATAGATTTTTTTTTTATGTTAGAAAAAAAGCTTACAAAAAGCTAAGCGAACACAACACTGCTCATTTTAATTTAGCGCAAAACAATTTTTTTGTATAAATATAAAATAAAGCAAAAAGTTTTGATGCAGGACGGAACCTGAAAGTATTGTTTTAAATAAATTCTATTGGTTTCATCTCGTCAATCACGACATTCATTCATTCATTATCTCCCGCTTCATCCTCTATTAGGGTCGCGGGCACACACTCACTCACACAGACACACTATATGGGGCAATTTTGAGAATTCAATTGACTTGATCCATGTTTTTGGACTGTGGGAGGAAACCGGAGAACCCAGAGGAAACCCACGTAGACACGGGGAGAACATGAATTAAAAATCGATTCTGAATCGAATCGTGACCTCAAAAATCGGAATCGAATCGCCAGACACAGAGATTCGCACCCCTAGTGTGTTATAAGCCTTCCATTATGACATGTAATTATGCATTACACTCTGTGGTGAGCTGTGCCCCCTGGAGGCAGGAAGCTATTGGAAGGTCAGTCATGTCAGCTCTCGCACCGTGACGCCTTCTCTGGATGACATGTTCCTTCTTCCTCAGTTTTGGATTATACGCTTTGGTCTCTAGGTAACGAAACGCCGGAGTTACCACATCTTTCATCAGATCAGACCGGGTCCATACAGGTGCACGTCCACCCTGATGGGATTCTAATGAGGAGTCTGGTTGGTGGTTGTGGCTCATTAAAGGTTATGAGATATGCATTTGTCTTCATTTGCTGTATTTAATAGCCTTGACGTTGACCTTTGTAGCAGGTTTTGTATCATTGGCGTCATTAATCTTGGAGATCATTATTTGGATGACACCTACGGGGAACGCAACGTCTTTAGCACTTCAGTAAGCGGTCAGATTAAATGGTATCGTTCGCACCATCTACGGGTTATCTCGATTGGGACACAACCCAGGGCTTCTCATCACTCCATCTCATCTCTGTCTGGCGGAGGTTGCTCCTCTGAGGAACAGGAATGGGATGCTGATGACCATTTATTTTGGATCCCAATAGATCAGAGGTTGCCAATGCGGTGCAAGCGAGCAGCTGGTGGCACACATGCGGGTGAAATGTTCTAAAAATAGCACCAATACTTGTATCAGCAAACCTAAGACATTGTTCTTAAGTGAATGTCTAGCAAAAAAAAAATTAAAAAATGTATTTAAGAGAATTCGATATGATTATGTGGGCAGCACGGTGGCTTAGTGGTTGGCATGTTCTCCTCTCAGTGCTAGGGATTCTGGTTCGAATCCCAATCTGGGTGGAGTTTCCATGTTCTCTCCGTATCCATGTGGGTTTCCTCCGGGTTCTCTGGTTTCCTCCCACAGTCCAAAAACATGGATCAAGTCAATTGAGTTCTCCAAATTGCCCCATATAGAGTGTGTTTGTGTGTGTGAGTGTGCCCAGTGATAGATTGGCATCCTGTCCTGAGTGTATCTGCCCAGAGCCCGAAACGTTCTCCACTGGGAAACCCCTCCCCCTGCGATCCTAGTAGAGCATTAAGCAGAAGATAATGGATGGATGGATGGTCGTCTTACCTATATAAATAGATTTACAGGGCATTGTGAATTAAATATGATTGTAGTTCAATCTCTAGTTATGATTTATTAAAAGTCACTAATAAGACAAAGGTCATTTCGGCTTTAAAGGACAAATATGTAGTAAATATGGAATATTAAACCCTAACGACCTGCAAACGTTACTCAGAACCTTAAAAGTAGCTCTCAGTGTGATGAAGGTTGGTGAGCCTGGTTTTATACTAATGACTGGAACTGCCTGCTGACATGATGAGAACTTCAGGAGTTTCAGCATTAAAGTGAATGCGACTTTTAAAATTCTAAATTAAATTTAGAAAATTAAGAGAACGCCAGGAAAAAATGTTACATTCCTGGGTTTTTTATTGGCAATGCTTTCATTGGTTAGCATGTTCTCCTCTCAGTGCTGGGGATTCCCGGTTCGAATCCCAATCTGGGTGGGGTTTGCATATCCTCCCCCGTGTCCGCGTGGGTTTCCTCCGGGTTCTCCGGTTTCCTCCCACAGTCCAAAAACATGGATCAAGGTCAATTGAGTTCTCCAAATTGCCCCATATAGAGTGTGTCTGTGTGAGTGAGTGTGTGCCCAGTGATAGATTGGTGTCCTCTACTGGGTGTATCTGCCCAGCACAGATGTTATTCAGAACCTTAGAAGTAGCTCTCAGTGTAATGAAGCCCAGTCTAAGACTTCAATAGTTCCAGCACAGCGAATGCGAAAGCGATTGCGACTTTTAAAATTCAAATTTTAATTTAGAGAATTAAGAAAACACCTGGAAAACCATTTTACATTCCTGGCTTTTCCATTGGCAATTTAATCTAAACCTGCCTCACCACACAAATCTTCAAGGAGCTTCATCAGCTTCAAGTGAAAAACATCAGGACAGGATTTTAATGTCAGTGGTTTTACACGCTCTCACCGGGACGCACCATGGCAGTGGGCATCACTGACGTGGACGTCGTAGATGTGCGAGTGGGTCTTCAGTGTAAACACCAAGCCCACCAGATAAGCGGCAGGCAGAAGGACCGAGACAGTGTACACCAACGGTCTGCGACATCAACAGGATACTCCTCCATCACTCACGTTCCAGCCCAACACACACAAAAACTACGTACGTACTCCATACTCACTCGATGTGACTGACAAACAGGGAGCGATTGTTTTCACTCTGCGGGGGAAAAAAACGGCAAGGACGAGATATTTAGCAACCGCCCAGTTGGTCCGGTACGGATGATTCTGCACACGGCTGTAGGTTACTCACCAGATCATAGTGACAAGCCGTGCAGACGAAGGGCCCGCTGATGTTGCCGGACGGACTTGTGCAGCCGTCGCACACCAGGTTCCCGTAGGCTTTAGAGAACAGTGTGGGGGCAAAGACGCCTATGAGAACGACAAGATGGAGGTTAGTGTTCAGATTTAATACGCTATATAAAAACATCCATCCATCATCTTCCATTTTATCCTCCATTAGGGTCAAGGGGGTGGGGGGGGGCCCATCCAGGGGAGAACATTTCGGGCGCTGGGCAGATAGACGCCAATTTATCGCTGGGCACACACTCACTCACACAGACACACAGAATTTGGAGAATTTAATTGACCTTGATCCATGTTTTTGGACTGTGGGAGGAAACCGGAGAACCCGGAGGAAACCCACGCGGACACGGGGAGAACATGGAAACTCCACCCAGACTGGGATTCGAACCGGAAATCCCCAGTGCTGAGAGGAGAACATACTAACCACTAAGCCACAGACTGGAACTACCTGTTTGATAATAAATATTCAACTCTTCAGCGTTTGTAATTGCATCCTTGCTTGTATTTTTACAAAAATTACACCCATGAATCATATTGTCACGGTAGCAAACACACACCGACACACCTCAAAGCAAACTTTGCCATGCGAAGGGTTAAAAACTAAAATGTGTAACATTTCTCCTGCTTAATTAATTAGAAAAATATTAAATAGTCTTACAATTAAAAAAATTCAATCAGAGAAGGCATTTCATCACACTGCCGTATTACTGCCGTATTCACGTTCGCTCACCTCCAACCGAAATAAAGAGAAGTGCTGAACTGACTCCGGCTGACCGGCTGTTGAATCTCTGCTCGCTGTGTCTGCAGCCCCCGATAATCATGCAGAGGCCCTGCGAAACAGCCTCGGTTAAAGAAACAGGGTTTATGGGACTGACTCACAAATGTACAGACAGGTCAGATATGAACAAACAATACATGAATACAGGTGTTAATGGAGGGGGAGGGAGGGGTTCCCCCATTAACTCTACATTACATTTGTTATTGAAAAAAGAAATGGGGATTTTGCTAATTTTTACCTCATAATATTCACTATAAAACACAAAATATTAAACAATTTTATGAATAACAAGTTTAAAAACTGCCCGTCTTGTGTTTAACCAGCCCAAGCGAACTCATGTCACTCCATTGGCTCCCTGTAGCTGCTGCATTTAGTACAAGTCACTGACTCTGAACTACATAACCATTTCTCAATCTGGCCCCTCCTACCTTCTTTACCCTATCTTTTCAAAATACACTCCTACTCGTTCACTGCGCTCTGGTGATGATCGCCTCCTGGTGGTTCCTCCTCACCGAGGAGCTAATTCTTACTCCGTGGCGTTCACCACTGCAAAATGGTAGGACGGTCTTCCCAACTCTGTCCGTAAGGCAGAAATACTAAGCAGTTTTAAGAAACGACTGAAGATGCATCTTTTTAACAAATATCTGTTTAAAAAAAAAAAAAAAAAAAAAGGAGGGGGGTAGCATCAAAGAATAATCAGGTTTATTGATTGTACAGTGTAGTTGGTTTTCTGCATAACTTCAGACTTGTAATGTTCTCATTTGTAAGTCGCTTTGGATAAAAGCGCCTGCTAAATGACTAAATGTAGTGTAAATGTAAAAATGTGTGGCTGTTAATGTACATATTCATAACCATTAAAAAAAAAAAGTTTTTTCCTGTAAGTCCATTTATTTTCATTCTGTGCGAGTTGCACCACTTTGTCTAAAGTGCCAGATTTCGGCACAATGCCTAATTTTTCTAATGAATGTCGTCATGACGATGTTAAGGCTAGGGGTGCGAATCACTCCGTGTCTGGCCATTTTCGATTCAGAATTTTTCGGTTCAAATGGTCCCTAAATTTTGTTTAAATGATGTGATTGACGAGATAAAACGACGATGTAAACAAATCTTTTTGCATCATTTTATATTCATACAATAAAAATGGGAATTACGCTAAATTAAAATGAGAGTGTTAGGTTTGCTTAGCTGCCTGGCTTTTTCTAAAATAAAAAACATCTATCAGTGAACAATTAATTCTAAATATATTAATACCAAAGTTTTCCATGGTGCATTAGCCTTTAATCGAAACTAAAATACAGACTTAACAGTCAGAGTGCATTTAGATTCTGCAAATCTTCAAAACTTAACATTAAAAATTAAAAGTACACACTTTAGTCACACTGAAGAGTGTATTTTTAAGGTGCTCTTGCGATGGATCAATTGATACGTTTTTAATCGTGATTAATTGCAAAAACGATAAATCGTCCCATCTGTAGTAACAGCAACCACATTGACCCTCTAGGTTGGTGCAGCTGGGATGCTGAGGTGCAGCTTTTACATGCTTTTCTGCCACTGGGTTGATGAAAGTAAGTGGTTGGCACTGAACGCGTGAAACGATGGCAGAGCAACATCAGAATGCAGCACTCAAAAATAATAAATAAAATAAAAATATACTTTTAAAAAACTTGTGTGAGACATTTTAAAAGCTTTTTCATGGTTTACTTACTTGATTCATAAAACGAGCTTAAAGAGACATACTGACTGGTGTTACTGTTGCTAATTACTGTATGTGCCTGGAACCCCAACCCCTGTACTGTTGCATTAAAGTACCTGAATGTCATTCATCTCATTAAGTTTAGAACTGAATCATTAAAGACTTACGGGAACGAAGAGGATGCAGCCGAGCAAAGTCCCCGTCAGAGCGGCTTTTACAATCTCGGCGTAGCATTTGCTCCCGACTCGGTGACCTTGCAGGAGGGCAGTGATGTAAAAGGTCATCTCGGTGATGGAGCCGAACGTGGCGTTCACCACCGCACCCACGGCAAAGTTACTCTGAGCCGAGATACTGCCAGGTTACAAGCATCACATGACTTTAAACGGCATTTTAAATAAAACACAGGTCTTAAATAGACATCTGAACACAAATCATCATCATCATGATGCTGTATTATTAAAGAAACAGTCACCTGGCTATTCCCATCCCGATGTAGTAGGACAGAGGAATGATGGAGATCACAGCAGTAGCAAACTTCACCTCTGAACGGATAAAATAATTGTCGCGGTCCACGTAGCCGACCACCAGGGTCACGATGACAATCGGGAGAAGATCTTAACACAAACGGCTTTAAGGTCTTTAAGCACAAGGACAACGATCGTCATCCTCAGAACCAGACGCACTTGTATTTACTTTATTATTTATACGGCAATCGATGCATCATGGTCCAGAACCTAAACGCCACAGTAAAGGATACTGACAGCGAACACGTTGATCCCATCCACAGTGTACTTGTAGTAGTACCAGTTAAAGGCCCGGTAACAGCACAGCAGGACCCGTGTTTGGTAATTCTGGAACTAACATAGACGTGATTATAGTTACCATGTGGGGAAAAAAGTAGAAGGCTGAAAAAAAAATTATTCATTTGTTTTTGACAGAAACATCGTCCTTTTTGCACTGATTTGGCACTAAGTCACTGACCTTCTTCAGCGGGTTCATGTCGACCTCCTCCGGTGGAAGCAGAAGGATGGTTCGGAGGATCCTGGCGTTCATCTTGGCCACAGGGATGGTGAAGACCATCATCCAGGAAAGAAAACAGACCAGAACATGCAATACAGCAAGAGGGAGGTATCCCAGGAGGAGCCACACGTAGGTGCTCACACGGCACTGTCGTTCACATCAGGACACAATACATCAAACACTTTTAATTACACATTGAATACATTTAATTACCGCCGATACACTCAAGGTTACATGTTCTTGAAAGATTTCTTATCCATTTCATGACTTTAAAACACTTCTTCCCCCTCCCTCAATTTAACCCACTGATTAACCTACCCATCCATCACACCCTCCCTCCAATAACCCCTCCATATTCACCACAACTTCACCCACCAATCCCTTCATCTTCCCATTTCCCCATCCTTTCATCCCTTTACATGGCTCTCCATCCACACACCATTCATCTTGCCCCTTAACAGTCCATCCATCTCATCTTGCATCCACCCACCCACCCCTCCATCCGTCTCATGAAGCATCATGACCTTTCTATACAGGCAGCCATCAACCCAGAGACCAAACTGCAATGCAGCTCACCAGGTTTTGCTAAAAATAAAAATAAATACTAACGTCCTCAGAAACACTCACCCAGTAACGTCGTTTTACAGGAGGAGGAAGACTTTGTGGGACACTTATAGCAACGGAAGCTGGAGGCAGCAGGGGCGCGGACTCCCGCACTGCTGATGGGGACTTCCTGTCATCCGTTTCCTCTGGAATGGCCTCGCAGTTGGGGAACTTAATGCAACATTTCCGCACCATGCTGCTGGTCTGTCAAACATTATATTGAAGCGATAAGGTACGAGAGGGCGTGGCATTATTGTGAATAAATCACAGGAAAGGTGTAACGGTACTCTACACGTTGGGACTAATAACACCTCGTTCCTGTGATTTATTCACAATAACACACAACCTTGAGTGTCTTATTGCTTTAATAAAACACTTACAAACACACTATAATACAAAAAAATCATTTATTGAAAGCAAAATCATTAATAATCTGGACTTTCGAGACGTAATCTAGTCTGTTTCTAACAATTATTGCCATCTAGTGGCCAAATTGCAGAACAGTGTAACAGGTTTAATGCTGATCTCTGTTTATATTAATCTGTATTTTATGATTTTAATTTATTTATTTTATATCACGTATTGATATGAATGTGAAGCACTCAGAGGTGTGTGTTACTGTCAATGTCAGCTTAGCCAATCATATTTAAGGACCGAAACTACCCATTTTATAGGAATAAATGATCATCTCATATAAATATGGTCATAAATACACAACTTAAGTTTAAGTTGGCATCAAAATTAAAGCAGTGCAGGTGTATTATGTTGACGGTTTGCACTGCATCCTGTGTATTGCTTTAATTCTAAATTAAGTCCAACCCGTCTGGACATTCTCGGTTCTCATGTGGCCCTGGTTGAAATGAATTTCCAGGCCTGGCCCCATATGCACTGAATGGTTTGCTGCATCATTAACAGATAATAAGAACTGGCCACCCAGAGGAAAACAACCCAATATCAATATGAGCCGCATGACTTCACCAAGATTGGCCATTTTATTTGTTGGCTCAAGTTTACATCAATTTCAATCTAAGAATATCTCATTTAAAGATGCATTGTGAACTTTTGCTGAGGTTTTCATCTAAAAAAAGCATCCCAACTGGGATATTGAGGTACATCATGGGGCAAACTATGCCCTGTGGGCCAGATGCGGCCCATTAGGTTTTTTAATCTGGCCTGCTGAAAAAACTATATTATTAAAATATTCCATTATTAGACATTAGTCAGGTTCCTTTTTCCCTCACCATGCTCGCTTTTCCCCCAAAAGATGGCGCAAAAATGAGCCCCCCAAAAAAGGAAAATTGGTCGGTAAGGGCCGAGTGTGTAAAACCCAATTAACGTCTGTGTTGCTGAAACAGTTATGGTTCTCAAAGAACACAAAAAAAAAAAAATATATATATATATATATATATATATATATATATATATATATATATATATAAATATATATATATATATATATAGAACCCCACCGTGACCCTAATAAAGGATAAAGCGGACGATAATGGATGGATGGGGTCATCACATGCAAAAGTGGGCGTGAGGTTACAGACTACCTCACTTCTCAACACTACTGATCCTATTGATCCGGATCCGGCCCCACCGTCAATTTGACACCCCTACATGATCGGTAACGATACAGAACCCTGGAGCAATGACGGATAAGTGTCTTGCTCAAGCTTAACTTGAGTGGACTTTTATATTTGAAAGATTAATTACCCCATACCCTTATCACAGAGACTCCTTGAACCACTCACATAGTGTACAGAGACCTCCAGAGCATTTCAGTGTTTCTCTCACAAATCAAAACAACTTACCCTCTGCAAAACCTTTCCGAAGGGCCACAGGAGATACCCTGACAGCTTCCAGCAGAGCTTCCCTGCAGTCAAGACGTAAACAACCGGGTTAACCAACAGCACCTGACCAACTGACTACCGAGTAGGGATTAGACGATTAATCGGGTTTGCAATTAATCGTGATTAAAAAAATCTAATTACTCAACATCGTCATGACGACATTCATGAGGAAAATATGCAAATTGCCAGTAGCATAATCTTTGGACAAAGTGGCGCAACTCGCTCAATAGAAAATAAATTTATACTTGTACTTACGAAGAAAAAAAAAAAGAATAAATAAAAAAATCATTCTTTCAAATGGATATTATTGTCTATGCTACAAAATAATTGTTTTTATGTTTCAACAATAATTTTATATTTCAACAATTTTTATTTCAACAAATGCCCTGCATTGGCTTTTTTTTATAACAAAATAAAATTGTGTGTTCATTTATTTATTATCTGCTTCTGAATCCTCTACTGGGGTCAAGATGTTTTTGGGCTCTGGGTAATCTATCGCGGACGGCACGGTGGCTTAGTGGTTGGCATGTTCTCCTCTCAGTGCTTGGGATTCCTGGTTCGAATCCCCATCTGGGTGGAGTTTCCATGTTCTCCCCGTGTCCTCATGGACAATTTCAAGGTCAATTGAGTTCTGCAAATTGCCCCACAGAGTGTGTTTGTGTGAGTGAGTGTGTGCCCAGTGATAGACTGTCCTGGGTGTATCTGCCCAGCTCCCAAAACGTTCTCCCCTGGATGGGCATGGGGAACCCCTATTATAGGATAAAGCGGAAGATAATGGATGGATGGGTAATCTATTGCTTCGCACACTCACACAGACACACACAAACTAATTTTATGTTTATATTAATAAATAACAAACATCAGAAAATGTTAATTGTTTGTGATTTTTGGCACTTTTTTTTTTTTTTTTTGGGGTAAAGTTAATTGTCGCAATATAATCATAGTGAAGTCGAAACATCGCCAGCATACCGTGAGGAATCCCGATAATGGTGCAGAACATCACTAAGCCAACAAGCAGATAGGATACGGACATCCACCAACCAAAGAACAGCAAGTAGATCACATTCCAAACGGTGACGTGGGAGCCTACACAATACGGAGAACGTGAACGCGGTACGAGACGCCGGTCAAGAAGAGTCCTGCTGTTCCTCAGACAGTCCACCGACCTGAATGTGGCTTGATGTAGATTTGCTCCGAATAGAGCTCCTTCACCAGGTCTGAGCGGTCCTCGATGGGACGCTCGGTCACGTGACTCTTCCACTTCCGGAAACCAAACTGCCCCAAACGTATTACACAATTAATAAAGGTTTTTACGCAATTATAGGAAAACTGATTAAAGTGTAAAAAGAGGACTAGCTACCAAGTAGTTATTGACCAGCTTGTGCGCCTCCACTTCGTTCTCAGCATGGAGGGCGGTCCTACAGCTGGCCTCCTGCCAATCGTCCTCAGGGCAGCGCGAGGGGACGGAGTGTCCTGGAACAACATCACTGTGGCTTTATGCTGTATGGACAGTTCATTAAAAACGTTCAGGTAGAAATAACAGGTCACCTCGACCTCTGGGTCCGGTCAGTATCAGTACCACTGATAAATTCGGAGATTTGGCTCCAGTCTAGGGCGGCACGGTGGCTTAGTGGTTAGCATGTTCTCCTCTCAGCGATAGTGATTCCCGGTTCGAATCCCAATCTGGGTGGAGTTTCCTTGTTCTCCCCGTGTCCGCGTGGGTTTCCTCCGGGTTCTCCGGTTTCCTCCCACAGTCCAAAAACATGGATCAAGTCAATTGAGTTCTCCAAATTGCCCCATATAGAGTGTGTCTGTGTGAGTAAGTGTGTATCCAGTGATAGCTTGGCGTCCTATCTGCCCAGTACCTGAAAAGTTCTCACCCCTCCCCCCCATGTTAATGATAATAAAATTTTCTTGAATCTCTTGAATCTGGAATTTGCCGACACGGCGCATCGTGTTGGCGCTACCCGTCACCCTGGTGTGTACTGAGGTTTGCTTACTGCGAGCGGTGAGGCACTTTGGGGTGAGGTTGTGGCTGAAATGGTGCGAGCCACAGGGTGAATGTGTGTCCATTTCCGGGTGACTGCTGGCCACACACAGTCGGTCACACTGGGAGCCACGGCGATAGCCACGGTGATCATGATCCCACGGGATTTCTAAAGATGTTCAGAGGGAAAACAAGTTAGTAACGAACCATGGCGTTAAGTTTGTTTAGTTTTTTTTTTTTTGTTTAAAACAGTTCCCGAAAAATCGCATGGGTCACATTTACACCACCACACTGAAAGGTGGCTTAGTGCTTGGCATGTTCTCCTCTTAGCGCTAGGGATTCCCGGTTTCCTCCCACGGTCCAAAAACATGGATCAAGGTCAATTGAGTTCTCCAAATTGCCCCATGTAGAGTGCGTCTGTGTGTGTGAGTGTAAACCCAGTGATAGATTGCCCCCCTGTCCTGGGTGAATCTGCCTACTTTATACTTATGTGGCGCTCATATAAAACCTGTGTGCCTTCAATCCATACAAGTGAGCAAGATAAAAATAGGGAAGAATCATTCAACTATCCGGGATTATTGTGTCACTCATTTACATTGAAAAAAAAAAACAAGCCAACATTATTTGACCAAACTATTAACTTTTTATTATAAACTATTCCAGAATTATTATCTTAACAGCAGAAACCCAAACGGTGGCCTTAACCCAAATAAGAAGGTTCTCATGTAGAAGACCTTTAATGGACTGGGAGATAAAACATTTTAACTCTGAACCAGGGGCATTTTTAAGGTTTAGAAACATCAGGGGCTTTAGCCCAGATCCCTTATTGCCCCCTCTGTCCTCTTTAAAAAATGCCCTTTCATTAGTGTATTTTTCAAACTGTTGTTACATTCATTTTGTTTGATCCTTCATTAGTTATATAAGTTATAAATTAACATATGAGATATGTCTGTCAGCAGTGGAGAGCACATTCAGTTCTAATAAATAATTAAAACGTTTGAAAAAACGAACCTGAGCTTCGGCAGAAAAGCAGATAAGAGTTTTAACGAGGTTTTGCTTTGAAATACCGTAAGTTTGCGACAGTTTGCGCCTAAGGAAAAAATCTGAAAGTTGAGAAGCTGCTCTTTACAGCCAACATACAGTTATTACGGTAACTTTACTCCTAAAACTGGCGAAAAAAATCTGTATCCCTCACACTCACACACACACACAGCATGGAAACACAAACAGCTGACGGTGACTCCATGGTTCGGTCCCGCTGCTGGAGGACAGGCTGCAGAGAATGCTGCTCTCATTTGATTCGGGGCAACTGACAAAACACCTTTAACCCCGAAAGCCCAGGACTAACGACGCGCCTGCTCTGAACCTGCATCAAAATTGTCTCATTAAAATAAAAATAAACGCGTCTGAATCTTTGAAAGCTTTTTCTCGCGGCTTTATTTGCGATAAAACTCAAATAATTAGTCGAACACCCGGATCAGGGTTTTTAGGACTGAAACGTTGCTTTGCGGGTTGAATCCACTAATCACACCTCACTTAATGACTTCACCTTAATTACTCCAGCCATGACGTCTGCAGACGGCTGAGACGCTCACCTATGCTGCTGCCGTACAGGTGAGATGATGTGTGACCGTTTACCTGAGCTGTCCACTGTGGACCTCCGTCTCACGCTCTCCACGTCAGTGGACATTGTGCGTTCGGCGTTCGCGCGGCTTCACCTCCACGCACCCCCCACCGCCCCCAAACAGACTAAGAGGGTTCCGCGGGAGTCGACTCCCCTGGTTTGAGTTGTTCAATTGAATCGGTTCGTAATAAACGCATATATAATTCGCTAATACCATTTACACGGCACAAGAGAAAAAGAATCAAACGCATTTTAAGGGTTCTCAAGGGTTGGCGCCCTCTAGTGGAATGTTTCACTGTTACCGTGGGCAGTCCAGGTAAGAAATAAACTTGCGATTCAGAGATTCGCAGGGCAAAATCTAACCAACACCAGGCTTTAAAAATACATAAGGATTACATTTTTAAAGACACATTCGTACTCTTCACGATTCATTTTTGTTTATTGAGGCAAAGTGAACGCGTTAAAGGCAATGAAGCTGTTACACAGTAAGCTGTAATATACTTTATGCATAATCACATTTGCCTCAGTAGAAAGATGATTTTAATAAAAAGTTTATTTTTTGTTTTACTCGAGTTGATTTTGTAGTTTATAGTGTTACTAATATAAACGCCATCTAGCGGCGCGTGGCGCTATTACAGGTGGCAGACTCAGCTATAATTCAAAGTGAACGTCTCGATTTTTCGATTTAAGAAACGCAGCGTAAATTTAACCAACACAAGACTTTTAAAATGTGTTATTTTGCAGAGTGTCTGTTTTAGTGAGGATTCAGAGATTTACAGAAAAAAAATGTACAAAAGAAGAAAGAAATCAGGTTGTGAACATATTTATTGATCACAGAACGTGATGGAGGTGATTTTTATAGATTAAAACCTTAAAACCACAAAAAATTTTTTAAAGAAATTGCAAGGGGTCGTAAGGCAAAAAAAGCTTAATTAGCTTACAAATGATTTAATTGTGCATCAATATACTTTTATTTATTTACTGACCAGAAATAAATGAAGTATCTGTACAATATAAGCACCGAGTGTAAATACACATTATTATTATTATTATTATTATTATTATGTACCAAAGAAAATTACAGCACAATGTTCTCTTAGGGTTTTAAAATAGTTTATAAATATAAACATCCAAAAGCTTATGTTTCTGTACCTTGTGGACTTCTCACAGACCTGTAGGTGGTTAACTTCTGATCATCTTAGTTCTAAATCTGAGATGTTTAATATGGAGTTGAACCTGTAATCTTTTATTTACTGACCTGGTTTTTAATCTCTTGTTTTTTAAACTTCCAACGCTGATGAATGAACGGTGGAAGAGTGGCTTTTCACAGCAAGAACTTTCTAGGTTAGATTCCTGTGCACAGTAAGCAGAAGCCATTCTGTGTGAGATTTGCATGTTCTCCTTTTTGCATGAAGGCATGAGGTTTAATTCTGCAAGTTTCATCGCTACAGTGCACATGATCATTTCTGTGGGAGTTTGCATGTTCTCCCTTGCCTGTCCTCTGAGACTCCAGTTTCCCTTAACAGTCCATAAAAATACTACAAATGAAAGTGAACACTAAACAGATCCTAAAATGCCTACAGGGTGTATGATTCCGCTCCGTGTTTCCATGCCCTTCATAGTATAAATACTGGGACAGGTACCACGACCTGCAGCCCAGATAAGGATAGTGGGATTATCAAATAAACAAATGTTTAATGAGCTTATGATGCTCCGTGTAGATCACTGACAGAGACCTTGGAATGTAATACTGAGGGGCATCCACGTTGTATCGGTTGCAGGCCAACGGATGTTATCAATCCACACAAAGCTTTTTAACTTGTACTGTTCCGTACTACTGAAAAACTAGGACACGAGAACATAAAACGTAACACAAAGCAACACTAATGTATCTACAGCTCGGAAAACACATGGTATAAAAATAACACATCTCAAAACAACATCTCAGAAAAAATCATTTCAGATTAAAATGTACACTACAGCTACACTACCCGAGCACATTACTGATGACACCGCATGTACTCCAACTATATCAATTAGCCAATCACGTGGCGGCAGCAGTGTAACATAAATAACATCCTGCTACGAGTTCTGTTCGTCACAACCAGAACACATTTCAGTGACCTCACCGAGTTCCAGTGCTGCATGCCTGATGCTCTATACGAAAAAAAAACAACATCCAGCGGCAGTTTTCAGATTGAAAAAAAGTGAGGTCAGAGGAACACCCATACCTTGAGGTGGATGGGCTGCAATAGCCAAAACACCACTCATATTGGTGGTGTTTTTTTTTTTTTTTTTTAAATACAGTTCTTGGTGAGTGTATTAAATCTATAGTATAAAGCAGACCCTTGCTTGCTGCTGCACCAGGCAGCCGACTAAACGCCCGCAGATTATACGTTTCAAAAATAAAGATTTTGTCGATTTTAAAGTATTCACACTTTTACAGATGTACGTTCATAACGGCATGCTGCAGGTCCGAACCTCCGATTACAGAGTGTGAGGTCGTTTATTACTGAATCCCAGCGGTAATGTATGAAGTATGAGGATTCTGACACACACACACACACACGCACACACACACACACACTACAAAAGCAGTCCTGCGTTGTACGGAAAAGCACGGCATACAGTAAAAAAAAATTCAGCAGAGGCTCCAGCTTAGTGCAACTTTCACGATCAACTTCATGCTGTAAATGCAAAATGCTGACACTGCACATTCTGTGTTGTGGTTATCTGGATGTTTTTTTTTTTTTTTTTTTTACACTGATGATGTCATCACATGGTATGAGATTAAAATGTAGTTTTGGGTTCAAGTAGAAATCCAACCTGCCTCATTAGATTTGTCTCTGGTCGTCTCACCCTGGGTTTTTAATGCCTTTAATGCCTTCCATGCAAATAACCAGGGCCTCCAATCAGAGTAGTCATTTGAATCACGTGTTCACTTTTGCCATCCAAACCAAATGTCTTCGCAGGATTTTGCGCCAGCTAAAAGGTCTTCACGCATTGCCCTTTAGGTTCCTGGTGAACGTGCCCCATGGGTTCCATCTCCTGCCCCTGTGCCTGGGAGAATGCCCACCTGGATGCAGAAACCCTCTCAGAAATCAGAGTCAGCATCCATCAGCTGGGCCTCCATTAGGTTGGTTCTGGAGTGGTTCGTGGTGGGCTTTCTACCCTCCGATCTGGGAGCGGCCGCCGTCCAGGCACCGCCCACCTGCGGGTTCACCTGCTGGTTCCGGAAGGCGCTTTGGGATGGCCAGTTCGGCTGTTTACAGTAGCCCGGCGTCAGAGGGTTGGCGAGGTCAAAGGCTGGATCTCTGCCGTGCTGGATCGATGAAACACACCCAAATGCCGCGTAACGGCCCTGGTACGGGATCGGGTAGGAGGGTCGGATTTCGGGAAGGGCCCCTGGAAGGATGTTCTCCTCCTGCTGCCGTTGCTGCTCCCATAGGTTGGCGACGAGGCTGCGATGTGCCGGGAGACGGGGGAGACGGGGAACCGCACTTGGGCCGAACTCCCGGCGACGGTGGACCGGGTTCAACTCGGCGGCAGGTTCCACCGGTCGAGGCTCTTTCCTTCTCTTCTTCTTCTTCCTCTTTCGTTTCATCATCTCGGGCGAGATCTCTGCCTCCACCATCCACAATTTGTTTCTCTCTTCCGGAGGAGGCACTGTGGGAGGAGAACAGGTTAGGAGTCGCTGCAGAACAATGGAAATGTACCAAATATTCTTCTATTGCCCATTGGCTCAGAGATGTCATGTCGTTTTTAAAACTTGAGAAAATTAAATATGCATTGAGAGGATGTGCAGCTACTTTTTAGAGCAAGTGGAAACCTTTGATTTCTTATTTACATTTGGTCATTTGGCAGATGCTTTTATCCAAAGCGACATACAAAGTGAGCACAGGGTTCATCACAACATCCCTGGAGCAATGAGGGTTAAGGTTCTTGCTCAAGAACCCACACTTGTAACTGCAGTGGACCTGGGATTTGAACCCCAACCTTCAGATTGATACCCCAATGCCCTAACCAACCCCTAACCACCAAGGGAGCTACCACGCCCTTATTTCACCAATCTGGCAGTTTTTCCCCAATTAAATGTGTGCTCTCATTTTGTTTTTCAGTTTTTTTATTTCTCTTTTGTTTGATATATATATACACACACACACACATCCATCCATTATCTTCCACTTTATCCTCTATTAGGGTTGCGGGGGGGTTCCCGATGCCCATCTAGAGGAGAACGTTTCGGGCGCTGGGCAGATACACCCAGGACAGGGCACCAATCTATCAATGTACACACACTCACTCACACAGACACACTCTATATGGGGCAATTTGGAGAACTCATTTGACCTTAATCCATGTTTTTGGACTGTGGGAGGAAACCCACGCGGACACGGGGAGAACATGCAAACTCCACCCAGATGGGGATTGGAACAGGGAATCCCTAGTGCTGAGAGGAGAACATGCTAAACCACTAAGCCACCGTGCCGC
This sequence comes from Corydoras maculifer, assembly GCA_019802435.1. NCBI lineage: Eukaryota > Metazoa > Chordata > Actinopteri > Siluriformes > Callichthyidae > Corydoras > Corydoras maculifer. The sequence goes on along the minus strand of JAFMOD010000813.1, from coordinate 707,666 downwards.
CCAATATATAGATATATATAAGAAATCGCTGCAGTAGGGAAGTGAGTAATTCAAAATTCATCCAATTTACAGTCCCTTTGAGCTAAAACCCTAAACTTGGATATTAGACAGAGTACAGTACTATTTATTTATTTGCTCTTATATAAAATCCCTGATCTGGCCACCCATTCATCGGTGTCCGGCACCGTTTGAGACCAGCCTTCTTTGTCAGGGTTCAGTTTTCTCCACCATCTCTACAGCCACCCCCAATCTCATGTAGCATGTTTCAGCTCGAATACTCACCAGGTGTCCCGGTGGGCGTCACTGAAATGTCCTGAGGCAGAATGGCGCCTCTTCGTGCCACCATTTTTGTAACGTGCTGGGCCCACGCGGAAGACATTTCCATGGACGGTTCATTGATTTCAAAGTTGATTCCAGCTGAAAGTTGATTCCAGGAGAGAGAGACGCCAGAGCACATGTTCAGTAACGAATCAGAACTTTTATAGTGTATATGTTTTATAAGATGTAGACACTTAAAACACGTGATAATGAATACATTTAAGAAAAAACACACTCAGACTAAAATGCAATGATACAGATTCACAGAAAGGACCTTCATTCAACCGATTTGGAATTAAATCCAGGACCTTCTCGATCTGAGGCTGAATTTTTAACCACTGCACCACCTGCTGCCACATGTTTCCTTTATCACACATGAAGTGTGTATATATGGGGGGGGGGGGGGGGGGGGGGGGGGGGGGGGGGGGGGGGGGGGGGGGGGGGGGGGGGGGGGGGGGGGGGGGGGGGGGGGGGGGGGGGGGGGGGGGGGGGCCGGGTTCTCCAGTTTCTTCCCACAGTCCAAAAACATGGATCAAGGTCAATTGAATTCTACAAATTAGATTGTCGTCCTGTCCTGGGTGTATCTGCTCAGCGCCCAAGACGTTCTCCCCTGGATGGGCATGGGGAAACCCCCCCCCCCCCCGCGACCCTAATAGAGGATAAAGCGGAAGATAGTGGACGGATAAGTAAGCCTTTGCTATTGTGATACTCTTGAACCCTAACTCACCTGTTGTGTGATCCGTGTGGCCATCGGCGCAAAAGGACGAAATAGTCTAAACCCTGTCTCCATTCCTCCTTCGTACCCGTCCCTCATTACACTAACATTTTACAGGCTCTACAGGTTCTGTCTCACTGATGTGGAACCACAGCAGTACAGTTTCAGGTTCTGAAACACTCCCTGTGGTTCCTCGCGTTCTCGGGCAGACCGCGGTCAGCGCTCTACGTACCCACGGGCCCGTCGTGGGAGACGGTGTGCATGCTGAAGGACAGTTCTTTTTCCGGGTTGATTTGCAGTTCCTTCCGTTTGGAGAACGCTTTGGCGATCATCTTGCTCTTTTTGATGCGCTTGGGCTCGTCGTCGCTGCAGCCAATAATTCTGCAATGTACACGTGTACAATTGTTAGTGTATCCATCCTACTTACTGAATCACAGATGACCTGACGAACCGGAGGCCATTTTAATGCACAACGCGTCTATTTTAAGTTAGACACAAACACTTCATCAACATGGGCACCAAACCAGACCTGTGTGTGTTCCCACTCACGAAATGCCACCGAGAACCATAAACTTTCAAATTCAGATTCAAACTAATGTCACATATAAATCTGAAACCATAAAAATGTGTAAAACTGAAAAGAAAAAGAAACAATCAAGTACACATACATAATAATTACAGTAATAATAATAATAATATAATAATAATCCCCAGCACTGAGAGGAGAACATGCCAACCACTAAGCCTCCGTGCCGCCCCCCCTTAAAGAACCTATTTCTTATAAACTTACCGAAACCAAGTGCGTTTCCAAATCAGGATGGTGGCTTTTGTCCACACCCAGGTGCTCATCGCGATGCCCGTCCCAAACATGGAGAACAGATTGATCTTCTCCACCAGCAGACTGGGCCGGTTCTTAATGGTGCACTCAGGGACCGGTTTGTTGAACTTGTGAGCGATGGTCACATTGGCTTCACAGCTGAAGAGTTCAAAATGGATAAATATTAAATGTCAATTAATCAATTCGATGTCCCTCTTTCAGCATTAAAGGAGTGGAAATCTTAGAACACATTGTGATTGGCTGAATATTCATTCATTCATTCATCATCTTCCGCTTTATCCTCTATTATTACACTATTCTACAGATACACTCAGGACAGGGCGCCAATCTATTGCTGGACACACACTCACTCACACACATACACTCTATATGGGGAAATTTGGAGAACTCAATTGACTTGATCCATGTTTTTGGACTGTGGGAGGAAACCGGAAAACCCGGAGGAAACCCACGCAGATACGGGGAGAACATGGAAACTCCACCCAGATGGGGATTCGAACTGGGAATCCCTAGTGCTGAGAGGAGAACGTGCTAAACACTAAGCCACCGCGCCTTGGCTGAATATTTTAAACAAAAAAATATTAAAAATAAAATAAAATGCTCACAGAACAAATTCCCTGAAGCTTTTTTCCCAAATCTCCTGGTTAAAAAAGTCATAGAAATGGCATCCGAAAGTGATGAAAACGAAGCCGAAGGCCAAGAAGCCGAAAGTACCTGTAAACACACACACACACAAACACACACCACAAAACCTTTAAGCCGTGAAGAGGGGCTTTGCACTGTACATACCATGTAATGAAAAACATACAGAAAACTGAATAATCACTAGAAATGGGAGAACATACCAAGTCGCAGCATGGTCTCGTTGATTTTACTTGCTGCCTTTTCGCTCAGCAGTCCAGGATGGTTACTTTTAATTGAAAACAAAGTCATGACACCTGCACGAGGCAAAAAGAAACCATTCAAGTGAAGGTTAGGGCTGTGCACTACGAACAGATTACAATTGTCTGAAAAGGCCTGTGGGGTGCGATGAGACGCAGTAACCATAACGATCATCCCCCTGTGGACCAGAAACCTTGACCTGAATGGTCCACCATCCAGGTATCGCCACAGGCTTTCGGTTTGGTAGTATGGTGCATAACACATCTTTTATCACTTTATCCTTTATTCTCTATTAGGGTCGCGAGGGGGTTCCCCATGCCCATCCAGGGGAGAAGGTTTCGGGCGCTGGGCAGATACACACAGGACAGGATGCCAATCTATCGCTGGACACACACTCACACACACACACACACACACTCTATATGGGGCAATTTAGAGAACTCAATTGTCTTTGATCCATGTTTTTTGGACTGTGGGAGTAAACCGGAGAACCCGGAGGACACGGGGAGAACATGGAAACTCCACCCAGATTGGGATTCGAACCGGGAACATGAGAGGAGAACATGCTAACCACTAAGCCGCTGTGCCGCCCTCATTAACAAGCACTACATTTTTATTCGACCACTTTGGGCTACTAGGCCCAATCCCATCGAGTACTCTAGCTGAAGTGCCCTTGGGCAAGGAACCTAACCTCAATTGTTCCCTGGGCACAGTATACAGGACTGCCCACCACTTTGGGCTTACTTCACTCAGTGTGTGTATATATATGTGTGTGTGTGTGTTTGTGTGTGTGTGTGTGTGTGTGTGTCACCATGTCATACATATGGGTTAAATGTGGAAGACAAATTCCTCTGTGTAAACATACAGTCGGCAAAATAGTTCACTTTATCACTTAGTTAAGTATTTATGGATTAGTAAAGGGCGGCACGGTGGCTTAGTGTTTGGCATGTTCTCCTCTCAGCTCTAGGGATTCCCGGTTCGAATCCCTATCTGGGTGGAGTTTCCATGTTCTCCCTGTGTCTGCAAGGGTTTCTTCCGGGTTCTCCGGTTTCCTCCCACAGTCCAAAAACATGGATCAAGTCAATTGAGTTCTCCAAATTGCCCCATATAGAGTGCTGTGTGAGTGAGTGTCTGTTCAGTGATAGATTGGCGCCCTGTCCTGGGTGTATCTGCCCAGCGCTGAGACGTTCCCCCCTGGATGGGCATGGGGAACCCCCCCGTGACCCTAATAGAGGATAAAGCGGAAGATAATAGATTGATGGATAAGTAAGCCTCTGCTAGTGTGACACTCTTGAACCCTAACTCACCTCTTATGAGAAAATAACCTCCAACGATGAGCACCAAGCCGATGGGAGCAAGGACGAAGCCGGCGCGGTATCTGTAATTCCTGTACCCAACAAAGCAGATCCCACTAACGGAGTCGCCATCGACCTGCGAGACGTCAAACATACGTTAAAAAAACGCAAACAGGCCGCAAAACAGAACACAAAACACCAGCGCGAAGTGGGAGCGTACCTCCGCGATGGCCAATATCGCCACGGTGAGAATGAACGGGATGGACCATGTGATTAGATGGAAATATGACGTCTTGCCGGACAGAGGCTGGTGGGTGGTGCCGAGCGCCTTAAACGATGCGTGCCAAGCAAAGGTCAGCATGACGAACCAGATGACGCCGGACATCAGGGAGTAGTACACGATGATAAAGATGATGACGCATGAAAGTGTCTCCGTGGATCTAACAAGGATGAAAAGCCAATCAGAGCACTCGATACAGACACGTTCGGTCATTTTAAACCCTCCGGCGCAAAGCGCATCCTTACGATGGTTCTCCCAGTCGCATGGTGGTGTCGCTTTTGCACACGATCTCTTCGCGAGCTCCGTCCATGAACTGGGCCAGCCACCCAATGCTGCCCACGAAGAAGCAGGCGTTGACGTAAAAAAGGATGACGGCGGGGTAGCGGTTGGAGTTTTTCCAGTCAGCAAGAAACGTAGCCTGAAAAGAAAGAAGAAGAAATCCAATGGATTGGACTTGTTTTGTTCGCAGTTCAGTTACGTATCCGGGAATTTATTAAAGACAAATTGAAGGTCATTTATTCCGGTTCGAATCCCAATCTGGGTGGAGTTTCCATGTTCTCCCCGTGTCCACATGGGTTTCCTCCGGGTTCTCCGTTTTCCTCCCACATTCAAAAAACATGGAGCAAGGTCAATTGAATTCTCCAAATTGCCCCATATAGAGTGTGTCTGTGTGAGTGAGTGTGTGTCCAGTGATTGGCGCCTTGTCCTGGTGCCCGAAATGTTCTCCTCTGGATGGGCAAAGGGACCCCCCAACCCCCCCCCCTCACACCCATAGTAGATGAAAAACAATGGATGGATGGATTCACATTCGACATTGAATCCATGTCTTTTGGACTGTGGGAGGAAACCGGATAACCCGGAGGAAACCCACATGGACACGGGAAGAACATGGAAACTCCACCCAGATGGGGATTCAAACCGGGATTCCCTAGTGTTGAGAGGAGAACGTGCTAAATACTAAGCCACCCTGCCGCCCCTATGCAGGCAATCAATAATTCAAAAACCTTTTTCACATAAACACTCCTCACAATCATTTCCTCCTAAACACCTCCTTAAAAATATATAATAAAATGTGTAAGTGTGCCAACTATTGGAGAGGTTCCACGTTTTTAGTGTGTTTTTTTTTTTTTAGGTTTTGACGATTTGGGCGGCACGGTGGCTTAGTGGTTAGCATGTTCTCCTCTTAGCGCTAGGGATACCGGGTTCGAATCCCCATCTGGATGGAGTTTCCATGTTCTCCCCGTGTCCGCGTGGGTTTCCTCCGGGTTCTCCGGTTTCCTCCCACAGTCCAAAAACATGGTTCAAGTCAATTGAGTTCTCCAAATTGCCCCATATAGAGTGTGTTTGTGTGTGTGTGAGTAACTGTGTGCCCAGTGATAGATTGCTCCCCTGTCCTAGGTGTATCTGCCCAGCGCCCGAAACGTTCTCCCCTGGATGGGCATGGGGAACCCCCCTGCGACCCTAATATAGGATAAAGCGGAAGATAATGGATGGATATTGACGATTTTGTAAAAATAAAACCATCTTCCCTGCAATTCCTTCTCGTCGCACTAGAGGCAAGCATGTCACCGTTTTAATGTTGCGACTTTAAAGGAACGTGAATCACTTGGCAAAGCTAAATAATGACTATATGTTTGTGTTACGTTGTTTGCAACGCAGTTATTTCGTGTAATTTGATCTAAACTCCTAATTTGAATCTAATCTGACGTCCAAAGGTGCTTCTGAATTCACTTACCAGAGTGAAGAACGTGCAGAGCAGGGTGATGGATCCGAAGATGGCGATGTAGCTGTGCATGTCGGAGTGCTCTGCCTTGGTGAACAGAGGATTGTCACACTGGATGCCACAGCCCTCCACATCCTTGTACCAGCTTGCCTGGATGTCGGTTTTGACAAGAGGAGGCTCGCACTGTCCAGAGGTGTTGAACTTAATCTTCTGTACCTCGTTCTGGATTAAGAGAGAAGAACACATTTAACGTCCGACGGGGACCGACCGAAGGGCCGGATGTGACCCCAGTGTGGTAAAATGCCCTGGTGCGCATTAAAGGCTTAGAAATCATAAGCCCCGTCCTCCACCCACAAGCCTTTCGACAGGCTCATACCTGACAACCTATAGGGAACTGCTCCTTGTTCTCACACTTCAGGAAGCTGGGCCACCCACGTTCCTGTTCCACGATGTTGCAGGGCTGGCGGGTGGCTTGGCAGAGCTGCTGACTGGGGAGCTCCACTCTGCCGTTTTCACACTTGGGCATGTACACAGCGCACAGCAAGGGCTGAATAACCGCCCAACAGCGAGGAGCATTTCTCAGGCCTACGGAAGAACAGAACCAGGGGGTCATGCACGTTACCGTCTCTGGTAACCAGGCACTTCCATCCATCTATCCATTATCTCCCGCTTTATCCTATATTTGGGTCGCAGGGGGGTTCCCCATGCCCATCCAGGGGAGAACGTTTCGGGTGCTGGGTAGATACACCCAGAAAAGGACGGCAATCTATCACTGGACACACACTCACACACACACACACTCTATATGGGGCAATTTGGAGAATTTAATTGACCTTGATCCATGTTTTTGGACTGTGGGAGGAAACCGGAGAACCCGGAGGAAACCCACGCCGACACGGGGATAACATGGAAACCACTAAGTACCAGGCATTTTATTTTTCATTCTAATCACAAGGAAAATATTCTGTATGAGGATGACAGATTTAGGTATTGTATCCAATTCGGGGCGGCACAGTTTTATTTCATGGTTTAGCATGTTCTCCTCTCAGCGCTAGGGATTCCCGGTTCGAATCCCCATCTGGGTTGAGTTTCCATGTTGTCCCCTGTCCTGGGTGTATCTGCCCAGCGCACGAAACGTTCTCCCCTGGATGGGGAAATATGTAAATGTAGATGTAGCTGTAAGGTCTTTGAGGTTAAACTGTGAATGAGGCGCAATAATAATTAATAGCTCATTAACGGGTTCTAATCGTTATGCTGAGTGACGAAAATGACCGTGTATGCAAATCAGCTGCGGATCAGTTTGGGATGCACGAAAATGCCATTTAAAGCTTCATTAACGATTAAAAACAATATAATGTAACGGTTTTCTTTATAGGGCGGCACAGTGACTTAGTGGTTAGCATGTTCTCCTCCCAGCACTAGGGATTCTCGGTTTGAATCCCCATCTGGGTGGAGTTTCCATGTTCTCCCCGTGTCCGCGTGGGTTTCCGCCGGATTCTCCGGTTTCCTCCCACAGTCCAAAAACATGGATCAAGGTCAATTGAATTCTCCAAATTGCCCCATATAGAGTGTGTGCCCAGCGATAGATTGACGCCCTGTCCTGAGTGTATCTGCCCAGTGCCAGAAACGAGAAACGCCCCCCCCCCCCGCGACCCAAATGGAGGATAAAGCGGAAGATAATGGATGGATGGATGGATGATTTTTCTTTATAGTCTCTGTGTTCTGGTGGTAACGTGGCGTACAATCAACTCGTTTAGTGATCAACATTTTTGCATACGATGTGTTTTTGTTTACAAGAATTGTTTTAATGGGTAATTCGTCATAGATCACAGGGTTTATTAAACGTAAACAGGTTTTTTTTTCCCGGTGCGCCAGTATTAACATCTTTACGGTTCGGATCTGATTCGCGCTACAGAAGCGGGGTTCTAAAGGGGTATTCGGGGGTATTTATTTGTCCCTGCAGTAAACATCTCTCACCCGACCACATAGTTAACTTTTCCTGGGCTTGCTCCTGAGTGTCGGAGTCCTCAGCCAGCAGCAGGGACGTGTGTGTGTAGGGCAGCGGCGACCCCAGGCATGTGTTGCTCTTCAGAACTTCACACGTTGTGGTTCTTTTGCAAAGATCCGAGAAGCCGCTGTCGTTGTGCAGAACCACGGCCTGCGTGGACATCCCACAGCCGGCCCAGACGCCAAGCATCCAGAGGGCTCCAACAATGGACTCGCCGCGACGAGAGGACATCTTGGAAAACGGTTCAAGTTAAAAAAAAAAAAAAAAAGAAGTTTATCCTCAAAAACAAATCCAAAAGAGTCCAATGGTTCCTGACGCCAAAGCCGGGTTCATGACTGTACCGTAAACAGGCTCACGATAACAGCTGAACCAACTCCTCACATAGTTCCTAAGTTTCCAAGTTAAAAAAAAAACCAACAAAAAACCCCTAAACCTCATTTACAATCCAAACTTTTCATCCTGAGATCAAAGGCACCGCTTCACTGCCTTTGTTTCCAAAGCGCAAAAAACAATGCGCACGTAGCTCCAACTGCGTAAAAGTTCGTTTAAAACGGAAAGAAACGCAGCCAAGAAACTCCAAAAGCACAAAATGGGACCACCATCCCCCACTTTTCGGATGGAGGAGGGAAATGGGCTCGAAAACTGGTGTGTAACCCGATCCCCGGGTTCAGCCCCTTCCATTTACGCAGCTTAAAAAAACTGTTTCTGGAGTTTTTGCGACGACGCAGGAACTCGGACGGGTTCGGATCGTGTATAAAAAAATCTCCCACGGTTCCTCCCGTGATAAAACACTTTAATAACATGAAGAATACAGCGCAGACAGGGGTGTCCACATCCTCCCACCCCTAACACAGTTAAAAGAGTGCCCTGCATGCCACACCGCTCAGCTCAATACCTCACACACTCGTCTGCTTTCCATCTGCCCTGTAATGTGGTCAAATAAACAGGAAAACACAACATAACTTATTCCTTTCAAGAAAACACACACACACACACACACACACACACACACACACACACACACACGTGTTTCTGTTGACTTGTTTTTTAAACACTATATAAAATTGCTGGATCGTGGAAACAACTGTGGGTTTGAAAAACATCCCATTACCACCATAGAAGATGAGCTGGAAAAACACACACAAGGGCAAACTTGTATAGAAATTACCCTTCATTGTGGAACATAAAGCTTGGAGCCAAGTTTTCGCCCAAAAAAAAAAAAAAAACCACAAAAAAGAAACAATAAAACTAAGATCAAATCAAATCAGGTTTATTTGTCACATATGTAGATTTACATGGTACAGCCAGCAGTGAAATTCTTTCCTGACTTGTCTACATAAAGTTAAAATTTTAAGAAAAACAGAATAAAGATAAAATAAAAATAAAATAAAATAGATAATAAACCTTAATTTTTAAAATTATTACCTTAATGATGTGAGGTTGATTATATCATGCACATGTCCACCTGAGATTGTATTCAAAGGACAAAACATTTTTGACTATGTTCTTAAACCCTGGCATTATAAAAGCGTAAAATTATTGCTTTCTATAAGTTTTGGGGAATATTTATGTGCATTACCTTCTCTGACCAGTAGATGGTATTAATACTCTATTCAGGCAGCATTCCGTAATGAATGAAGGCTGAAATTATAAAGCGCCATAATAAAAAAAAGACTGAAATAAAATTTGTAGTTTAATGTTTGCACGTATTAAATCTTACCTGATAAATTTATTTCATACACAAAACGAGTAGAGTTTATACATCATACGAGTTGATTATGCAGTTTAATCGAGCTCACCCCGAACAATCGTGTGTGTCACGTTAAATACTATAAAGGAATAAATTAAAATTAAATTAAAACTGAAATGGAAACCGAACATTTAATCAGCTGAAGGCATATGACAGTGGGTGCAATGCTGCTTCAGTGGAGTATTAGTGCCATCTACAGGTGAGAAAGGGTACTGTGCCTAGGTTTCATCGTGTATATAAATATAAGTTTTTTTTTATTAAGTATTCTGAGATAATTAATGCCACAATTAAAAGAGAAAAGGTATACACCCTCCTCATGTCCTTTACATCAGGTCAACAAATGACAAAATGACAAAATGCCACAAATAAAAGAGAAAATGTTTGCATCATCCCCATGTCCTTTACAAAAGGTCAACAAATGATAAAATGACAAAGAGGTAACAGCACATTATGATAACATGTGGTGCGACTGCTTTACAATCTAAATAAAGATTATTATTAGAATTATAATATAATATTATTAGAAGTAGTAGTAACTACCAATGCAATTGTAATTACAAAGAAAGCATTAGTGCAAATGAGATGTTTTTAATAAGGAAAAAAATACATTCATGTTTTATTTCTAGTGTTTAATACAGTGCAATAGAAACTGTAGTAATCTCCGATCAAATTCTTCTGGAATACACAAAAAATACTAACAGAAAAACATTTAAAACATTTAGAAATCTGTCAAAAAATATAACAAAGCAGGACGAAATTACTGGGCAGCAAAATAACCCCAAAGATTACGGTGAGTGGCGGTACGATGGCTTAGTGGTTTAGCAAGTTCTCCTCTAAGCGCTAAGGATTCCTGGTTCGAATTCCCATCTAGGCTGAGTTTCCATGTTCTCCCCGTGTGCGCGTGGGTTTCCTCCGGGTTCTCCGGTTTCCTCTTACAGTCCAAAAACATGGATCAAGTCAATTGAATTCTCCAAATTGCCCCATATAGAGTGTGGCTGTGTGAGTGAGTGTGTGACCAGCGATGGATTGGCACCCTGTCCTGGGTGTATCTGCCCAGCGCCCAAAACGTTCTCCTCTGGCCCTGGATGGGCATGGGGACCCCCCCCCCCCTGGATGGGCATGGGGAACCCCCCCCCGCGACCCTAATATAGGAAAAAGCGGAAGATAATGGATGGATTACGGTGAGTTACAAGAGAGTGCAGTCAAACATCTGTTAATTCTGCAAGAGTTATACAGACCAATAGATATTATTTTTTACATTTGGTGATGTTTAACCACAACCCCCTCAAAAAATATTGGAATAATTAATTCATGCAGTCATTAATTCATTATTCACAGACCAACCTGTACACTTGACTGTAAACTCACCCCCAGATTAAATCACATCATACTTTTGGAACTTACAGATCTGTAATAATAAATCAGTTGTGGCTGATTGCTGTCCCACTGTTTTATAACCCCCCCCGTTTTCGTCCTTACGGTGGCCTGTTTAGTTTTTGTCTCCAATTTTTATCACGTTGGTACGTTAATTAATTTTGGTTTTCATAAGTTTACCTTTTTAAGTTTATCTTCAAATCTATTCTAGGTACGTTGTTTTGTTCTGTCCTTTTGTTTTGTGCGTTTGTTAAATAAACTTCTTTGGGTCTAAGTTTATTCTGCAGTCTCCTGCTCTTTCTCGTGCTCCTTACTGCCCCCAGTGGCACGACGTGGCATGGTTCCGAGTTTGTTGTAGGATACTGTCTACTCTGGGGAATTGTTAAAAAGTTTTAGGTAACATTGATACAGAAACACACACACACACACACACACACACACACACACACACACACACACACAC
>JAFMOD010000813.1:675386-695525 GCA_019802435.1 Corydoras maculifer | reverse complement strand
TATATATATATATATATATATATATATATATATATATATATTTTTTTTTTTTTTTTTTTGAACTGTTCTAATTTCTAATATATCCATCCTCCCATTATCTTCTGCTTCATCCTATATTAGGGTCGCCGGGGTTCCCCATGCCCATCCAGGGGAGAACGTTTCGTGCGCTGGGCAGATACACCCAGGACAGGATGCCAATCTATCGCTGGGCACACACTCCCTCACACAGACACACTTTATATGGGGCAACTTGGAGAACTCAACTGACCTTGATCCATGTTTTTGGACTGTGAGAGGAAACCGTAGAACCCGGAGGAAACCCACGCTAACATGGGTAGAACATGGAAACTCCACTCAGATGGGGATTCGAACCGGGAATCCCTAGCGCTGAGAGGAGAACATGCTAAGCCACCGTGCCGCCACTTTTAATATATATATATATATATATATATATATATATATATATATATATATATATTAAAAATTAGAAAAGAAAAGAAAGGGTGAAACGGTGCTGTTATTCTGATGGTGTTATTAATTAGACTATTTGAACTCTGCTGGGAGATGAATGCACAGCGACGCCTCGTTCCTTAAAATGCTGAACTCTGATTGGTGGCAGTAATATGGGCGTGGTCGCGCAGCGGCTTAAGAAATCAGCGCGTTTAAGAGATGAGAAACTGAGAAACTGCAAGATTTTAAAAACCCATTGTGTGTTTTTTTAATCAATGAAAAGCTAGACCATACGTTTTGTAATTTTAAAGTACTTTTTTTTTTTTTTGTAAAGAACGAAGTGCGGTGATAAAATTATATAAAACTAAGAATACATTTGCATACGTCACGTTCTGTAAAGGTAAATTTTTTTATTTACTCTGTGAAGAATGAAAATAACGGTATAGACTTTTGAAAAAGCAAAGAGAGGAAGATCGAGCAGATCGGGCACGAAAAGACGCACAGAGCTCGAACGATGAGAAGTCGGCTGGAACTTTGAAGTCGGTCGGCGTTCAAACTACAAACAAATTCAGAGGACAGAAAAGTCCGATGAGGCTGAAGGCTGCAAGAATGGACCTGCTGAGAAAACTATGGACTGCAAGGAAGCTGATTCTGGTGGTGATGATCCCACTGTCTCTGCTGCCCCTGCCTCTCATCCACCCGAGCAGCGTGAGTACCTCCACCCGACGGGGCCTTTGATCCACATCAGACACTGCGACCCAAACGGTTTCCATAAAACTACCAACTTTAAACAGATCAATTACTCTGAATATTATAAATGGGTTATTTTGAAGGATTAACTAATAAACAGATGTAATCTCAGAGAAATTATTATATAATTAAGGGAGTGGTAGCTCAGTGGTTAGGGTGTTGGGCTATCAATCTGAGGGTTGGGGGTTCAAATCCCAGGTCCACTGAAGTTACCAATGTGGGTCCTTGAGCAAGACCCTTAACCCTCATTGCTCCAGGGATGTTGTGATTAACCCTGTGCTCTCCTTGTAAGTCGCTTTGGATAAAGGCGTCTGCTAAATGACCAAATGTAATGTAATGTGATATATAGATTATTATTATTATACTTCATTCATTCATTCATTATCTCCCGCTTATCCTCTATTAGGGTCGCGGTGGGGTTCCCCATGCCCATCCAGGGGAGAACGTCTCGGGCGCTGGGCAGATAGACCCAGGACAGGGCGCCAATCCATCGCTGGGCACACACTCACTCACACAGACACACTCTAAATGGGGCAATTTTGAGAATTCAATTAACTTGATCCATGTTTTTGGACTGTGGGAGGANCCATCCAGGGGAGAACGTCTCGGGCGCTGGGCAGATAGACCCAGGACAGGGCGCCAATCCATCGCTGGGCACACACTCACTCACACAGACACACTCTAAATGGGGCAATTTTGAGAATTCAATTAACTTGATCCATGTTTTTGGACTGTGGGAGGAAACCGGAGAACCCGGAGGAAACCCACGCAGACACGGGGAGAACATGGAAACTCCACCCAGATGGGGATTCGAACCAGGAATCCGTAGTGTTGAGAGGCGAATGTGCTAACCACTAAGCCACCGTGCCACCCTTAATAAATTAAATTATGCAATCAAACAGAGTCGAAGAATGAAAAATAGTTGTATAGGATTCTAGGGTTATACTGTATGATTTTTTCAACTAAATTGATATATTATTGATATCACATCGACTTGTGATGTCCATATTGCTCAGGCAATGAAGCTAACAACTTTAAAGTTCATCAGAAGTGGACTGATTTTTGTTATTGGTATTATAGACTATAGATTATTGGGTTTATTAGGTTTGTATGAGACATTACCCCATTGTTCAACAACTGGAAGTTATAGAGTTATATAGTGTGTCTGTGTGAGTGAGTGTGTGCCCAGCGATAGATTGGCATCCTGTCCTGGGCGTATCTGCCCAACGCCAAAAATGTTCTCCCCTGGATGGGCATGGGAACCCCTCCGCAACCCTCATAGAGGATAAAGCAGAAGATAATAGATGGATGGATGGATAGAATAAGAAGAACAAATGCACTGACACACTGGTGTTGTTGTTGTTGGTGGTGGTGATGGTGTGTGTTGTACTGGTGAAGTTAAACCACCACAGTGACATTGCTGGACTAACAAACTGTGCAACAACTGTCTTTGATTCTACATCTACAAGGTGGAGCACAAGATGAAGGTGTGTAACAGAGTGTACAGTGAGTGGATACGGGCTTTAAACTCAACACATGGCCCAGCACACACTGACACACCCGTACCACCATGTTGTCTCACTACAGTAATGAGAATTACCTGCCACCCTAAGTTTTGAGTTCTCAGTTAGGATTTTTCTGTTACTTAACGAAGCACCAGATACACATCTAATGAACCTAACAAAGCTCCGCTCATCTGATCACAGACAGGAAATGGCATTATCTCATTTCTGATTGGATCAGAAAGGAAACCGACAAAACACTAAGACAACTGAGTGGATCAATCGAGCGAAGAAGTGAAGTGACGACGTTAATCAGGTTTCCCTCATTCATCAGATGATGAAATGAAAGGGGCCGTGTGTTCGTCAGTTCGTCGTTTAAGGCGGAGGATTTGTTCCTTTCATCTCCGGTAAAATCAGCGGGTGGAGATTTACATTATAAGAGTTTGGAATGTTCAGGCATCCTCTTGTGAGTGAGTGGCGTCAGAGCGTACCGATTCCTTTAAGAACAAACAGATTAGAGTCCAACAAAACACCATGTGCTGGCCCGGAGCTTAATCTATCAGCTATGCACTTTGCTGCAACATGCCTTCACCTTTGAGCCCGCGCACAGCCGGCAGTAGATATGAACAAATAAAGGGGGAGTCAGAAGGGATGTGAGAGCGTTGCCAAACAAAGCCTTAAACCACCGGTGCCGTGGCTGAACAATGTCATGCTACAATGTTCGTTTGTCAGACCTGAGCTCTTCTCTTCAATTCCAAACTCCACCTCACGCGAGTCCTTAGCTCACTTGTGTCTAATCGCCTGGCTTCCCATTATTAGCTTGAAGTCCAATAAACATTCTTCTTGCTGCTCCTTATTGCCCATATTTGGTCGTTCCTGCTGTTTACATGTGATGCCCAGCTTAACAGAGGTTGGCATTGATCCTGGGGTCGGGGTCAGCATGGTGGCACTGTGGTTAGCACTTCTGCTTTATTGCAAGGAGGTCCCCAGGTTTAATTCCTGGTGGGGCGGACTCATGTCCTTCCTTTGCCTGTGTGGGCTTTCCTCGGCGTAGGCTATGCTCGTGGGTAAATTGTGGAGACTAAATTGTTCAAGCCATAAGGGGTGTAACACATCAGTGCGCCCAGAGTGCTGGTCCCAAGCCCAAAGGTTGCATCAGAAAGGGCACCCGGTGTAAACATTGTGGGAGGAGTTTCGCTACCGTGGCACCCCAAAGATAACAGCTGGAAGAAGACTAGAATGATTTCCATATTTGGGAATAAATACTTGTAGTCTGCATGTCCTCCCCATGCCTTTAGTCTGGGAACTCCGATTTTGTCCTGCATGCATGCTGATGCTGTCCAGATGTTTAAGTTATGCACCAGGTTGAATATTGAATCTATTTAAGGTTTGACTCAGATATAATAAAAAGAATAACATCAGATTTGACCTTTCTGCACTGAAAGGTTCCTGAAATTCAGCACATCCCTGCAGAATGCGCTGGAGTATTAACATTGCTGGACTGCCCTGAGCCTGTTATAAAACGTGATTAATCACATGATCGACGTTCTTCATGCTGAGACTCATTCTAAGGTGTGTTAAGAATTAAGGGCTTAATTTGACAACCAGGTTTCAGAGCCAAAAAAGTCATTAAAACAGAGAAATGCAGGGATTCGTACCTTCCATTATCAACAACATAGCTTCCTGCTTATTCAGCAATGTGTTTCATTGAAGAGTGGGTTTAACAAAATATACCTGGTGCATACAATATATATATACTTTATGCACCATATAAAGACATTGCTTTTTGAAAACTCTTTTGACGCTTATAATAAAAAATCATCTGAAAATGTTTACCATCATGTAACATAATCATAGTGCACCACAATAACCTGATCTATTTATCAGACAGCCACTGGAGAGCAATCCACACCTATAGAGTGATACAATCAGCAACTACACTTGTGTTTAGCTTTAATAGGTCTGTCAACATCACTGAACATTAAAAAAAAAAAAAAAGAAGTTCTGCAAGAATTTATTATCCTAATTTAATATCCATCCATTATCTTCCGCTTTATCCGCTATTAGGGTCGGGGGGTGGGGGGGGTTTCCCCATGCCCATCCAGGGGATTACATTTCGGGCGCTGGGCAGATACACCCAGGACAGGGTGCCAATATTTCCCTGGGCACACACTCACTCACACACACAAACACACTCTATATGGGGCAATTTGGAGAATTCAATTGACCTTGATCCATGTTTTTGGACTGTGGGAGGAAACCAGAGAAACCAGAGGAAACCCACGCGGACACGGGGAGAACATGGAAACTCCACCCAGATGGGGATTCGAACCGGGAATCCCCAGTGCTGAGAGGCGAACGTGCCAACCACTAAGCCACCGTGCCACCCCTAATTTAATATGAAAAATGCATATAATTTTGTCCTATGCAAAGAAATCTGTCTTTTTTCTTGTTAACTATAATAACACTTTGTTTCCCCGTGTAGGAGTCCTCCTGTGCCTATGTGCTGATTGTGACAGCAGTGTACTGGGTATCCGAGGCAGTGCCTTTGGGAGCTGCTGCGTTGGTGCCAGCTTTCCTCTACCCGTTATTTGGAGTTCTGAAATCAAGTGAGGTCAGAAACAGCTTTTTTTTTTTAAATGCAAAGTTTTTAAGAATATAAAAATAATCATTATAAAGGTTACTGAAAAGTTTAAGGAGTATGAAGCCCTTTAAAGCCCAGTAAGAAGTTAAGAGCATGAATCCAGCATTGTTTCACTGGACTAACCAAAAAAAAATCTTTAAAATCGTATATAATTAATGCCATTTTTAAATGAAAATTTTTTTATCTGAAGCTCCTAACATTTGTTTTATTTATGTTTTTACTGAAGTCAGTATATGAACTCAACCAAACTCGAAATCGCATGTCTCTGTGTTTGCTTTTAGGTGGCATCAGAGTACTTTAAGGACACGACCCTGCTGTTGATGGGCGTGATATGTCTCGCTGCCTCTATAGAAAAGTGGAATCTACACAAACGTATTGCCCTCCGCATGGTCATGATAGCGGGGGCTAAACCTGGAATGTAGGTCGCCTCTCTGCTTTTACATGATGAATGAGACATTTATAGTGGGATATGAACTAATGGAACGTAAGAGAAACCAGACTAATGCAAGTTAACTTTATAGTTGTGGTTTAATGAAGATAAAATTATATATAAGAATAATGTGATATTATTTTATTAAGGATGGCAAAGTGGCATAGTGGTTGGCATGTTCTCCTCTCAGTACTAGGGATTCCCGGTTTGAACCCTCATCTGGGTGGAGTTTCCATGTCCTCCCTGTGTCCGTGTGGGTTTCCTCCGGGTTCTCCGCTTTCCTCCCACAGTCCAAAAACATGGATCAATTGAATTTTCTAAATTGCCCCATATAGAGTGTGTGTGTGTGTGAGTGAGTGTGTGTCCAGTGATAGATTGCCCCTCTGTCCTGGGTGTATCTGCCCAGCGCCAAAGACGTTGGATGGGCATGGGGAACCCCCACCGTGACCCTAATAGAGGATAAAGCGGAAGAAAATGGATGGATGGATTATTTTATTAGCACTGCTTATGTTGTTTTGTAATATTTCAGAGGTCAGTGGTCTTAGACTGTTGGTCTGATCTGGGGGTCAGTCGATCACTCTGCAGGTGTGAGGTCAGCATCTCACACTGAGGAATTTATTAAACGGAGAGTCAGACAAATCCAAACAAATACACAGAAAATAAAGTCGGCACCCAAACGCTTTAAAGCTACAGCTCTGCTTATTTAACTGCTGAGTCAGAAAATTTTAGGAATTTTAATGGTAAGAATTTAAAGGGGAAGAATTTGCTAGGAGTGTGACCTAGGTCTTGAGTTGCGCTGAGGGTGAGTCTTGCAAAAGAGGAGGGTATGAGGAGAACATTAGATGTCAGGCGAAAAGCTGGTAAGGACACAAGCTCATTTAGAACTTGTGGGAGGTCCAGCCACATGTACGTGGAAGGTGTGGGGTGTGATATGAACATCTCAGAAGACATGGAGGCTTGGAGTGAAGGGCAGGTCTAATGAGTGGTCCGGATGTTTGTGCGCTGCTAACATGTAATCTTCAGCAGTTGTTTATTTTAAAAGATATGCACGGTGGCTTAGTGGTTAGCATGTTCTCCTCTCAGTGCTGGGAATCCAGGTTTGAATCCCCAATCTGGGTGGAGTTTCCTTGTTATTCCCGTGTGTTTTCTCTGGGTTCTCTGGTTTCCTCCCACAACCCAGAAACATGGAAGGTAAATCGAATGCTTTTAATTGCCCCATATAGAGTGTGTCTATGTGAGTGAGTGTGTGCCCAGCAATAAATTGGCACAGTATTCTGTGTGTATCTGCAAGGAGTCCAAAACGTCGGGGGCTGGGTAGATACACCCAGGACAGGGTGCCAATCTATCACTGGGCACACACTCACTCACACAGACACACTCTATATGGGGCAATTCGGAGAATTCAATTGACTTGGTCCAAGTTTTTGGTCTGTGGAAGGAAACCGGAGAATCCAGAGGAAATCCACGCGGACATGGGGAGAACATGGAAACTCCACCCAGATTGGGATTCGAACCGGGAATCCCTAGCGCTGAGAGGAGAACATTTTAACCTCTAAGCCATCGTGCCGCCCCGCATGAAAGATAATGGATGAATGAATGAATGAATGAGTGCTGAGTTCTTGTTATTAAGGCCGTTGTCTTGCGGTTCTCCTGTAGGTTGGTGTTGGGATTCATGTGCTGCACGGTGTTCCTATCGATGTGGCTAAGTAACACATCCACTACAGCTATGGTGATGCCTATCGCAGAAGCTGTGCTGCAGCAGCTCATTTACACTGGTATCGCTGATGCCCACGATTCAGACGCCGCTGAGACTCAAGAGGATGAAAACGGTACTGCAAGTCATTTTATTTGAATTGTTTTCTAATACTAAAAGTTATTTTAACTGTGGAATTGTGTCCAACTCACGAATTATAGTTCATGTTATATACTAGGGCGGCACGGTGGCTTTGTGGTTAGCACGTTCGTCTCTCAGCGCTAGGGATTCTTGGTTCGAATCCCAATCTATGTAGAGTTTGCATGTGCTCCCTGTGTCCGCGTGGGTTTCCTCCGGGTTCTCTGGTTTCACAGTCCAAAAACATGGATCAAGTCAATTGAGTTCTCCAAATTGCCCCATACACAGTAGAGTGTGTGCCCTGTCCTGGGTGTTTCTGCCCCTCGCCTGAAACGTTCTCCCCTGGATGGGCATGGGAACCCCCCCCCCCCGACCCTATTAGAGGATCAAGCGGAAGATAATGGATGGATGGAATAAAGCAATTATATCATATATACACAACTTGGTTATAGAATACATGTTTATGTGTATTTAAAGCATTAAATATAATTGTTTTATAATACAATGCATGTACTTATCGTTTTGCAGATAAAGAGATGAATCTGAGCAAAAACCATTTAGAACTTCTGTACTACAGTGACAGGTATTTGGAATTTCTCTTCTGGTTAACTATGTTTACAGCACAGACACAAAACTCTAAGATAAAATGCTTAATTAATTGATGAAGTGATGAATATGTTTATTAAAAAATCTTATAATGTTATCTTCTCTAATAAGATTTTTAAAACACTGAATTACAGTAACTCTAATCACTTTTCTAAAAGTCAATATAATTTTTAATTAGTATACAACACACACACACACACACACACACACACACACACACACACACACATAGGTGCAAGAAATGAAATCTTGACAATTCAGTAAATCTTAAAAAAGTGCAACAAATCTTGTTTTTTTATTTTCTTGACTTTATTCATATTTTTCTTTCTTTAAATGCACTTTCTATGAATTATTTTAATAATGCCTTTCATTATTTTTTATGACTCTGTAAAGCACTTAGATTTGCTTCAGTATGAAAGGTGCTCTGTAAATAAAGTTGCCCTGCCTTGCCTTTGAATTAAATACATTTCTAAAGATACATTTTAAATACTTAAGTACCTATTTTAATAAATCTCAACAGAATAAATTGTCTCATTACATTGGCAAATAATTGTACTTGATTCATGTACATTTTTTCTTGATTTGTGTTTATTGTTCTTGTTTTTTAACATCAGTATAGGTGCATCTTCTTCAGCCTCACTGCAAAAATTTTTTTTTGCAGTGTTTCCTAACAATGATTTTAATACAAATCTCAATGGAGACAGAACTAAAGAGACACTGCTAAAAATGTTAAAACACAGACAATAACCTTATCTCTCCTGCTCTGAGTGCACTGTCCCCCCCCCTCCCCGACTCCTGGATTTTTGTCCTAAAATAAATGTTTGTGCATGCATGCACTTCATGTTCTATTGTGTAGCTTGTTGCCAATTATAGCACCTTGGTGCTTAGTTAAATTAGTTAAATTAATGTTCAAAATCACAAAAATGTACTTGATACTTAATGAAATGTGTTATTTTTATATCCACAGTCACAAAAGATCAGAACTCTGCATCGTGTCCGAGGTACGACTGAAAACAAGATTTGAAATATAAATTTAAATATAAATTTAAAAGATTTTAAATATATAACCTAATTTGTTCCTGCTTCTCATCTTTATGTTCTGTCCTGCAGGAGGCTAACAGCGCTGCCTTAAAGCAAAGGCCAGCAGCAGGTTTACCCACCAACCAGCCTAATGGATACCTACCACAGGTTCGAACGATTACTGTCGCAAATTAAACTAAAATTTAGCAGATTAAAGTCCCTTCTTCACTCAGAATGTTTTACAAAAATGACTTATATTTAGATTTTAATCACTGTGTTTAAGGGCGAAAACCTTTTATGGCATTAATTAGAGATTGTTTATAATTTAACTTATATTTAACTTATTATTTTCACAATTTAAAACGTGAAAATACACATTTAAAAAACAAAAAAATTACTAAATGAACTCTGCAGGCTGTAATTGAAGTTCCTGTGCCGAAAAAACCCAAGATCCGAAGGGACTCGCTCTACCCTACCAAGAGGGACCACATGATCTGCAAGTGCCTGTCCCTCAGCATCACGTACGCAGCTACGATAGGAGGTCTCATTACCATCACTGGTACATCCACCAACCTCATCTTTGCAGAGCAGTTCAACAAGTAAGATGATGTTTTATTGTATTAAAGATTTTAATGTTTATTATTTGCATAAAATATCCTTATGTAAAATATTCAGAACAGTCCACAGACTGCTGCAGGGTGGATAAGCAACAGGAATATATCACCTATGTGATCAAAAGTCCATCCATCCATTATCATCCACTTTGTCCTCTACTAGGGTTGTAGGGGGGTTCTCCATGCCCATCCAGGGGAGAACGTTTTGGATGCTGGGCAGATACACCCAGGACAGGGCGCCAATCTATCACTGGACACTCACTTACACAGACACACTCTATATGGGGCAATTTGGAGAATTCAATTGACTTTATCCATGTTTTTGGACTGTGGGAGGAAACCGGAGAACCCGGAGGAAACCCACGTGGACACGGGGAGAACATGCCGACTCCACCTAGATGGGGATTCGAACCGGCAATCCCCAGTGCTGAGAGGAGAACATTCTAACCACTAAGCCACCGTGCCGCCCACGATTAAAAGTCATTTATAATAATTTACTAATGTATTTTCTAAGCAGTTTGTACTACTAAATTTCATTACACCCACATGCAGATTAAACTTGTTTAATTCTCATTGCTGTGAGGTGACAGCACTGCCAACTAAATGCCGTGACTTCCTTCGAAATACAAAATAAAGTGAGAGAATGTTCAAACACAGCATTAATGTGTTTCAGTCGATACCCTGATGCTAAAGTCATCAACTTTGGGACGTGGTTCATCTTCAGCCTGCCTATCGCACTCATTATGCTGGTATTAACGTGGGTCTGGCTCCACTTACTGTTCCTTGGATGCAAGTAAGAATACATTTATATTACTAATATATATATATATATATATATATATATATATATATATATATATATATATATATATGATACACTAGTCCCTATTGTAAATTTAGTTGACTAAAAATTAGTTAACAAATAATAAACTTGTCTATGCAGCTGATGCACGATGAAATTAAATGTAATGAATATTGAGATTTATGAAAACCAAACATTGTGCTTAATGTGTAAATCCTGCCTCAGTTTCAGAGAGACCTGCTCCTGGAGTAAGAAACGCAAAACCAAGCGTGAAATTCTTTCTGAGAAACGCATTCATGAGGAGTATCAGAAACTTGGTCCCATAAGGTAAAATTAGCTAATTTTAGATTACAGACTAGTTTTAAATTTTGGTGCAAACCCCTGTATTCTCATTCATTTTAACTCTTTAGAATATTTATTCCAGAAAAAAAAACTTTATATACATTTTCTTACGCCACATGGGCAATGTATTCACTAATACATCATCACCATAGCCGTGTGTTTGAATTGTGGGAGGAAAGCCATTTTGCGGAGGCTCCTTGATGCTCATGGAGAAAACACGAACCCCTGTGCCACCATACCGCCTTTTAAAATCCATCCGCCCATCCAATATCTTCCGCTTTATCCTCTATTAGGGTCGCGGGGGGGTTCCCTATGTCCATCCAGGGGAGACCGTTTCAGGCCCTTGGTAAATACACCCAGGACAGGACGACAATCTATCACTGGGCACAAACTCACTCACACAGACACACTCTTTATGGGGCAATTTGAAGAACTCAATTGACTTGATCCATGTTTTTGGACTGTGTGAGTAAACTGGAGAACCTGGAGGAAACCCACGCGGACACGGGGAGAACATGGAAACTCCACCCAGATTGGGATTTGAACCAGGAATTTCCAGCACTTAGAGGAGAACATGCTAAACCACTAAGCCACCATGCCACCCTCCTTTCAAAATCCATCCATTAATTATGTTTCGCTTTATCCTCTACTAGGGTCGTGGGGCGGGGGGATCCCCATGTCCACCCAGGGTAAAACGTTTCGGGCGCTGGGCAGATACACCCAGGACAGGGCGCCAATCTATCGCTGGGCAGACACTCACTTACACAAACTGTATATGGGGCAATTTGGAGAACTCAATTGACCTTGATCCATGTTTTTGGACTGTGGGAGGTAACCAGAGAACCCGGAGGAAACCCACGCGGACACGGGGAGAACATGGAAACTCCACCCAGATTGGGATTCGAACCGGGAATCCCCAGCGCTGAGAGGAGAACATGCTAACCACTAAGCCACCGTACCACCCCTTTTGTAACCAATAATTAATAATCAGAATAAAGTGACTGACAGATGTGCGTAGGTGCAGTGTATTTAATAAAACATGTGTGATGCAAAGCTCCGAGTTAACACACGTTCTTCGCCCATCAGCTATCCTGAAGTTGTGACCGGACTCTTCTTCATCCTGATGACCCTGCTGTGGTTCACGAGAGAACCGGGATTTGTTCCTGGCTGGACATCTCTTTTTGAGAAGTGTGTGAGAACACTGACATCTTTTCTGTCCATCCATCCATCCATTATCTTCCACTTTATCCTCTATTAGTGTCGCGGGGAGGTTCTCCATGCCCATCTAGGGGAGAACGTTTCGGGTGCTGGGCAGATACACCCAGGACAGGGGGGCAATCTATCACTGGGCACACACTCACTCACACAGACACACTCTATATGGGGCAATTTGGAGATTTCAATTAACTTGATCCATGTTTTTGGACTGTGGGAGGAAACCGGAGAACCCGGAGGAAACCCACGCAGACACGGGGAGAACATGGAAACTCCCCCCAGATGGGGATTCGAACCAAAAATCCCTAGTGCTAAGAGGAGAACATGCCAAACCACTAAGCCACAGTGCCGCTCATCTTTTCTATTAATTTTTTTAATTTAATGCGTCTGTCATCGTGAATAGGTCTTAATTTGCAACAGTGAAGCTAATGAAACAATTAACTTAACAGGAAAGGCTACAGGACTGACGCCACGGTCTCGGTGCTTCTCGGATTCCTCCTCTTCCTCATCCCTGCCCGTAAGCCCTGGCCGTTAGGGTCTAATGCAGCAAAAAAAGGTAAGAACGAACGATATTTTATAATATACCAACAAACAGCTCAACATCCAAAATCACGGATAACCAGACAGTCGTGAACTCCACCGCACACTGAGCGAATTAAATGAGCCGTCTGTTATTGTGCAGCCGAGGATTCTTACAGCGAGGATGAGGAGGAAGATCCCTTAGTGCCCATGATCACATGGAAGGACTTCCTCAGACTGATGCCCTGGGAAATAGTGATTCTGGTTGGGGCGGGATACGCGCTGGCAGCAGGATGCAAGGTAATTCCTTTATTATTTCATCAATCAATGGTAGTGGTCAGCACGTCCGCCTCCTTGTGCTGGGTATCCGGGTTGGAAGGGTGAAGTTTTTATGTTCATGGGTCTGTGTGGCACGTTGGCTTAGTGGTAGGCATGTTTTCCTCTCAGCGCTAGGGATTTCCGGTTCGAATCCCCATCTGGGTGGAGTTTCCATGTTCTCCCCGTGTCCGTGTGGGTTTCCTCCGGGTTCCTCCCACAGTCCAAAAAACATGGATCAAGGTCAATTGAATTCTCCGAATTGCCCCATATAGTCTGTGTCTGTGTGAGTGAGTGTGTGTCCAGTGATGGATTGGCGCCCTGTTCTGGGTGTATCTGCCCAGTGCCCAAAACGTTCTCCCCTGGATGGGCATGGAGGAACCCCCCCCCCCCCCCCCGCGACCCTAATAGAGGATTAAGCAGAAGATAAGATGGATGGATGGGTCTGTGTGAGTTTCCTCCGAGTTCTTGGAGGTCAATTGAGTTCTTCAAATTGCCCCATATAGAGTGTGCCTGTGTGAGTAAATGTGTGTCTAGTGATAGATTGGCGTCCTGTCCTGGGTGTATCTGCTCGGCTCCCGAAACGTTCTCCCCTGGATAGACATGGGGTTTTAATCATAGTGTCTCCTTTAATATTATATCATACTCTATGACTGTTTACCTTTAACTAATGATAACACTAATGATCACGTTGTATTAAAATACCATAATCACTGTAGGCTGTTTCCACTCTAAGGTCTCAGGGCTCTCGATGTGGATTGGCCGACAGCTGGAGCCCATGAGTGGGCTGCCTCTGTGGGCTGTTACGTTGCTCGCCTGTCTGCTGGTGTCTGCGGTGACAGAGTTCGCCAGCAACCCTGCCACACTCACCGTCTTCCTGCCCATACTGTCTGCCCTGGTAAGGACATGTCTGAGACAGTACTTACAATACACCCTGCCAAATATTCACCTCTCAACACACACACACACACACACACACACACACACACACACACACACACACACACACACACACACACACACACACACCAGAAGAAGTTATTTTTGGCCATGATTTCTTTAGTCACGCAGCAACAGCATTTATTCACCGGGTTTAAACTTCCATCCATTATCCTCTGGATCCACCAGGACGCCAATCTATCACTGGACACACACTCACTCACACAAACACACTGTATATGAGGCAATTTCGAGAACTCAATTGATCTTGATCCATGTTTTTGGACTGTGGGAGGAAACCGGAGAACCAGGAGGAAACCCACGGGGAGAACATGGAAACTCCACCCAGATTCCCGGTTCGAATTCCTGGTGCTGAGAGGCGAACGTGCCAACCACTAAGCCACCCTATATTACTATATATATATATATATATATATATATATATATATATATATATATTTATTTCTTTTTAAAAAAAATTTTCTCAGACAGTCCTCCGTTAATTCTTACAAACCTTCCCGATTCAGAGATTAAAATGCGGTCTTAATGCTCGCCAGTCATAGGAACTCTTTACCGCTCAGATGTTTTAATGCGTTACATAAAGCACAGCCTTAGAAGTAACTCCAGGACGCTCCGTCTCGCGGTCTGTGATGCAGTCTCTGCTCTCTTGTCACCCTTCTCAGTCAGAAACTCTGCAGATAAACCCCTTGCACACTCTTATCCCGGCCACCATGTGCGTCTCGTTTGGAGTCATGCTGCCCGTTGGGAACCCGCCAAATGCCATTGTTTTTAGTTACGGACATGTGCAGATCAGCGACATGGTGAGACCGCAGCAGCTGCTTTTCAGTCGCTAAGCCTATAACTGAAAGGAACGAGGGCCTGGACGGACGCCGTGTTCTGATACACTGTCTCTGTTTTCTCAGGTGAAGGCTGGTTTCGGGGTGAACTTAATTGGTGTTATGGTGGTTATGTTGGCAATCACCACGTGGGGTGTCCCTCTCTTCCAGCTGGGCGAGTTCCCCGCCTGGGCAGTCGTCAGGAACACCACCGGCAGCTTGTAGCCAGAAGAGGAATAAGAACTTAACCACATTTTTATGAAAAAAAAAAAAAAATAGAATTTTTGATAAGAGTTGTTTGAATAAATGCCAACAGATAGTCCCGTGATTCACTAATGGCCTGTTTGTACAGCTGCTGGGTTTATTATTATTATTTTTTTGCGAAGCTGGAAGGAACAATACCTCCTTAACATGATTTCACATTTTGCTCTATAGACAGGAAACAGATAATTAATGTAAACAGAGCTTCATCTAAATGTCAGCGTACAGTCGCGTTGGCGTCTTTTACCCGCTTACAGACTTTAGATCGCGGCCGATTAACATTAAACGCAGGTCACATGATGTTACCGTCACTGATTCACATGGCAAACGTAATAATACAAGCTTCTGCAGTTGTAGAAATGTGTACTGCGGATGCAAACGTTGCTGAAATAAACGTGAACCAAATACGGTTTATGTTCATTCATCATGAGTTGGTTTTTAATTTGTGTTTTTATTTTCGGACTGGCTGGCCCAGCAAGTATAACAAACATACTCCAGACAGCATCACAGATATTACAATAGGCAACAAGTCAGCAACCTACTATTAAATTATTCCTCTCTCAATGTTTCATTTCGGAGCCTGGGCGGGATCAAAACCTTCATTCTCTATCTTCTCCTTATACTTCAAGAAATCCCTTCTTTTGGCAAAGTATTTTACCTTCAGTTAAAACAGACAGATAAATAAGTTAGAGAACATGTTAATTGGATGAAGAACTAACCTTAACAACGGCGGAAAGCAGGACCGAGCAGGTCGCGAATGTCCTACCCACTGAGCGGGACAGTTGGCTTCGAAGTCCTTCTGATGCGTCTTGCAGGCGCTTGGGTCTTCTGGTTTGAGGTCCAGACATTTCCAGAGCTCATCTCGCGCGCCCCAGCAGGCTCGCCTCTGTTCGGAGTTCGGAGCGCTCATAGCGGTCAGTGGAAATGGCACAAACCACGACGGTCGAGGTCTCTAAAGAGAACAACAGGTCACATGATTATAATTAACGATTCGGCTGATTATAGACAGCAGATTAATAACTAATGATGGTTCTTTTATCACGTGGACTGATTCACAACAATGAATCACACAACCTCGAGTGTTTTTACCACCATCCATCCATTATCTTCCGCCGTATCCTATATTGAGGGGGGGGGGGGGTTCCCCATGCCGATCCAGGGGAGAACGTTTCGGATGCTGGGCAGATACACCCAGAACAGGACGCCAATCTATCACTGGACACACACTCAATCACACAGATACACTCTTTATGGGGCAATTTGGAGAACTCAATTGACCTTGATCCATGTTTTTGGACCTTGGGAGGAAACCGGAGAACCCGGAGGAAACCCACGCGGACACGGGGAGAACATGGAAACTCTACCCAGATTGGGATTCGAACCGGGAATTCCTAGCGCTGAGAGGAGAACATGCCAATCACTAAGCCACCGTGCCGCATCCCCAACCACATTATAATAAAAAAAAAAAAACAAAGTCTGATTCACAAATGCATTTATTAAAAGCAAAATCATTAATTATCTGGTCTTTCGCAGACGTAATCGAGTCTGGGTTTTAATGTGAATGCTGATCACTGAGTAACTGGATTCTGGGTTTCTCTATCAAAATCTGCCATCTAAGGGCTATATCACAGAACACAGTTTATAAAAACAGTGTAACAGGTTTAGTGCTGATGGCTGTTTATATTAATCTGTATTTCATGATGTAAAATAATGTATTGTATATCACGCATTGATACAAATGTGAAGCGCGCAGAGGTGTGTGTGTTATTGTTAATGATTTCATGGCACGACAAACGGCTCAAGCAATCAGATTTAAGGAGCAGAACTACCTGTTTTATAAACATAATTAAATATGAAATCTCAAAAGAGATGTCAAGGGGGGGGGGGGTCCCCATGCCGATCCAGGGGAGAACGTTTCGGATGCTGGGCAGATACACCCAGAACAGGACGCCAATTTATCACTGGACACACACTCAATCACACAGATACACTCTTTATGGGGCAATTTGGAGAACTCAATTGACCTTGATCCATGTTTTTGGACCTTGTTTTTGGACCTTGTGAGAAAACCGGAGAACCCGGAGGAAACCCACGCGGACACGGGGAGAACATGGAAACTCTACCTAGAAACTCTACCCAGATTGGGATTCGAACTGGGAATTCCTAGTGCTGAGAGGAGAACATGGCAATCACTAAGCCACCGTGTGAAGCGCGCAGAGGTGTGTGTGTTATTGTTAATGATTTCATGCCACGACAAACGGCTCAAGCAATCAGATTTAAGGAGCAGAACTACCCGTTTTATAAACATAATTAAATATGAAAACTCAAAAGAGATGTCAGCAACAAAACAACAAAATTAAAACAACTTAAAAAACAAATGAAATGAAATGAGAGTAGAGTTCAGTGATTTTGGGGTAAAAGCCCGAAAATAAAATGGGTTTTAAATATGAATTTAGAAAATGGACCGTGAAGAGGCTTGAACAAGATAAGAATGAGTTTATTGAATGGGTGATGCAGGTGGATTGTTCTGGAGAGATGAGATGGAATAAGATTTAAGGACGGAGGTTAGTTGGTGAGCGAGGACCTGCAGGTGGTTGGGGTGAACAATAATCCGCAGTGCTGACCCCTAATGGGAGGCTTTGTTGTGATTCGGTGGTGTGTTTTGTATCTCGGTCACCGTACGGTCTGCACTAAAGCTCTAATTACAGATGATTAACACAAAAAACAACACGTTACCACAAAGCTGCACAACACAACGTCTCACTGAATCACACACCACCTGCGGAAAGGTCTGCTGTGTTGAAACTCAGTTCGGTGTGTGTGTGTGTGTGTTCTGTTATGCAGCGTGGTATTGTGGGAACATGTAGTGTGTTTTGCTTCTCTCAGAACCATGAACCTGAACACTAATGACAGGTTGTTACACTAACTGTACAGTGAGAGGCGATGTTCATGAGATCCTGTCAGAGATTCTCATGCAGGTTCTGCCGGAATAACAGAACAATGTTAAGAGTTTGTATTTCATTCATTTATCCGTTATCTTCTGCTTAGTCCTTTACTGGGGTCGCAAGGGTGGTGGTGGGGGGGGATTTCGGGCGCTGGGCAGATACACCCAGGACAGGGTTCCAATCTATCGCTGGGCACACACTCACTCACACAAATACACATTATATAGGGCAATTTAGAGCAATCAATTTACCTTGAATCCATGTTTTTAGACTGTGGGAGGAAACCAGAGAATCCGGAGGAAACCCACGCAGACACGGGGAGAACATGCAAACTCCACCCAGATTGGGATTCGAACCGGGAATTCCTAGTGCTGAGAGGAGAACAGGCCAGTCACTTATTATAATAATAATAATAATAATAATAATAATAAAAAACACATTTGCCATGGCACGGTGGCTTAGTGGTTTGCATGTTCTCCTCTCAGCGCTAATGATTCCAGATTCGAATCCCAATCTGGGTGTTCTCCCCGTGTCCGCGTGGGTTTCCTCCGGGTTCTCCAGTTTCCTCCCACAGTCCAAAAACATGAATCAAGGTCAATTGAGTTTTCCAAATTGCGCCATAAAGAGTGTGTCTGTGTGAGTGAGTGTGTGTCCAGTGATAGATTGGTGTCCTGTCCTGGGAGTATCTGCCCAGTGCCCGAAACATTCTCCCCTGGATGGGCATGGGGAACCCCCCCACAACCCTAATATAGGATAAAGCGGAAGATAATGGATGGATAGATGGAACACGTTCTTCTCTCAGCGCTGGGGATCCAGGTTCAAATCCTGATGTGGGTGGAGTTTGCATGTTCTCCCCATGTCCACGTGGGTTTCTCGGGTTTCCTCCCACAGTTCAAAAACATGGATTTAAGGTGAAGTGGCTGCTCCAAATTGCCCCATATAGAGTGTGTTTGTGTGTGTGAGTGTGTGTCAAGGAATAGATTGGCACCCTGTCCTGGGTGTATCTGCCCAGCGCCCGAAATTTTCTCCCCTGGATGCCCCCCCCCCATCCCAGTAGAGTACTAATCTTAAGATAAGGAATGAAGGGTAATTACAGGTAGTTGGGGGTAAATACAGTTTGATGCAAAAGTTTGGATAATCTTGCTAAAAATCTAGGTTTTATTGATTGATCAGATTAATCAACACAATAATTAAATTCTCTTATGGATCAAACACCTTTATTATTTAATTAATAATATTAATTATTTTATAATCAAGAAAGCTGCGGTTTCGACTCACCGGTGAGACTCACATAGCAGGCGGATTCTTCGCCTGATTCCTTGTTTGTTTACAAAAAAAGTTGTTAATAAAAATAAATAAAAACTCAGAAATTAGGAAAACAGAAAAATAAAGAGGATTTCAAAACACTTCTAACCAGAATGTGACCCCAATGACGTGCCGTCGCTTAGTGATGACGGTTACACTGAGTAAATCCGTGCACTAGATGTCATTAGCCACTAGATGTCGCTAGTGTTTGCGTTTTAATTATAAGGATAATAATGAATAATTAAAGATCAACGTCACAAAGGATCCAAATTATTCATTCATTCATTCATTCATTATCTTCAGCTTTATCCTCTATTAGGGTCAGGGGGGGGTTTCCCATGCCTATCCAGGGGAGAACGTTTCGGGCGCTAAGCAGATACACCCAGGACAGGGGGGCAATCTATCACTGGACACACACTCACACACACACACACACACACACACACACACACACACACACACACACACACACACACACACTCTATATGGGGCAATTTGGAGAAATCAGTGATCCATGTTTTTGGACTGTGGGAGGAAACCGGAGAACCCGGAGGAAACCCACGTGGACACGGTGAGAACATGGAAACTCCACTCAGATGGGGATTCGAACCGGGAATCCCCAGCACTGAGAGGAGAACATGTTAAACCACTAATCCACCATGCCGCCAGCAATAAACATGAAATGACAAAACATATTTAAATGTGCTAAACACAAAAATAAAAATATGTTACTATAGCAACTTGTGAAGATGTATCAGTATATACAGTATTATGAAATATTTTGTATATTTGTATTGAAATTTTTGACACGCA
>JAFMOD010000813.1:605706-673983 GCA_019802435.1 Corydoras maculifer | reverse complement strand
CGGGTTCTCCGGTTTCCTCCCACAGTCCAAAAACATGGATCAAGTTAATTGAATTCTCAAAATTGCCCAATTTAGAGTGTGTATGTGTGAGTGAGTGTGTGCCCAGCGATGGATTGGCGCCCTGTCCTGGGTCTATCTGCCCAGCGCCCGAGACGTTCTCCCCTGGATGGGCATGGGGAAACCCCACCGCGACCCTAATAGAGGATAAGCGGAAGATAATGAATGAATGAATGAATATTAGGGGCACAGTGGCTTAGTGGTGAGCACGTTTGTCTCTCAGCACTTGGCATTCCCGGTTGGAATCCCCATCTGGGTGGAGTTTCCATGTTCTCCCCGTGTCTGCATGGGATTCCTCCGGATTCTCCGGTTTCCTCCCACAGTCCAAAAACATGGAGTGAGTGTGTGCCCAGTGATAGATTGGTGTGCTGTCCTGGGAGTATATGCCCAGCGCCCGAAACGTTCTTCCCTGGATGGGCATGGGGACCCCCCCCGTGACCCCAATTGAGGATAAAGCGGAAGATAATGTATGGATGGATAAAGGTCTTTAATAAAGAGGTCATTCAGGGTGTGTATATATACAACTATTAATAATAATGATATTATTATTATTGGCGGCACGGTGGCTTAGTGGTTAGCACGTTCGCCTCTCAGCGCTAGGGATTTCCGGTTCGAATCCCCATCTGGGTGGAGTTTCCATGTTCTCCCCGTGTCTGCCAGCGCCCGAGACGTTCTCCCCTGGATGGGCATGGGGAACCCTACCGCGACCCTAATAGAGGATAAAGCGGGAGATAATGAATGAAAGGATTATTATTATTTAAAACATTCATTTTTTAAGTTAATTAATAGTTTAATGTGTAGTTTAATGTTTATTTGGAACTAATCAGACTTCTGTTAAATCACTAATATTAAATGGCAGGTATACGTTTCATTCATCCATTATCTTCCGCTTTATCCTCTATTAGGGTCGCAGGGGGGTTCCCCATGCCCATCCAGGGGAGAACGTTTCGGGTGCTGGGTGCTAACCACTAAGCCACCGTGCCGCCCAGGTGTAAGTTAATAAGTATAATTTCTTTTTTTTTTCATACCCACCTGCTTCAGAGATTTGATACTGCTCGCCCGGATCGCAGCCATGAGGGCCTCGTGAGCCGAACACTGCAGTGGTGAGCATTTCAAACTCTCTTTCTCTGTGATGGGCTTCAGCTCCTTCTTCACCTCCTGCAGGACGGACTGCGTCTCCTTCTCTGTGGATGTCCCGTCCTCTCCTCTCTTGGACCTGCACTTGGACGGCCTCACTTGTTCTTTGACACCATTTTGCTGAAGTTTGATCACCTCTGCGATATTTCTAGTTGGATTTGTTTTCTTGACGCGTCTTTGGGTTGGGCGTGCAGGAGAAGCTGAGGAGGGTGTAGCTGGTGGAGGTGGTGGTGGTGGTGGTGGTGGAGGAGGAGGAGGTGGGCGTAGAGAAGATGCAGGGCTATTCTGTTTAACTTGATGTAATTGCTGCAATGTGGAGTTTGCCGGACCTCTGGGTGGTTCACGTGTAGATGATGGAAGACGCCGATTGGCGATTGGCCGGACGGCAGCCGACGCCCCTGCTTTCTGATTTCGCAGCTCCTGCAGCCGCTTCTGTCGTTGGAGGTCTTGGTTGCGGGTGAGGACGCCAGTCATGGTGGTGCGTGGACCGGCCAGGCTGAACTGGTACCCGAGTTTGAGTAAGGTGGTGTTCTGCTTCAGTAGCTTCTCCATCTCCATCTCCACCCGGCCTCCAAATATATGCCGCTGGTTGTGGAAGCGTATTTCAGTCAGTGTGTTGTTACACGTCAACGCTCGCATCAGGGCCAGGACGCCCTTCCCGGTGATGTAGTTGGAGTCGGCGTTAACGACCCTGATGTAGGCGTTTCCCATCAGCAACTCAGCGATGGCGAAGGCTACGCGGTCGTCAGCATGAGTGTTTGCCAGATTAAAGACCTGCACATGTGTGTTGGACAGCAGGGCTTCCGCGAAGGACACTAGCTGTTCTCTGGTGATGTCATCGTTGTTGTTGAGGTTGACTTCGGCGATCGAAGACTCATCATTTAAGACCTTGTTGAGCAGCTCCTCCACCTCCGCGGGGGTTCCCGCTCGCTCGCCTTGCTCCTGCACTCTAACACTCGGGTATAGCGTCAACGTTTTCTCGATTTGCTGGCGGCTTAATGGATGCTCATACGCTTGAACGCATCTCTCACCCATATCATGTGTTTTATGGGCCTCTTCCTCACAGTTATCGCTGTTGTCCTCCTCCTCCTCCTCCTGCTCCTCTTGAATTTCATCTTCCTCGGAATCTTGAGGTTCAATCTGATCTTCATCTTCCTCTTCAACATCCGTTCTGCGCTTTTGCTTGTTGATGAGCGGCCTTGTTATTTCTGTGACGGGTTCTCGGGTTTTATGTTCGCTGTTCTGAAATCCAGAGAGTACAGTCAAGACTAATTATTTATAAGTCCTAATCCTAATTCCAAACAAATCTAACCATTTTTTTAAATCAACTCCATTGCATTATGAAAATACATGAATGTATGAGGTTTGATTGCCAGGCCCCTGTGTGAGTTTGCATGTTCTCATCATCTCATGTTTGAATGTGCTTGATTGTGAACTATGGACTAAATAGATTAAAATGTGTATACTTAATAAAAAAGTGTAAATAAAAGTAAAGGAAATTCAGACTTCACCATTTAAACACCAGTTAATCAGTTTATCAGGTAAATAAATGTTGAATTAATAAAAATGACAATCTTTTTAAAGCACTATTAATGTCTGTGATTTACATGGACGCTGAAAGTAGACAGACACTGAGTAAACATGAAATGACTACTGTTTTATACGCATAATAATACATTTATTTTAAAAATGGCACTGGAAATAAAATTAGATTTCAGATTTCATGTTTACTAAGCCTTCATTTCTAATAAGAGTTTTGGGGTATAGGATGAATCTATTATGCAGTCTGAAGCATATTTAATCCAGGGAACGCCTAGTAATCATGTCATTGCTGATTAAAGAGCACAGAATGGTTCTAATGCTTTAAAAGTCCTGCAGTGTTGTTCCTCTAGTTGATGTGGAACACTGTGTGTAGTCAGTGTGTGTGTGTGTGTGTTAAACCTCTGTAATGTGATCGTTCTGTTTGTTTTGATTTAATCAGGCCGAACGCTGGTATTGCTTTATTTAAGGAAAGTGCAGCAGCTTACAGCAGATCTCTGTAATCAGTGTGTTTCATCATGCCTATCCAGGGGAGTACGTTTCAGGCGCTGGGCAAATACACCCAGGACAGGGCACCAATCTATCGCTGGGCACACACTCACTCACACAGACACACTATATGGGGCAATTTGGAGAATTTAATTGACCTTTATCCATGATTTTGGACTGTGAGAGGAAACTGGAGAACCCGGAGGAAACCCACGTGGACACGGGGAGAACATGGGAACTCCACCCAGATTGGGTATCGAACTAGGAATCCCCAGCGCTGAGAGGAGAACATGCTAACCACTAAATCACCGTGCCTTCCCAACATATAAATATTATTCATTCATTATCTCCCGCTTTATCCTCTATTAGGATCGCGGTGGGGTTCCCCATGCCCATCCAGGGGAGAACGTTTCAGACGCTGGGCAGATAGACCCAGGACAGGGCGCCAATCCATCGCTGGGCACACACTCACACACACACTATATTGAGCAATTTGGAGAATTCAATTGACTTGATCCATGTTTTTTTTGGACTGTGGGAGGAAACCGGAGAACCCGGAGGAAACCCACGTGGACACGGGGAGAACATGGGAACTCCACCCAGATTGGGATTCGAACTAGGAATCCCCAGCGCTGAGAGGAGAACATGCTAACCACTAAACCACCGTGCCTTCCCAACATATAAATATTATATAAAATAAAATGTAAAACTGTATAAAATGTATTATACATTAGAAATCAAACCCAGCTAATAAGAATGCCATGCTGTTCTTTTAAAAGCTCATATATAATTTCTTTAATATTTAATTGGTTACAGAAGTTTATGAGAGCGACACTGACCTTTGGGCTCACGATCCACCCTCTTTTCAGCTTACATGTTTCCTTCTCCCAGAAGTTTTGAAGTGACCCTCGACTGAATGCGTCGCCGTTCGCTTTGACCGTCTGCCGCCCAACTGGAACGTCAGCGACCGTTTCGAAGTCTGCCAGCTCCCTCTCAAGCTGGTGGAGTTCCTCATCAGTCAGCGAGGCCAGCAGCTCGTCCTCGTCCGGCTCCTCGTGCTTCCTCAACTCCGGGTTGTACCTGAAGTAGCTCATGGTTGATCTGCCGAAGCTTCCACTGCAACTCTTTTTACAGCTTTAGCATCGTGACCCGGCGGCTCGGGTATCTGGTCAACGGTACGAGTGAGTGTGGAGGAGGGCAAACGCGAGGTTTTAAGGCTCGGATCACAGGGGCAGGTGTCCAAAGCCCCAGCGATGATGATGTTGCTATTTCCGTCGGTCGGAGCCACAAAAAGAACGTGAACTCAGCCAGTGACCAAAAGCATTGTTCATACTCAATATATAATCACGCAGGTCATGAGGAACGAATGTAACATCATTATCATCATCATCATGTCCTGTATCAGCATCGCAAATTATTTTTTTGATTTACCGTCCGATACGTCACATCCTCTTACTGTCTTACAATTTATAGATATTTATAGCGTCATCCTTAAAATGATATCTTTCTTAATTCTGATGAGACTACTGGCACTTTCAAGGTTCTCTTGAATTCTACTCTTTTTCCATCCATCTTCTGCTTTATCCTCTATAACACCCTGTAAACTTCAAACGATCTCAAAAGCACAGACATCCACTAAAGTCGGTGATATTTACAGGATTTAATTATCATTATTTAAACATGACGGCTTAAATCAACAAAACCAGCTAATAAGAATTAGGCTTGAGAACAAGCTTAAATGGGCCACTTCCACTGGTTTGTAGGAGCCTCTTCAACCAGCGGTTCCCATGGTTTCCATTCAGCCATCTTTCTGGACAAAGCGAGCTCTGCTTCTGCCTGCAAAGAATTAAGACGACATATAATAAAGAGCTGAGCTGATTAATAAAGAGGTAACTGTTTAGCATCACAGGTGTGGAGACGATTTAAAAACAAAAAAACAAAAACAGTGGATATAGGATCATATTAATAAAAAAAATAAAATAAAATAACAATACAAATAAGAGCTCCCCCCCCCCACCCCAATGCAGGATTATATATTGCCAGCACATCTATACATCAATTTACATCAATACGTTTTGTATTAAGTAATGTTAAGCTGAAAGTACGATCAAATCCAAAATCATTTAAAACATGAAATAAAGTCCACGTAAACACAAACATGCTGCAAACAAAACTGTACAAAGGGGCAGTTTGTCTTTATTAAAACATTTTCAAAAACAGACTGAGGGATCCTCTAAAAGAATTTTTGGAAAGACAATATACACATTTGAGGGAGCTGTTTAGTGCTGTCATGTAATTGTAATTTATTCATTCATTCATTCTTTATCTCCCGCTTATCCTCTATCAGGGTCGCGGTGGGGTTCCCCATGCCCATCCAGGGGAGAACGTCTCGGGTGCTGGGCAGATAGACCCAGGACAGGGCGCCAATCCATCGCTGGGCACACACTCACTCACATAGACACACTCTATATTGGGCAATTTTGAGAATTCAATTAACTTGATCCATGTTTTTGGACTGTGGGAGGAAACCTGAGAACCCGGAGGAAACCTACGCAGACACGGGGAGAACATGGAAACTCCACCCAGATGGGGATTCGAACCGGGAATCCCTAGCGCTGAGAGGCGAACGTGCTAACCACTAAGCCACCGTGCCGCCTTGTAATTTATGTTTTATTATTATTTTTTTTTTATTTCATTGTTATTTACATTTTTTCATGGAATGTGTTGAGATGCCATTGTTTTTTTTTCTCTCTAAATTTAATGCTAAACTGTGTGTCATTGTCTGGTCTAATTAATGTTGTGTATTTAAAGTCTGTTTAAAAAACTTCCTAAAAACAGACTGAGGAAATGTGGTTGTAAAATTAAGTTCAAAATAAAACAGGGAGTTTTTTCTTGCCACTGTCGCTTCGGCTTGCTCTTTGGGGGTTTAAAGGCTTTTAACTCTATTAAGCTGCTTTGTGACAATGTACTGTTGTAAAACGTGCTCTATAAATAAATTACTTGAACTTAAAAGTAATCCATTCCTTATTTAATAAAAGCTTTGTCAACTTTTCTAAAAGACTTTAAAAGAACATTAAACAGTATGGAATAAGCATGCTTAATGTTTTTTTTTTTTTTTTTAAAACAGCAGAATCAGATGAAAACACCTTCGCGACTCACTTGTGCGATGACTTCCTCAATCTGTCCACAGTTGATTTTCCTTTCAAGCTTTTCCACATCAGGTTCCTGTACAGACGCCAAACCCGGAACACAGTGGTTAGTACCTTTTAGTTTATTCACAAAATACATAATGTTGTTTAATTCAGTTATAATGATCTGTTGTGATAAAGTCAAAGTCATGCACCTCAGCCACATTTAGTTAATTTATTTGAGTTACACTCCGAGCTCGTGTGGAACGGTGGCTTAGTGGTTGGCATGTTCTCCTCTTAGTGCTAGGGATTCCCGGTTTGAATCCCCATCTGGGTGGAGATTGCTTGTTCTCCCAGTGTCCGTGTGGGTTTCCTCCGGTTTCCTCCCACAGTCCAAAAACATGGATCAAGTCAATTGAGTTCTCCAAATTGTCCCATATAGAGTGTGTATGTGTGAGTGTCTGTGTGTACAGTGATCGATTGATGTCCTGTTCTGGGTGTATCTGCCCAGTGCACGGAACGTTCTCCCCTTGATGGACATGGGGAACCCCCCCGCAACCCTAGTAGAGGATAAAGCGGAAGATAATGGATGGATAGACACGCCGAGGTATTATTATCAAAATAATAACGTCAGCTTTCATTTCTCGTATTAAATTGTCAGTGTTTAAATAAAATACTTAGGGAACATCAGTGTAACTAAGTCCAGTTTGTAGGCCTCTTTAATCACGTGTTGTTATTTTAGTTCAGTTTCTAAAGGACTAAAGTCAGAGCTTCACCATGACCATTTCATATTTCTCACTTTTTTATACAGAACTGTTTTGGAACCATGTTTGGGGTCACTGTCCATATGAAATTATTATTTGCACCAAAGATTAAAGTTATTTTTAAGTTCTTCAGATGCTGCTTTAATGCCACCCCATCATATTGCTTCCTCATAATGCCTTCTTAACAGAGAACACCCACACTTCTGCACCAGAACACCCACACATTATGATGCTCTCACCCCCAGGATTCACAATTGGAATGGTGCAAGATCGTTGCAATTTAATTCAAAATGTATGATCTTGGGCGGCAAGGTGGCTTAGTGGGTTAGCATGGTCTCCTCTCAACACTGGGGATTCCCAGTTCGAATCCCAATCTGGTTGGAGTTTCCATGTTCTCCCTATGGGTTTCCTCCGGGTTCTCCGGTTTCCTCTCACAGTCCAAAAACATGGATCAAGGTTAATTGAGTTCTCCAAATTGCCCCATATAGAGTGTGTGTGAGTGAGTGTGTGTCCAGCGATGGATTGGCGTCCTGTCCTGGGTGTATCTGCCCAGTGCCCGAAATGTTCTCCCCATGGAGGATAAAGCAGAAGATAATGGATGGATGTATGATCTTTGTCACTATGTCTTTTTATGAGTATTGGAGCGTAGGCTACGTCAATGTCATGTTTTTTTTTTTATTGATCCTGATATCACAGATTTGGATTTATTTAAATTTCCTGCGATGTCGAACAAAAAGGCAGGCAGAAGAGAATTTTAAAATGCTCACACATTTATTTAAATCGATTGATGTCATGTAGCCAATCAGAAGCATTAAAATGTTATTTCAGTCATCACATATATAAACATCTGACTCACAGTCAGGTTTTTAACACAATAAATAAAAGTCCTTATTTTTAGAAGTTGCCTACTGTTTGGATATGGTTGAAGCGCTCGGTGATCAGCTGCTCAGTGTACTTCCTGTAGGCGGCATCTCTGGGCATCTCTTGAACGGCGCCCAAAATCTTGGTGTACAAAATCCTCAGACGCTGGGAGCAAAGAAATAACACAAATCAGTAGCTGTTATCACACAAACGTAGCACCGATAAATAAATAAAGTCCTTATTATCATAAATAAACTGATGTACGCACCATTATAAAATGCCTTGGCATGGTTATATAAATAATACGTAATATAATATTATATAACACGGTATAGACATTTACCTCATGTGGGTTTTGGGAAACAGCGAGACCCACCAAGCCTGTTGTCTGTAGGAAATAAGACATTACTGCATTATTAAATTATATAATCATGTATTTTTATATGATATGTTTTGTACGGTATGGTAGCTCAGCAGTCAGGGTGATGGGCTATCAGTCTGAAGGTCAGTGGTCCAAATGCCCCATATGGCTTATAAGGCTTTTATTACCCCAGTAATAACTCCTCAATCATATAGTGTGGTATAATTTACAGTGTTAATGTGACAACTGGAATGTGATTTGCATGTTCTGCTCTCAGCACTGGAGATTCCAGGTTCACAATCTAGGTGGAGTTTGCATGTTCTCCCCATGTCCGTGTCAGTGTATGAATAAAATGCACTTATTTTATGTCATTTGATAAACAGCGGACTGTGGAATCTGATTTACTGATGCATAATCTATATCCGAGCAGCACGGTGGCTTAGTGGTTATCACGTTCGCCTCTCAGCACTAGGGATTCCCGGTTTGAATCCCAATCTGGGTGAGGTTTCCATGTTCTTCCCGTGTCCGCGTGGGTTTCCTCCGGGTTCTCCGGTTTCCTCCCACAGTCCAAAAACATGGATCAAGGTCAATTGAGTTCTTCAAATTGCCCCATATATAGTGTGTGTGTTTGTGTGTGTCCAGTGATAGATTGCCCCCATGTCCTGGGTGTATCTGCCCAGCGCCCGAAACGTTCTCCCCTGGGTGGGCATGGGCATGGAGAACCCCCCCCCACCCCCCGCGACCCAAATAGAGCATAAAGCGGAAGATAATGGATGGATGTTTATTTCTAAATTAATCTACAGAGAAACACAGTTGATCATTGAAGGCGAATGTTTTCATGACGTTTGGGTTAAAAT
This sequence comes from Corydoras maculifer, assembly GCA_019802435.1. Taxonomy (NCBI): domain Eukaryota; kingdom Metazoa; phylum Chordata; class Actinopteri; order Siluriformes; family Callichthyidae; genus Corydoras; species Corydoras maculifer. The sequence continues at coordinate 664,790 of JAFMOD010000813.1, read as the reverse complement.
CATTAAAACCTAATTAAAAACTTCACATCACCGGTTTGCTGTTAGATTGTTATTGGTTCTTTATTTACGTTTCCTTTTAAGGTTTCATTACTGCGTCACGCCGCCTGCAGAACACCAACACAGTGCGAATGGAAATGCGTCCGAAACCAACACGAGAACCTTTATAAACTAATAAAAATGTTAAAATGACCTCCAAACATACCTTCTTTATCGCGCCCGCCATGACTGCACCCCGCCCGTCGCGGATCTGTGACGTCACACACACATGCCCAGTACTAAAGAGACGTCAACTTTTTGTTTGCGTTTATTTAATCAGATTTTCATTTATTAATTATTCATTTACGTTCGCCTCTCAGCGCTGGGGATTCCCGGTTCGAATCCCCATCTGGGTGGAGTTTCCATGTTCTCCCCGTGTCTGCGTGGGTTTCCTCCGGGTTCTCCGGTTTCCTCCCACAGTCCAAAAACATGGATCAAGGTCAATTGAATTCTACAAATTGCCCCATATAGAGTGTGTTTGTGTGAGTGATTGTGTGCCCAGCGATGGATTGGCGCCCTGTCCTGGGTCATTCTTCCCAGCGCCCGAGACGTTCTCCCCTGGATGCGCATGGGGAACCCCACCGCGACCCTAATAGAGGATAAGCGGGAGATAATGAATGAATGAATGAATTATTCATTTATTCATTCCCCATGCCCATCCAGGGGAGAACGTACATCCAGGACAGGAGGGCAATCTATCACTGGGCATACACTCATTATATGGGGCAATTTTCCTGGAGATGTCTTCATCCATGGCTCTGCTGAGCACTTTAATGCGGGTCCCCTGATCATTACACAATCTGTACATGGCCGTCCTACACTGTTGATGCTTCCGTGTCACCTCACTGAGCCATGGTCCTCCCAAGTTTCCATCCACCCATCCATTATTTTCCGCTTTATCCTCTATCAGGGTCTATCACTATCAATCTATCACTGGACACACACTCAATCACAGACACACTCTATATGGGGCAATTTGGAGAATTCATCCATGTTATACCATGTTTTTGGACTGTGGAAACCAGAGAACCCGGAGGAAACACATGCGGACAGGGGGGGAACATGGAAACTCCACCCATATTGGGATTTGAACCGGGAATCCCTAACGCTGAGAGGAGAACATGCTAAACCACTAAGCCACCCATTTATTTAATCTGATTTTCATTTATTAATTATCTTCCACTGAATCCTCTATTAGGATGCAATAACTATCTATAATAACTACAACAATCTATAACTGCGCACACACTTACTACACTATATGGGGCAATTTTCCTGGAGATGTCTTCATCCATGGCTCTGTTGAGCACTTAAATATGGGTCACATGATCATCACACAATCTGTACATGGCCATCCTACTCTGTTGATGCTGCAGAGTCCCCCCACTGAGCCTCCCAAGGTTTCTTTCATAAAATAACAACAGGGTGTTTTTTCTTGCCACTGTTGCTTCAGCTTGCTCGTTGGGGGTTTAAAGTCTTATAACACTGTAAAGCTGCTTTGTGACACTGTACCATTGCAAAAAGCACAATATAAAAAAATGGTTTATATAGTGGTTTAGCATGTTCTCCTCTCAGCACTAGGGATTCCCGGTTCGAATCCCCATCTGGGTGGAGTTTCCATGTTCTCCCCATGTCCGCGTGTGTTTCCTCCGGGTTCTCCGGTTTCCTCCCACAGTCCAAAAACATGGATCAAGGTCAATTGAGTTCTCCAAATTGCCCCATATAAAGTATAGAGTGTGTCTGTGTGAGTGAGTGAGTGTGTGCCCAGCGATAGATTGGCGCCCTGTCCTGGGTGTATCTACTCAGCGCCCGAGACATTGTCCCCTGGCCCCCCCCTCCCCCCCCAGACCCTAATAGAGGATAAAGCGGAAGATAATAAATGGATGGATGGACATATAAATGACATGAGGCAGCACGGTGGCTTAGTGGTTAGCACGTTCACTTCCCTCTTCGAATCCCAATCTAATTGGAGTTTGCATGTTCTTCCCGTGTCCGCGTGGGTTTCCTCTGCATTCTCCGGTTTCCTCCCACAGTCTAAAAAACATGGATCAAGGTCAATTGAATTCTCCATATTGCCCCATATAGAGTGTGTCTGTGTGAGTGAGTGTGTGTCCAACGATAAATTGCCCCCCCCCCCCTTATCCTAGAAGAGGATACAGCGGAAGATAATGGATGGATGGATAAATAACATGTAAAAAGTGAGTAAGATTTTATAAAATAAACTAAAAAAAAAAACAATTTAGTAAAAAAATCAAAATAAAAGATACTGCATACGTAACAGTGTCTATAGTTAGTATCTTAATGTTTTTTTCCCTCCCCTTACACAAGCGCGTGTGCGCGATCACGCGCCGGGGGTGGGACACGCGCGCGGAGGTGGGAGTGTAAACCGGCGCGCTTTATTCCGGACCTGCGGCCGCGTGGAGGCGTCGCTTCTATGGACCTGTCCACTGTCCGCGGCGCGCCATGGCTAAGACGCGCGTCTCCTACGAGTACTCGGAGGCGGAGGACCGCAGCATCCGGCTGGGTCTGTTCCTGATCGCTAGCGGCGTGCTGGCGCTCTTCATCCTGTGCCTGTGCTGGCTGAGCCCCGCGCTGCAGAGTCTGCGCAGCCGGCCGGCCAACTGCACGGTGCTGAGCGTGCGCCGCCTGGACGAGCGCTTCGAGTGCGTCTTCACCTGCGGCGCAGACTGCCGCGGCACCTCCCTCTACCCCTGCCTGCAGATCTTCGTCCACAACTCGGCGTCCGGCGCGGCTGCCCTGCTGCACTACGACGAGCAGCAGCTGCTTCTCAACCCCAAGGTGAGCCGCGGCGGCTTCTGACGTCGCGCGTGTTTGATCGTCTTTCGGAACCTGTTGCATGGGCTCGAGCACCTGGAGAGGTTTACTGATCATCCAACATTCATCCAATTAAAATTATTAATGACTCCTACAGGAGATGCTCCAATTTGCAGAAGTTGTGTTCCAAAATGCCGCGTATTAAAAGTTCCCAATAATCGATGCCACCCATTTTCAGCAATAACAATTTAATGTTCGTATTTCCTTTTGATTTTTCAAATTATTCTGATTAAAATTTTAAACTAGAGCCACCACAAAGTGGAAATCAGATTAGTGGTTGGCATGTTCTCCTCTCAGCGCTAGGAATTTCCGGTTCGAATCCCAATCTGCGTGGAGTTTCCGTGTCCGCATGGGTTTCCTCCGGGTTCTCCGATTTCTTCCCACAGTCCAAAAACTTGGATCAAGGTCAATTGAATTCTCCAAATTGCCCCATATAGAGTGTGTGTGAGTGAGTGTGTGTGTGCCCAGTGATAGATTGGCGCCCTGTCCTGGGTGTATCTGCCCAGCCCCCAAGACGTTCTACCCTTGATGGGCATGGGGAACCTCCCCACGACCCTAATAGGGGATAAATCGAAAGATAATGGATAGATGGACTTGGTTGTCTATTCAGTAATACGCAATAAAATCTACAACCTGCATCTCCGAGACCGTTTATTGGATCATAGCCCAGTGTAAAGTCAAAATCCATTCTTTTCCAATTTAGTTTAATTAAAACCCCTTCCCCCTCCGGGTGCAGACACTACAGTAATTACAACAATGTGAAACCATCTAGGCGGCACGGTGGCTTAGTGGTTGACACGTTCGCCTCTCAGCGCTAGGGATTCCCGGTTCGAATCCCCATCTGGGTGGAGTTTCCATGTTCTCCCCGTGTCTGCGTGGGTTTCCTCCGGGTTCTCCGGTTTCCTCCCACAGTCCAAAAACATGGAACAAGTTAATTGAATTCTCAAAAAAATTGCCCCATATAGAGTGTGTCTGTGTGAGTGAGTGTGTGCCCAGCGATGGATTGGCGCCCTGTCCTGGGTCTATCTGCCCAGCGCCCGAGACGTTCTCCCCTGGATGGGCATGGGGAACCCCACCGCGACCCTAATAGAGGATAAGCGGGAGATAATGAATGAATGAATGAATGAAACCATCTAACAACACTAGACGCAACACAACCACATACTTCCATCGGCCAGTTTTTAAAGTTTGTTCACAAACTTTTCCTTTGCTGTTTTTTATTATATATTAATGACGCTGGCTACCTGACTGACTTTTCCAGCACTGGCCATTAAAATACTTGGGACGGCGTGTAGTTTCTGTGTGGAACTCAAAATCTAGTTTTATTACTATGTATGTATTTTATTACATTATATTTTTCCTTTTTGTTGAAAAAAGTAAAACAACCTCAGACAATTCTGTATGGTAACATAACATCCTATATTAGTGAAACTAAGTTGAGTATTTGCTCCATGTTTAAATTTTGAAGCTGATTTGAGACCATGTCCTTTTGTAGACGAGACTACGTTAATGAACTGGGTTCAGCATTTAGAAGATGGAGCTTGGCTGTGATTTGTCTGGAGATTTTATGTTCTCCCTGCATTTCCTCATGGAGCGTTTGAGATGGTGGTTCTGGACATCCGTAAACTCCCAAACAGTCTGTGGCTCCACGTGATGGACGCGGAGGCACTGAGCCATGTTTTCCCAGTGATTGGATTCAATTGGATCCAAAATGATCTCAATGGCTTAATCATCCAGAAACTGCTTACGAAGTTTGTGTGTGTGTGTGTGTGTGTGTGTGCATGAAGGAACAACAGTAGCCGTGACCTTTTAGAATGTAGGGTAATGAGCACCCTGATCTTAGGCAGCAGCAGCTGCTAATGACTTGAGTAAACCACCTGTGGGATGAGACTGACGTGGACATGAGACTGACATCATTACAGTGTTGCTGGACTGATGGTTCAACATTTTAATGTGTTTCTCGCTAACATGGGTCCATGCAGTTACTATTATTGGGGTCTGTTGTGTGAAGGTTGTGATACAACATTAGTCCATAGTTAGGTTTAAATAATTGTGTTGTGCAGTATTGTTTCAATGGATTCACTAAGCAGCTGGACTCAAAAGGACACAAACCATTGTTTCTGAAATTTTTACCAGGTTGTTTTGATATTTAAATGCTTTTTTTCAGCTGTTCCTATTAGGGGCACCACAGCACATAAGACACTTGTCCTTCCTGACATAACCCTCCAGTTTATCTGGGCTTGGGAAGTGCACTGATACATCCATGACAATTTAGGACCTCCAATATATTCATTGGCATGTCTTTAGATATGGGAGGAGTCTGGAGACACCAGAGAAAACCCAGCATGGACATGTCCTTTGTATTTTGCCAGTAGTTGTTTTTTTTTTTTTTTTAAACGTTAAAGCTTATACAGTCTAATTCAGCCACAGAGTTTGCACATCTACTTGTGGCATTACTCTTGTCTCCATGGTTACAAGTTCAAGAAGAATTGGCTTCTTCAAGTGTGTTGAGGCAACATGCTGCTCAGTCCTGTTCTATTTTTATGATGGATAAGTTGTTGTGTTGTGGGAGTCCCTCAGAAACTCTGCTGTCAAACCCAACTACACTTTTTTTTTCGATTTCGAACTGAACTCGGAGCTGCTTTCAAGTGTTTGGACAGAGAGATAAGTTTCTCAGTGGGCAGAACTCTAGCAAACAAATGAAATCTACAATATTAACATTGTTTTTTTATTTACAAGAATTTAATAATAAAGATGGTAACAGAATAATAAACCAGAGTGAATATTCACAAGTCAGTCAGATTTAAATTTTTTTTATTTTTTATTTTTTTAAACTGAAAACAAAATGCTCATATTTTTGGGAAGAGGCTGAAACAAAGTGAACACTGATTGATGTGTCACACAAACCAGAGACATCTCCATAGAAAGGAGAGCTCGGGGGTTACATTTGGAATGTTTTAGGCCTGTAGAAGAAAAGCAGAGCTACTAGAGTAGATGATACAGACAGGGAGAACATACAAATTATTGAAAAGGCATTCATGTCAAAAGGTAAAAGGGTTAACTGTGTGTGTATTGTGTAATGTGTATAAAACAAACTGGTGACCTGCGGTGTCATTCCCTCGCCTTTAGCACAGCAAGTGCTGGAATGAGCGTTAAATAATTAAATAACTCATCAGGATAACATGTTTTACAAATGAGCAACTATAAAAGGAACATGGCAGATTTAAATGATTAATAAATAATAATATATTTTTATTTGTTTATCTGTTATCTGTTATTGTGATTATATATTATAATATTTTTAGGTAAAAGGTGATAATATAATATTTATATATTTATATGTCCTTCACCATAGTCACTGTCTCTCTCTCTCTCTTTCTCTCTCTCTCTCTCTCTCTCTCTCTCTCTCTCTCTCACTCAATTCAACTTTTTTTTTCAATTTAATTTACTTTATTTACAAACGTACAAATTCATATTCATATTGTCAAAGCATAGTATATATATATATATATATATATATATATATATATATATATATATATATATATATATATATAAATAAAAGTACAAAAACATATACATCCATCCATCCATCAATTCATTATCTTCTGCTTTATCCTATATTAGGGTAACGGGGGAGTTCCCTATGCCCATCCAGGGGAGAACGTTTGGGGCGCTGGCCAGATACACCCAGGACAGGGTGCCAATCCATCGCTGGGCACACACTCACTCACACAAACACACTCTATATGGGGCAATTTGGAGAACTCAAGTTACTTGATCCATGTTTTTGGACTGTGGGAGGAAACCGGAGAACCCGGAGGAAACCCATGCGGACACGGAGAGAACATGGAAACTCCACCCAGATTGGGATTCGATCCGGGAATCCCCAGCGCTGAAAAGAGAACGTGATGCATAATAGATACAAAAGATACATTAATTTAAAAATATATAAAACTAGAAATACAGAATATCAGTATATACAGTATTTATATGTGATCTCTCTCTCCTTCTCTCTCTTTTTGGTCCTTTTCTCTAGTGTTCTTATGTTCCTAAATGTGAGCGGGATAATCAGAAAATGCGGGAAGACATTCTAAGGTTGCAGGACTATTGGAGTGAGGAGGGGAGTAACCAGTCCTTCACCTGCTTTTTTAATCCTCAGAGGAGGTAGGACCTCACACTTACTCAGATAATTATTATGATAACATTAATTAATCATTAAAATAATAGCAAACTGATGTGGCGTAACTGTTCCTGTTGTTTTGTGTCTCACACTGCCGGGTCCGATATCACCCCCCGTATTCCAGTTGTTGTGCATGTAATAAAAACCTCAAGGCACATCATTTCTAAAAGGCATTCAAATAAATAAAATCAAAGCAATATGAACAAAAACTCAGAACACATGCACAGCCTACCACCATACTCGTACTGCAATACCTTGGGTGGCATATCTAGTTCTATGATGTTTACATCGGAGAACATGCAGCCCCAACGGAAAATAAATTACAGGAAGAACAAAGCTAAAGAGGAGGCCGCTCAGTGACCATACTGAGAAACTAGGAGAAGCACAATCTCCAGTAGATAAAACTCAGCTACTAACAGCATTACCAATAACAGCAGTGATGGTCATTTGTGGCATTAATAATCCATCCATCCATCCATCCATTATCCACCATTTTATCCTATTTTAGGGTCGCGGGGGGGAGGGGGTGTTCCCCATGCCCATCCAGGGGAGAGCGTTTCGGGCGCTGGGCAGATACACCCAGGACAGGGGGCATATCTATCACTGGACACAAACACACTCTATATGGGGAAATTTGGAGAACTCAATTGACTTGATCCATGTTTTTGGACTGTGGGAGGAAACCGGAGAACCCGGAGGACACCCACGCGGACATGGGGAGAACATGGAAACTCCACCCAGAACCGGGAATCCCTAGTTCTGAAAGGAGAACATGCTAAACCACTAAGCCACCGTGCCACCCGGCATTAATAATATCTTGTTAAACACATGTCTGTTACTGTAGCACTAAGTGTAAGTGTTGATGCAACTCACTGTTTTTAACTTATAAGAGATTGATTGACACAGTGCATCACTGACTAGAGCAGCATGACTAAAAGAGGCAGATACTGCAGACTCTACATAGTTGAGATGGCTCCCCAAAACAGCATCATTTCAGCGCCACACCCCCCATTTAATGATGAGGTGGGTGAAGAGGTGAAACGCCAGTACACACTGATCGCAGATTACCACCCCAACACAGCCAAGCTCGAGATCTACACCTCTATCGACAGGGAATTAATTAAACGCAAGATTAAATAAATGTGTTTTTAATTTAATTTTAAAGATTAATAATGATGCTGCGGCATGGTGGCTTAGTGGTTAGTATGTTCTCCTCTCAGCACTAGGGATTCCCGGTTCGAATCCCCATCGGGTGGAGTTTCCATGTTTTTCCCGTGTCCGTGTGGGTTTCCTCCGGGTTCTCCGGTTTTCTCCCACAGTCCAAAAACATGGATCAAGGTCAATTTAATTCTTCAAATTGCCCCATATAGAGTGTGTTTGTGTGCGTGTCTGTGTGTGTGAGTGTGTGCCCAGTGATAGATTGGCATCCTGTCCTGGGTGTATCTGCCCAACGCCCGAGACGTTCTCCCCTGGATGGGCATAGGGAACCCCCCGCGACCCTAATATAGGATAAAGCAGAAGATAATAGATAAATGAATGAATAATGATGCTGCCCGGCCGCTCAATGAGGATGGGTCCCTCACTGAGTCTTGGTCCTCACAAGGTTTCTTCCTTAAAATAGCAACATAACAGGGAGTTTTTTCTTGCCACTGTCGCTTCGGCTTGCTCTTTGGGGGTTTAAAGGGTTTTCATTCTGTAAAGTTCATTCTGTGAAGCTCCTTTGTGACAATGCACTGTAAATTACGTGAACTGTTTTTACTGTTGCAGACCAGATGATGTGCTGTGGCAGCATTCCCATGACGTCAGCGTGCTCCTGCACTGTGTGCTTTGGCCGATGTTGAGTCTGCTGATTGGTACCCTCATCGTGCTCCTGACCGTCTGCGCTCGCAGTCTCGCCGTGCGCGCTGAAGCCATTCAAAAGAGAAAGTTCTCATGAGGGCGATCTTTAAGGAAATGGACATTGATATGGCTTGCGGGTTGCGGGGTTCTACCTACTGTACATCTTTACGTGTTCTTTAGTTGGACTTAAATGGCAGAGCCTCTGCCATCGACAGATTCCAGATTCCAAATGAAATGAAGGACCTTCTGTGTTCGGAGTTCTTACAAAAATCTGTGCAATGTTTGGTTTCTGAGGCTAATTGAACCAAATAATCCAACACGTTTGTGCTCACATGGTGCCCTATATGGCCAAAATGTACTGTTTAGGGTCTGGGTTTCTAAAAAAACATATTATACAATTGTATGCTGATGTGGTACCAGCCTAGAGACCGTTCACGATTCTGACAAAGTCTCCTTACGTCAATTAACTAAACATTAAAGGTAATTGTCCCAGCCAAAGACCTTTAGAATGAAGTAGACGATGGCTTAAGTGTAAAGCTTCTTTGTCCAGCATCAGTGCCTGACCTCATAGTGGAATTTACTTCGATTTACTGTATATCAGGAGAATGATGCTAAAAATGGAGCCACCAGGCAGGTGGAGGGGAGGAAGGCCAAAGAGGAGGTTCATGGATGCGAGGTTGGGGTGACTAACTTAGGACAGGATAACATGGAGAACCAGCTTAGAGACAGGTCACGATTCTGTCCATGTCTCTATATATTAATTAACTAAACATTAAAGGTAATTGTCCCAACCAAAGGGCGGCACGGTGGCTTAGTGGTTAGCACGTTCGCCTCTCAGCGCTAGGGATTCCCGGTTCGAATCCCCATCTGGGTGGAGTTTCCATGTTCTCCCCGTGTCCGCGAGGGTTTCCTCCGGGTTCTCCGGTTTCCTCCCACAGTCCAAAAACGGATTAAGTTAATTGAGTTCTCCAAAATTGCCCCATATAGAGTGTGTTTGAGTGAGTGAGTGTGTGCCCAGGGATGGATTGGCGCCCTGTACTGGGTCTATCTGCCCAGCGCCCGAGACATTCTCCCCTGGATAGGCATGGGGAACCCCACCGCGACCCTAATAGAGGATAAAGCGGGAGATAATGAATGAATGAATGTCCCAACCAAAGACCTTTAGAATGAAGTGGACAATGGGTTAAGTGTAAAGCTTCTTTGTCCAGCATCAGTGCCTGACCTCATAGGAAAATTTACTTCGATTTACTGTATATCAGTAGAATGATGCTAAAAAATGGAGCCACCGGGCAGTTGGAGTCGAGGAAGGCCAAAGAGGAGGTTTATGGATGCGAGGTTGGGGTGACTAACCCAGGACAGGGTAACATGGAGAATAGGTGGCGACCTATAAGAAGGAACTAAGAAGAAGTGCCTGACCTCATGATTTTGTGTTTTACTGATCAGTCACTGATTTTCAGAATAGTGTAGGGTGTTGAAGCTGCAACAGCGTTGGTGGTGTTGTGAAATAAAAAAAAAGTCAACTCCAATATATTTCTAACTCTTTGATTTGGAATGAAGACAGCATTCAGTACGTTTATACACTTTTGGCCATATAGAGTAAACTGAATTCTTTTTCCTGACTATAAAGACGTACGATTCAGCTCTTATTTCGGTGATCCATCTCCATGTTCGGTCTTTCTTTGTGTTTTTGGATTTAATTAATGCAGTATGTGTCATTTCTGGCACAAACCGTACTTGAGTTAAGCGAACATGCTTTGAGTAGCATAACTAAATGTAGCAACAAATAAACGGTGTCTGTTTATTAGTTCAGCATCTGGGTTTTTATTTATAATTACAGAAAATACTATTGCATACAGGGTGGCACGGTGGCTTAGTGGTTGGCACGTTCTTCTCTCAGCGCTAGAGATTCCCGAACGTTTCGGGCGCTGGGCAGACATACCCAGGATAGGATGCCAATCTATAGCTGGGCACACACTCACTCCCACATACACACTCTATATGTGGCAATTTAGAGAACTCCATTGACTTGATCCATGTTTTTGGACTGTGGGAGGAAACTGGAGAACCCGGAGGAAACCCACGCGGACATGGGGAGAGCATGGAAACTCCACCCAGATGGGGAACCCCTAACGCTGAGAGGCGAACGTGCTAAACCACTAAGCCACCGTGCTGCCAATCTGATTATTTAGATTAATTATTGTCATGTTTATTCTTGTCAAAGCCACATTAACCATGCACTGAGAGACATAAACATTCATTCATCATCTTAGTCCTCTACCAGGGTCATAAGGGGGGCCCTAGTAAAGGGGCAGACACACCCAGGACAGGGCACCAATCTATCGTTGGGCACACCCTCACGCACACACAAATTCACACTGTAAGGGCAATTTAGAGCAGCCGTTTTACCTTTCATGATTTTTGTACTGTGTAGACATGGGGAGGATATGGAAACGGTGCGCTGCAGAGCTGATGTAGCTGCACGGAAGGCAGCTCAGTGAATCACTGAGACTGATCTTGCAGACGTGCATGGTCTCTTTGCCAGCTGACTGCAGGACGACAGCCAGCAGCATCAGCAAAGACACATTACATTCTGGACACTGCGCGTTTAATCTGCTGCAGTCTGGCAAACTGTAGAAAGTAATCACATCTCACAAGCACAGATGGAAAAATAGCTTCCCCCAGAGAGCTGCGGCCGTTCCTCCCCAACATGTCCCTACCTCGTCCCCACACCGGCCCCGTACCATCCCCACCCAATCACCACACCATCCCGACCCAGCAGACGATAATTCACACCTCACACAGACTGATCCACATACGGACTCCAGGATTCTGTACAATGCAGGTAAAGTGTAGGTACAGGTTGTAATGTAGTAAAATAGGGAAAAATCCAAGGCACTGTATTTCTACAAAGAAATGTTTTCAGTTCTATTTTAAAACTCAATTGTCTGTCGTGCCCTCGGATGTTACTCCTGCACCTCCACACCACCCACTCCACCACGTTTGCACTCGGTTCTTAACCCTCCCACCAAGATAAAAGAAAAGATAGATAAAATAATAAGTAGATAAAAGAATAAATGGATAAAAGAAAAAACTAAATCATGATTAATGGTTATTATGGATCCGGTGAACTGTATATAAAAGATGTGTAGATTCATTTACACAGATTTAACTGCAACTTTTTTTTATTTTGAACCAGTACTTAAATCGTGTATTCACATCGAATAAAACATCACTATTAAAAAAACATATGCAAAAACGGGAAAAGTAAAAGATTCACATTGTCCATGCAGTTACTGTTGTGCTTTGAGGCAGTTTATCAGGCACTTCTTATAAACTTAAGTACTTTAGAATATCAGCCTTACATTTAGAGTTTTCATATGCAGTGAGGCGAAAGTATTCAACCCCATTAGTAAATAAAATTTTTTTTAAAGCATGTATCTATTGATAATGCACTCACGACCCACATTTTTCTTTTAGAAATAAAACATATTCAGGTTTTATATTTATGATAAGGTAATATAACACTTCCCTTGAACTGTGAGTACAGCGTTGGGATCACAAACTAAACAGCATGACCGCTTATCTCTCACCGCTCATATTCAGTACAAATGATTTATTTTGAACTTTGAATTTCTAATGTGGGCAAATTTCAGGGGTGACTCTCTTTCACAGTTGTGAAGCAGACTTTCCGACACTTATACTTGTACCTTTGCACTAGTAACACATAAAATGATAAACTGAAGGAGTTAAAAGCCTGTCCTTGCTGCATTTTAGTCTGTTCAGGGTTTAGTCTCGCATGGCGTATTGTGCATCAGTATTCTCGTTCACTCATTAAGCTAAAGAACACATTAGACCCATTAAATTAAACAAATACCAAATGTGTGTAATGTCTCACTACACTAATTTCTCTGTGATTCAATTTGGGATATAGATTATTCATGCATTCATTCATTCATTCATTTATTATCTTCATTCATTACTAGGGTCGCGGGGGGGTTTCCCATGCCCATCCAGGGGAGAACGTTTCGGGCACTGGGCAGATACACCCAGAACAGGGCGCCAATCTATCACTGGGCACACACACACACACACACTCTATATGGGGCAATATAGAGGCAAACTCAATTGACCTTGATCCATGTTTTTGGACTGTGGGAGAACCCGGAGGAAACCCACGCGGACATAGGAACATGGAAACTTCACCCAGATTGGGATTCGAACCGGGAATCCCTAGTGCTGAGAGGCGAACATGCTAACCACTATGCCACCGTGCCGCCCGGATATAGATAATGCATCAGTAAATCAGATTCCACAGTCCGCTGTTCATCAAATGGCATAAAATAAGTGCATTTTATTCGTACACTGACCAGATGACGAGTTTAATCAGAGCGTAATTTGTCAATCTGACCTTGTATGACAAATGTATATATATAGATATATATAAAGGTGACAATTATAAGGTTTAAATGCAGAGAATAACAAACATGTCTGAAGAGAAGAATTCTGGTATATCAGCAACGAATAGTGCTGTTATCAACTTTCTCAAGGTTCTGGGTTTGAATGCCAACTGGGATGTTGGGGAGTGGAGTAGGGGGTTTATATGTTCTTTCCCCATGTGGACTACAGTCTGGACTTGGATATACTAAATCTCGTATAGATGTGAATGTGTTTGGCCGTTTGTCTGTCCTGTATTGGGTTGGAAACCTGTCCAAGGCATTTCCCTACTTTTTGGCCTATAAGCACTGGGTTAGGCTCCAGCAGGGGTGCTGGCCGGTGACTATGATTGGGATGATTATGATTAGAAAATGCAATGAAGAAAAATTAATGAAGAAAGCTTTAATGCTTTCTTTAATGCTTTGCAGCTTTAATGTACAGCTAATTTGATGGAAATGTCAGAACACATCCCGTCCAGTCTTTTTTTTTTTTTTTTTTTTGATGAGTTTAGGCTTGAGCTTAAATAACAATAAGCTTAACTAACAATAAGCTGTCCTAATGGGACATGATAAATTTGCATCAGGTTAAAATTGGCCAAATTAAAAAAAAAATTAAAAAAAATTATATATATATATATATATATATATATATATATATATATATATATATATATATATATATATTAATGTATATATATAAGATATATATATATATATATATATATATTAAGAGATTTATATACAGTTATTTAAGAAAAATACTCATAAAAATGTTTAAAGTATACTTAAGTAAATGTCTAACATATTTATCATACTAATAATACTAAAAAACCATAATATATTGTTTATTGTTGAATGTCTTTCCTCTCGAATCATGGGCGGTCCTTAACGGTCTGAATACAAGAACTCTGAGGGGAAGGAAAATAAGGTAAGATTAATGTAAATACAACAAACAAAATAAAACCTAAATTTCCATTACTATTCCATTTACCTTTATAGAATTCAGGGTTAAAGTTCTCATAAATGGGGTAAAGTGGATTTTCCTGCTCACTTCGAAGTTTCCTGGCCCTTAAAACATCACGCACACACTGATGGAGGTACATGTACTGACCCTGGGTGCAGAAGAAACAGGGCAACGTCATGTGGATGAGTTTCTCATTACATTTTCATATCATCATCAGCATCACTAATCATCTTCCCGGTTGCTGGATGAAACAGTAAACACGGACTGACCTCGGTTTGTACCATGTGTGAGCGATGCATCCGTACATCGATGACACAGCCGTAAATATCGACGGTGCCTCGACCGTTCAGCTGCTGCAGAACGCGGTCCAGCACAATAAAGGTCCCGGTACGACCAACTCCGGCACTGAAGGACAGCAAGAATCGTAATGGGTAACAAATGAAATATTAATGGATGATTAAATATTAAAGGGAAAAATGTACAAAGTAGCAACACAGTGGCTTCGTGGTTGGCACGTTCACCTCTCAGCGCTAGGGATTCGCGGTTCGAATCCCCATCTGGGTGGAGTTTCCATGTTCTCCCCATGTCCGCGTGGGTTTCCTCTGTCCCACAGTCCAAAAACATTGATCAAGGTCAATTAAATTCTTCAAATTGCCCCATATAGAGTGTGTCGGTGTGAGTGAGTGTGTGCCCAGCGATGGATTGGCGTCCTTTCCTGGGTGTATCTGCCCAGCGCCCGGGACGTTCTCCCCTGGATGGGCATGCGGAACCCCCCTCTGAGGCCCTAATAGAGGATAAAGCCGAAGATAATGGATGGATGGATGTACAAAGTAAAAGAGATGAAAGAAGAAGATTGGGAATGGATGTATATATTTGAATGGATGAGTGTTTCGCCGGCTCTTCGGCTTTGCCTTACGGTTTTACTACAATTTTTGGAATTTAGCAGATGCTTTCATCCAAAGCGACTTCCAAGCACAGGGTTCATCACAACATCCCTGGAGTAATGAGGGTTAAGGGTCTTGCTCAAGGACCCACACTGGTAACATCAGTGTACCTGGGATTTGAACCCACAACCTTCAGATTGAATACCCAACACCGTAACCACTTAGCTACCACGCCCTGCCTACTACTGAACCATACTGCACCAACCGGAAGGTTTATAAATGTACACACCAAACATCTAACAATTGCTACAGCATGCAAACATAATGTTATGTGACTTAAGCAATTTAATTTGATTACATTAGAAAGCATTTGCTTTATTCAGAGAAAAATACTATAATTCTGTGCACAATACAATGAAAACAAATGATTTCTTCATAAACCCTGCATCATTGTATAATCTAAAGGCCACTTAACTGAAATAAGCAGCCTTGTTCTCAGTATTTGTGTTTTGTCAGTAATGCAACGATAAGTACTTTACAATACACAGTACTGTATTTAGGGGCAGGTTCCTTTTTGGCTCAGAAAACCCGAGGTGTAATTTCTCTGCCAGGGAGTCAGCATTGAATCAGCAAATGTGAATCATTAAATCAGAATTGGATTAGCTGCAGTCAGCTTCTGCACTCAGATGGAAAACCGAAGACGTCCAACTGAGACACTGAATTATTAAAAGTAAAAGGACTTGAACTCGGAGGTGTCATTTCTAATTCGAAAGACAAACAGTGAAAACCCGTAAGAGTATTTTATTTGAAAGCAGCTTTGCTGTGTAGTGCTGAAGGAGCAAAGCCGCATGCATCGGAGAAAGAAAAGCTAATAAAAAGAGAGAATTCAAAAAAAAAAATCACAGCCAGATCAAATTCAATTCAATGTCTGTCACTTCCAGAGAAAATCGAGAGACATGGACACCAGGGTGTCTCTCTCTCCCTTTCTCTCTCTATGGTTATGCGTGTGCAGATGTGTTTCTGTATCAATTCTGCATCAGCTTCCTCCTACTCACACATTCATATTGAATCTATTTGCTCACAGCTGCAATAATCTTATACATACAGTTATGTATAATAAAGAAAATTAAATATTACTAAATTAGTAAATAAATCTTTGAATTATCCATCCATTATCTTCCGCTTAATCCTCTATTAGGGTCACGGGGAGGTTCCCCATGCCCATCCAGTGGAGAACGTTTTGGGTGCAGATACACCCAGGACAGGGCGCCAATCTATCACTAGGCACACACTCACTCACACAAACAAACTATATGGGGCAATTTAGAGAATTCAATTGACCTTGATCCATGTTTTTGGACTGTGGGAGGAAACCGGAGAACCCGGAGGAAACCCACGCGGACACAGGGAGACCATGGAAACTCCACCCAGATGGTGATTCAAACGGGGAATCCCTAGTGCTGAGAGGAGAACATGCTAAACACTAAACCACCGTAACGCCGTCTTTAAGTGAATATTAATTTTTTAGCTTTTTTTTTTTTATAAAAGCTTAATTCTAAACACTCTTAAGAGCTAAATAATTAGTTAAATACATGATGGATATATTCAGATATACACACTGTGGGGGTTCTGGTCCAGAATGCCTTCGCTTTGTGGTATGTTTGATAAATTGCCATCTGCTTCAGTCGTACCTGCAGTGGACCACTGTAGGTCCAGAGGTCGGTGCCCTGTCGATGTAGTCTCGCGCAGTCCTCACAAACTGAACCAGCGACTGCGTTGTCTCGGGCACACCATGATCCGGCCACACTGTGTAATGGAAGTGACGGACTATTCTTGGGTAACTCAGCTGACCGTCCTATTAAGATTTGATATGTTAGTGGTTTGTAGGAAAGAAACTCAATGCAGCTAAGATTTTAACATCATTGGAGTTTTTATACACTTTTCAAAATCTACAAAAAACATGGGGGTCAAATAAAAAATAGCTTCACACCAACAGACATAAACCTAAAAATAGTTTTCTAAAAATCACGTTCTGTCATCATGACTTAATACTACTATTTTTATACTACTATAGTATAAACAGGTCTGTGGAGCTCGTATTGTTTAGTGACAGGGGAGAACGTTTTGCGCGCTGGGCAGATACACCCAGGACAGGACGCCAATCTATCACTGGACACACACTCACTCAAACAGACACACTCTATATGGGGCAATTTGGAGAATTCAATTGACCTTGATCCATGTTTTTGGACTGTGGGAGGAAACTTGAGAAGCCGGAGGAAACCCACGCAGACACGGGGAGAACATGGAAACTCCACCCAGATTAGGATTCGTACCTGGAATCCCTAGCGCTGAAAGGAGAACATGCTAACCACTAAGCCACCATGCCGCCACTTAACCATCCATGTTTTCTAATTCATCAAAACATGGCTAGGTACTAAAATATTATCTTAAACAAAACATTCAAATGGGGGGCACGGTGGCTAAGTGGTTGGCACGTTCACCTCTCAGCACTAGGGATTCCCGGTTCGAATCCCAATCTGGGTGGAGTTTCCGTGTTCTCCCCGTGTCCGTGTGGGTTTCCTCCGGGTTCTCCGGTTTCCTCCCACAGTCCAAAAACTTGGATCAAGGTCAATTGAATTCTCCAAATTGCCCCAAATAGAGTGTGTCTGTGTGTGAGTGTGTGCTCAGCAATAGATTGGTGTCCTGTCCTAGGTGTATCTGCCCAGCGCCCAAAATGTTCTCCCCTGGATGGGCATGGGGAACCCCCCGCGACCCTAATAGAGGACAAAGCGGAAGATAATGGATGGATGAAAAACATGCAACTGACAAATGTGACTAACTAAACCAAATGAAATCTGGCGTACAAACTTTAAATAACCTCAAATATCATACCCACAAGCCGAGCCGATTGGTTTAAGAAACTGTTAATTAACATCAGTTTGGTGTCATTATCTTGCATGCTAAAATATCAGCATTAAGTCTATTTGTAAGGCCTGCAGTGATGTAGAGGAGAAAAATGTACACGGACAAAAACATATCGGGTTCTAAACATATTAATTTACTACAGAACGTAATAAATTTTTTTTAAAAAACCCTATTCAATGCCAAGTATGTCCATCCCAAAAAACAGCTATAAATCCATCCACCTGTCCATCCATCCATATTTGTTATTATTTCTTTACGGACTCATAAAAACTCGATGTGCCCAAACGTGTGCATGGCATGTGACTGATTGATGGGGACGTATGTCTGCATATTGAAATCACTTGCTCACTCACACAGCATATCTTGAACTCGCGGATTGTCCACTCCGACAGGACGGACTCGGAGAGCCTTTGCACTGCGAGGTCACCGTAGTACAGCAGCTCAGCGTCCAAAGGCCAGTACTGATCACACTTCACCTACAGGAAACGAACGACACGCAGACCTCCCGAGTCAGCTCCATAATCACCGGCTCCATTTCCCCCCTCATCATGCTAATGATAATGACCAGGCACTAATATCCCACCCATCTCCATCAGCTTTCTGCACTTTGTGTACAGATTATGTGTTTCCATGGTGACGGTGACGCCGCTCCACTACTCACCCTGCCCTTTTCCACACACTGCGTCACCATGACAATGTTGTGCACGTTCTGCTCCCACACCATCCTCCAGAAATCATCCTTAGTGCCAGGAAGGGGTCCCTGTGTGGCAATGTACTCCCGCCTATAATTATTACCCTAAGATACAAACAATAAAGAGAATGCTACTTATATACAGTTTTTATAAAATATGCCACACTTATGAAGCATAAAGATTCTTGAAATAGGAGAATATAACCATTATTTAAATAACAGTGAGGGAAACCTGAGACCAAAACTCTGGCAGGAACACTGATTTCTCTGTATAGTTGTAGGGATATAGTGATAACCAAAAGATATCCATCCATTATCTACTGCTTTATCCTCTACTAGGGTCGCGGTGGGGTTCCCCATGCCCATCCAGGGGAAAACGTCTCAGGCGCTGGACAGATACACCCAGGACAGGGCGCCAATCTATCACTGGACACACACTCGCTCACACAGACACACTCTATATGGGGCAATTTGGAGAATTCAATTGACTTGATGACTTGATCCATGTTTTTGTTCAATCCATCATCCGGAAATGGAAAGAGTATGGCTCCGTGAGATGTTCAAAGCTTGGGAAATCTTTTTATAACCTAAGCCTGCTTTAAACTTCTCCAAAACCATATTCCTAACCTGTCTGGTGTGTTCTTTGGACTTCATGATGCTGTTTGCTCCCCAATATTCTCTTAACCAACATCTGAGGCCGTCACAGAGCAGCTGTATTTGTACTGAGATTAGATTACACACAGGTGGACCCTTTTAAGTCATTAGCAGTCATCAGGCAACTTCTCCCCCCCCCCCCCCCCCCCCCCCCCCCCCCCCCCCCCCCCCCCCCCCCCCCCCCCCCCCCCCCCCCCCCCCCCCCCCCCCCCCCCCCCCCCCCCCCCCCCTCAGGTTATAATGGTACGGTAATATAGCAATAGTAGTCATGGCAATTGTTTCAAAAAGGGTATTACAGTAGTTGTAGCAACCTTTGTTTCTAAGGGATTATAGTAATTGCA
Organism: Corydoras maculifer; assembly: GCA_019802435.1. Lineage (NCBI taxonomy): Eukaryota > Metazoa > Chordata > Actinopteri > Siluriformes > Callichthyidae > Corydoras > Corydoras maculifer. The sequence continues at coordinate 645,002 of JAFMOD010000813.1, read as the reverse complement.
ACCATTTATTCCGTCCCTGATCTGGCCCTCTTGCGACATGGTTTGAGGACACTTGGGCGAGCCGCTTCTGATTGCAAGATTTAAGATAAAAAAAACATAGATAAGGACCATGCAATAGTCAGAAGTGGTTCACATGTGGGACAATGAGTGTTTTTTATGTCAGCCACTCGTAAAATTTGGAATTTAAGTCATACATTTGTTTTTATGTAAAGGCCAACTGTGGCTCGCTTCGATTTGCTAGTGACGGCAAGGAGCCAACAGTACCATATTTTAGCCAAAGGTGTTATCTGGGTAAATATTTTGTAGAATAACATGAATAAGTCTAAAGTTTTCCTCTAATGCATCATTACTTATTTGTTCTTTTGTCTTTTAATATGTCTTTAAAAATTCTTTAATTAGCTAGGTACAAATTTTCTCTTTTAAAAGTTCATTAATTATCTTCCGCTTTATCCTCTACTAGGGTCACAGGGTGAAGGGGGGGGAGGGGGGTTCCCCATGCCCATCCAGGGGAGAACGTTTCAGGCGCTGGACAGATACACCCAGGACAGGGCGCCAATCTATCACTGTGCACACACTCACTCACACAGACACACTCTATATGGGGCAATTTGAAGAAACTCAATTGACCTTGATCCATGTTTTTGGACTGTGGGAGGAAACCGGAGAACCCGGAGGAAACCCACACGGACATGCGGAGAACATGAAAACTCCACCCAGATGAGGATTCGAACCGGGAATCCCTAGTGCTGAGAGGAGAACATGCCAACCACTAAGCTAACCACTGAGCCCTCTTTTAAAAGTTGATTTAATGTAATTGGTTGTTGTCTGTTATTTGCGGTATAAACGATGAGCTTCTTGCTGACTCACTGGGATAAAGCTGGCATTGATGAAGTCTGAACAAGGGTCGTCTTCTAAGAACAAAAGCTTCACACGGGTCCAGTCATCTGCAGACAAATTCATTAGAGATTAATTATAATTCTGGAATAATTTTACATTTTCAGTGTAATATAACAAAGCTTAATACGTCACTTCCATTTGTCTGCATTGAGCAGCATTAAAAATGAGCTGGAGAGACTTTGCAGTTTTGTTGCATAAATTTCTGTATCATAATTAGGCTACAAACCTGTTGTAATTAATGACTGGGGCAAATTCAGATTTTTTGAGTCTGCCACAATTATAAAATTGTAACTTTAAAACCAAGGTTTATACCATACTGTGAATTTTGGGTCCCTTTACACCCATTTCAGATAGGAATGAACATCTATGATGTATTATTTTAATTGTTTCTGTATTAATAAGTCCTTTTTTATTCACATACATGGAAGAATGTTATTGTATCGGTTCTTGCAGCGATTCTCAGGCAAACGCGCAGCATCCACCGCTTGGTTACGGCCCACTTCTTTCAGTTCCTGGAAGACGAGAGAAACCAAGAGTATATTAAAATGTATCAGTATTAAATTAGTATTAAATGATCAAACAACAATTTGTTATTCATCCGCTTATAAATTCACATGACGTGCTTCGGCAACCAAATGTCTAGGTGTGAATAACGATATGAATGTGTGTGTGTTCTCTATTCACTATAGGAGAATATCCTAAGCAACTCTAACTGGAGGGTGGCAAGGTGGCTTAGTGATTGGCACGTTCGCCTCTCGACACTAGGAATTCCCGGTTCGAATCCCCATCTGGGTGGGTTTCCATGTTCTCCCTGTGTCTGCGTGGGTTTCCTCTGGGTTCTCTGGTTTCCTCCCACAGTCCAAAAACATGGATCAAGTTCAATTGAGTTCTCCAAATTGCCCCATATAGAGTGTGTCTGTGTGAGTGAGTGTGTGCCCAGCGATAGATTGGCGCCCTTGTCCTGGGTGTATCTGCCCAGCGGCCCTGAAACGTTTTCCCCTAGAAGGGCATGGGGAACCCCCCCACGACCCTAATAGAGGATAAAGCGGAAGATAATGAATAAATGAACTCTAACTGGAATTTGCAGCTTAGGAAGAAGTGTGCGTCACCTCAAACTCCTCTGAGAACAGGTAGTTGGAATCTGCTTGCAGCTGCGCAAGATGACTTTCGAAGTGTTCGGCTTTTATGGGGCTGTTAGACACAGGTGAGGACGCGGCATTGTGAAATATACAATAATATTTAAGCAATAAATATTTAATAAGTATGATGAAACGTTAGATATTTACCTGGATATACGGCGGTTGCTACAAAAAAAAAAAAAAAAAAAAAAAAAGACATTTAGCATGCTTATAGCGTCAAGAACATTTCTGCCTCATAGATGATGATAAACCTAATCTGACCTAAAATAATCCAAAGTTAATTTTACTAAAAGCTCAGAACTTTAAACAGAATTCGTACCTTCTGACCCCCTTGTACATCACGGTGTTGGGAATGTCCTTCCACAGATTCATCCTCATGAGGGGGCTTTCCTGCACAGCGCTGCACAGACACAAACAGAACATAGATGAGAACGACAGACATTTATTTGTAATGGTGCTTCTTTGAGAATTTGCTGGTGAATGTGCTGCTGGACTCATTGGAGCTGAACACAATAATCTGAGTTCCTGAAGGAATCACAGAGAACTTAAGAGAACCATGACATGAAGTGTTACTGAACAGAACATATTCAAATCTTATATGTGCCATCAGTGCAACTGAGATACAAATCAACTGCTGCTGAATGTGGTTTGAACTTAACGTTCTCTGTATCGTCCTCTAATTGCGTCCAGCAAAATACATACACACAAATACCTAATTACTTGTATACTTGACCACACCTACACTTACACACTTGTGCATACTATGGAAGCACTTGTGCGCACACACACACACACACCTTATTACTTATATACTTGACCACACATACACTTGCACACTTGAGCACACTATGTAAGCACTAGTACACACACACACACACACACACACAAACCTCATTACTTACATACTTGACCACACATACACTTACACACTTGTGCATATTATGGAAGCACTTGTGCGCGCACACACACACCTTATTACTTATATACTTGACCACACATACGCTTACACACTTGTGCACACCCACACACCTAATTACTTAAATAGTTTACCACACATACACACTCGTGCACACACACACACATCTACGCAAACACTTATGCACATATATGCATGTACGCAAGCACACACACACTTAACCAAACCATAACAATAAGTGCTAGTATTGTAACCCTTAATCTTTCACCTTAAACCTTTATTAACCGAAGGCAAATGATTTATTAAATGAGGACCTGCATGAGGACAAATGTCCTCAAAATGTGTGTCCAAACAGTTTTTGCTGTCTGTGTGTCTGTCTCAATCTATGATGTTGTCTCACATGATAAAAGTGTCCCCAGAATGTAAGTGTTGAAACAGATTTTGCTCTCTCTCCGTCTCTCTCGCTCTCCGTCTCTCTCTCTGTCTCTTTCTACCTACACTTTGCGAATCCTCTGTCTGTAGATCAGTAAGGCCATCACAGCAATCATCATTCCAATGAGGAATAAGCTGGCGCTGATGCCCTCCACAATTCCTCTCAGTGGTTCTGCAGGAGACATTAAGTCACGAGTTGATCTCATACATCTCAGATAAATATTCCAAATCTCATGGACCCCCCCTCAGGCTTTCCCAGTCTGGCATTGCTAATTGAGATGAATGTCTATGTTATTGCACATTAAAGCACGTTAGACAATTAGATCCCGACAATTTTTACAAACCTCATTAGCAGAAAAGCAGGGACATTTTCTAAAACTGATTTTTTAAAATTTAAACCTATAATTTAATAATATTTATTGAACAGATGAAAGGACAAAGATTTTAATGATGAACCTGTTATAGAGAGCGTATGCTGCCTTACCTGCTTGGGTCCAAAGTGGGGGGGAGTAATAAGTGTCACTAAACAGGGGCTTAGTCAGTTCTTTATTGCCATCATCAAAAAGCTGAGTAAAGGCTCGAATGCTCAGCCTGAAACCCACAGAAGCATTTACTTACGGACAGCACGCGAAACAGATGGTTTCTTTAATTCAGTTTAATTTTATTGACTCTACCTGTACGCTGTTCTAGGTTTTAGGGGACCGTCACAGAAATCGGCCCCGTGCTTCCTGACCTCCACGCCTTCTTTGCAGTTGCCTCCCAGACGTTCCATGCCGGCGCCGAGGTTGATCTCGAAGACTTGATTCACCGAGTTGCTGTCATCTCCACAGAAGCTCCGGAAGTAACTGGTCTGATACGATCGCACTGAGCTGTTGTGCTTGTAGTCATTGTAGGAGGGAAGCGGGTGCGAGTGGTCAGGTAGCACCGCTGCATCATCTAAAAATTACAGACCCCAGATAATGTGATGCTTTGAACACTCACTAAGCTAAAAATGTTAATTTTGTCTTGTATTTGTGTTTAACTGTGAATTAAACGTGAAGCTGCTCTTTGTTAAAGATTTTGCGAGCAGACTGACATACCGTACCTTCAGATTCGGTCACCACGATGGAGAAGAAGCGAATGTCCCCGTTAGTGTTACTGAACCAGCTGCAATTAAACTTGAAGAAGATGGTTGACTGGGTGATGTGGGCAGCTTTCTCACTGACGCACATGGCGGGCGGCGGCACGGGTGGACCTGCAAACATCCCAAAATGACTCTTTAATATCCATCCATCCATTAGCTTCTGCTTTATCTTCTACTAGAGTATCTTATACAAAATGAAAACATAAATTACCGTAAGTTCGCAAAAGTTTGCGCCTTCAGAATTTGACGGTTTCTGAAACATAGTTATTACGATAACTTTACACCCAATACTAGGCGGAAATATCTGTCTCCCTCACACACACACACACACACACAGGGGGCTTCTAAGCCACAAACAGCTGACGGTGACTCCATGGTTCGGTCCCGCCTCTGGAGGAGAGGCTGCAGAGAAAGCTGCTCTCATTTGATCCAGGGCAACTGACAAAACACCCGGGGCTTTAACCCCCAAAGCCCAGGACTAACGACGCCACTGCTGGGCACACACCCTCACTCACACAGACACACTCTATATGGGGCAATTTGGAGAATTTAATTGACCTTGATCCATGTTTTTGGACTGTGGGAGGAAATCTTAGAACCCGGAGGAAACCCGCACGGACACGGGGAGGACATGCAAACTCCACCCAGATTGGGATTCGAACCAGGAATCCCTAGTGCTGGGAGGAGAACATGCTAAACATTAAGCCACCGTGCCGCCCACTCTTTATGAGTATGGTAATTAAAGTGCTTTGAGATTACACATGATTCATTTTAGGGTTAAAATCGAAACGCAGTGGCGATAGATCTGCTGCAGCTGAGCACGCTGAGCGCCGGCGCTGCCGTGTGGTGGATCTGTGGCCTCATACAGCTCCATCTCTTCTGATCTAGTTCAGTTGGCGCTGCCCAAACTCCTCTCCCTTGTGTTTACGCAGAAGAGGCAACACTCCAAAAAATCTTTTTTTTTTTTTTCCCTTCTCTGTCAGTCCTTTCTTCCCTCTTTTTCCCTCCACCTCTCCCTCCACCTCTCCCTCCCTCTTTTATTTTCCCAGAAGGCCTGGGCTACTTGATTTGATCTTTATTTAAGACTGCCTACAATTCAACTCCCCGAACAGCGGAGGTGTCTGGCAGGGACGTCCTGCCTCATGCTGCGCAGCCGCTGCTACATAATGAGTGCTTTCTGCCCCGGCTTACTTATTCAGCGATGATGTCCTGCTGAAGGAAACACAAAGTATGTGAACCAGCGTCTTTCAACCTGCAATCTCGGGCTACAATAGCCATTCTGTGGAAATTCAGATGTTAAAGTGATGAAGTGATTTATTTTGCCTACTGTGCGTACACACCGAGGAATCGGTCCTCCACGTTTAACCCATCCGTGCAGTAAAACACACACAGACACACTGGTGAAGTGAGCACATGTGTACGGAGCGGTGGGTGCCTTGCCCAAAGGTACTTCATATATCCATCCATCCATTATCTTTCGCTTTATCCAATATTAGAGTCGCGGGGGGGGGGGGGGGTTCCCCATGCCCATCCAGGGGAGAACGTTTCTATGGGGCAATTTTGGAGAACTCAATTGACCTTGATCCATGCTTTTGGACTGTGGGAGGAAACCGGAGAACCCGGAGGAAACTCACGCAGACACTGAGAGAACATGAAAACTCCACCCAGATGGGGATTCGACCCGGGAATCCCTAACGCTGAGAGGCAAACCTGCTAAACCAATAAGCCACCGTGATGTTCAGATTCAGTTTATTTTAAAGGTCTTAAATCCGGACTCGTAGCTCTGTAAAGGCCATTTAAATTCCTGTGCTGAAAGTTTAACATTTTGGTCATTCAGCAGACGCCTTTATCCAAAGTTGAGCAAAGGGTTCATCACAACATCCCTGGAGCCACGAGGGTTAAGGGTCTTGCTGGTAACTTCCCACACTAGTAACTTCAGTGGACCTGGGATTTGAACCCCCAACCTTTAGATTGATAGCCCAATGCCCTAACCACTGAGCTACCACGTCCCACATTGAATTAATGCACCTCCAAGATACGCCTTATAATAAAATATGCCTCACTGAAAATAAACTGCTGCCTAATTAAAACATGATGTTGATGTTCTATCTGATGAAGTGTCCACAGTTTAACTGCAGCCGGCCGACGCTGCTCTCCTTTTAATGACGAAACACCTCAAAGAACAAAAGTTGCTATTTTTTAATAAGAAAACGTGGCCAGCTCTCTGTTCCTCGTCTTCTCACCTTTTCTTTACCGAGTGAACTTCTATAAATCATCTTGACAGAACTAGAATAGCGTAATACTTTTGGAAAAAAGTGTTGCATTTTTTTTAAAGGAGCCTCGCTGAAATTTCAAACAGACATGGAGAAGGGAAACTGAAATGTTCGTTTGTGAATAAAAGTTTAGGGAAGGGCCTCGTGTTTTTCATATGCAGTATGATGGACCTCCCGTTTATAATACACTGTTTCTGTGGCGGGCAGCACACAGAACAGCATGTTCTCCCCGTGTCCGCGTGGGTTTCCTCCTGGTTCTCCAGTTTCCTCCCAGAGTCCAAAAACATGGATCAAGTCAATTGAATTCTCTAAATTGCCCCATATAGTGTGTGTTTGTGTTATTATCTATTAGGGTCGCGTGGGGGGGTTTCCCATGCCCATACAGGAGAGCACAATTCGGGTGCTGGGCAGATACACCCAGGACAGGGCGCTAATCTATCGCTGAGCACACACTCACACAGACTCACTCTATATGGGGCAATTTGGAGAATTCAATTGACCTTATTCCATGATAAAGCGGAAGATGATCAATGGATGGATGGATGTGGCAGCAGATATGAATGATCAGCTACCAGCTGGGCAGAGGGAGGCAGAACCGAGGATGTGGGGAAGGTAACTGGCACACCTGCTGAAGGTTCCGCTAAAGGTCTCTCTGTACGTATTTGAAGAGCGGTAAACTGTTATTTAAACATTAAGTTGTTATTGAAATATCTGATTAATTTATACACTAAGCCAAAGAATCTGTAACTCCTCCAAATTAATCCATCCATTATCTTCCGCTTTATCCTCTATTAGGGTCGCGTGGGGGGGTTTCCCATGCCCATCCAGGGGAGAACGTTTCAGGCGCTGGACAGATACACCCAGGACAGGGCGCCAATCTATCACTGGGCACACACTCACACACAGACACACTCTATATGGGGCAATTTGGAGAAATCAATTAACCTTGATCCATGTTTTTGGACTGTGGGAGGATACCAGAGAACCAGGAGGAAACCCATGTGGACACGGGGAGGACATGGGCACTCCACCCAGATTGGGATTCGAACCGAGAATCCCTAGTGCTGAGAGGAGAACATGCCAACCACTAAGCCACCGTGCCACCTCATCTAAATTAATATTTGAGAATATATGTGGTTTTATGAACGTTTTTAAATCAGGTCAATTCAGTGTCATCCACTCTGTATGAAGCTATAAGGTGGAGGCTCATTAAGAAGCTATATGTGATGCAGTATAACATTATAGCTTTATTCCCACTTTCTCAGGGGTAACTTACAATCGATCATGGTCACGGTGTTGTCCTGCACCTGTGAGCTTCTCTTCACTCCAGAGATGACCGCGACAGACACTGTGTAGTTAGTGAACGGCTCCAGTCTGTCGAAGTGCTGATGTCGGGCCTCTCTGTTCAGTTCATATGAGTGCACGCTTTCCTTAAATCCTCGACTCCTGCACTCCACCAAAAAACCTGAGTAATCAGAAGCTGGAGGCGTCCAGGAGCAAGAGAGAGACGTGGAGTTCAGCGGGTGACAGTGGACACTCTGCACTGCAGCTGGAACTGAAGGGAAAAGAGGTTTCATTTATTTATTATTATTAATTGTATAATAGTTATTAAAAATTATTGATCCAGGCCATAACTAATCTTTAAATGTAAAAGTATAATGTAACATAAGCATTAAATCCAGTGTTTCTAATCACCAAGACTGTTCATCGAACACTAAGAACTGTTAAAATGTTTATATATCCATCCATCCATTATCTTCCGCTTTATCCTCTATTAGGGTCGCGGGGGGGGGGGGGCCCCCCCCCCCCCCCCCCCCCCCCCCCCCCCCCCCCCCCCCCCCCCCCCCCCCCCCCCCCCCCCCCCCCCCCCCCCCCCCCCCCCCCCCCCCCCCCCCCCTTAAGCCACCGTGCCGCCCCCCATGCCCATCCATTTAGTCATTTTACGTTCCCAATCCAGGGGAGAATGTCTCAGGCGCTGGGCAGATACGCCCAGGACAGGGCGCCAATCCATCACTGGGCACACACGCAATCACACACTCACACAGTCTATATGGGGCAATTTTGGAGAATTACATTCACTTGATCCATGTTTTTGGACTGTGGGAGGAAAACGGAGAACCCGGAGGAAACCCACGCGGAAACGGGGAGAACATGCAAACTCAAACCGGGATTCGAACTGGGAATTTAGGAATGAGAGGCAAACGTGCTAACCACTAAGCCGCCGTGCTGCCCAATGTTTATATAAAAATCTAAATAACATCTGTAATAATGTTACATCCATAAAATCTCAAACAAAACAGAACTAATACAACAAAACAAACATGAGCCGAACAAACAGAAAGGAAATAAGGACAGGAAAACCTTTCAGCCCTGTAAAGCTCTGCACGTCTGAAGGGGGAAGCAGGCGTTAACCAGAGGAGCGTAAAGGCTGTGTAGCGGAGTCCATTTATAACGGTGAGGTAGAGTGACCCCTTAAGAACATCGATTTACTGAAGCCACCCAATCGATGGGCTCGGCTCAGTCCAGACCTGTCCAGTCCTGATTGCAGATCGGCGTCTTGGAAACACGACAGCTTGTGCTTAAGATACAGACTCATGAAAGCTGGCAAGCCATCAGCTCATCTGCGGAATCACGCCATCAGCAACCGAGGCGTGATGCTGCTGCATCATGGGAAGATTAACTATAGATTAACCGGCTTGATTAACTATAGATTAATAACAGGTAGTCTTGTCCTGCACGGTGAGGCTGGTGGGACCTATTTGGGTGTTTTCCCAGAATTTCCCTTTATTTTTAAATAGGACTTTGGAATTGTTCGGCTTAAATTTAGTAACTTCTGTTTAATGGGTGGGCGGCACGGTGGCTTAGTGGTTTGGCATGTTCTCCTCTCAGCGCTACGGATCCGTGTCCGTGTGTGTTTCCTCCTGGTTCTCCGGTTTCCTCCCACAGTGCAAAAACATGGATCAAGTCAATTGAGTTCTCCAAATTGCCCCATATAGAGTGTGTTTGTGTAAGTGAGTGAGCGATGGATCTGCGCCCTGTCCTGGATGTATCTGCCCAGCGCCCAAGACGTTCTCCCCTGGATGGGCATGGGGAACCCCCCCGCGACCCTAATATAGGATAAAGCGGAAGATAATGGATGGATGTTTAATGGGTTCCTTTTTCATTCTGTATTAACTCTTCTGTTTCAGACCCTTTGTGTATGCTGTGTCATCACAGCGTTGTCTCCTGGCCTTAACAAGGTATCAGGACATTCACAATCTGATGTCTTTTCAGTTCTTATATTTAGTTCTAATATTTTATCAGTGACCTCAAAATAGGTCATGACCCATTAATGATTGCAGACCATATTTATTTTTCTTATTCTGAGCTGTGCTAAATGAACCATTAATCATACGGCATTGTTAACATCGGTCATTTGGAGCACAGTGCACAGAGACGGCTTCCTCCAGCTGGAATTCACAGATGGCAACGTGATTTCTGTTCTTCAAATGCAAAAGGTACTTCAGTAATGAAAGATTAAGGTCTTTTAGAAAACTAGGACAGGATTTTTGGATGCTGTTCACTTGTTTATTGGGTCTGAACTCATGTTCCAACTGCAGAGCCCCAGAGGGGCAGCATGGTGTGCAGAAAGCCATGCTGCTTTCACACCAGAACCTTCAGGAGACAGTCATTTCAAACAGAATCAGTTCATCAGGGTTAAATAATCTGAATCCAGTACAGATCAAAACACAACACATGGCGCCGTGTTCCCGTTATGGGGTTGCCACTGTGCTATATACTATATATATATATATACATACATACATACATACATACATAATATATATATATATATATATATATATATATATATATATATATATATATATATATATATAAAATAATATATGTGTGTATATATATATATATATATATATATATATATATATATATATATATATATATATATATATATATATATATATATATATATATAGCACAGGGAGACGGGAGAACATGCAAACTCCACCCAGATTGGGATTCGAACCGGGAATCCCCAGCACTGAGAGGAGAAAATGGCTGTTATTGATTTCTATTTATATATTTTTTAGTACTCAAATTTGGTGTCACCATAAAACACAATGTTCAGTGTCGTAATAGCTCAAAAAACATTTAACAAACAAAAGAGTAAACTTAGTCAGTCTGGGTTTTGAGACTGTAAAGGTTTCAAAAACATGGTTTGCATGAAAGATACGTTTGCAGCATTTTACTGCCGTCTAGCGGATGATGATGATGATAGCACAGTGATAGTGACGTTTCTTAGAAATAACAGATTCCCAAAATGACAAAATATCAGTAGTCGATTTCTGATTTATGAAATGCTTTTCCTTTTTACAGAACAACTTTGTCCTTCTGCAGACTCCAGCATCACCAACCTAAATACACGCCCATCGATGTCTGAATTACAGGTCCTTGTTGATAAATGTGCCTTGGCGTGTTACTTAAAAAAGCTAAGGGTATTGGAAAGATTATCCATCCATTATTTTCCACTTTATCCTATATTAGGGTCGCGGGGTTCTCCATGCCCATCCAGGGGAAAACGTTCCGGGCGCTGGGCAGATACACCCAGAACAGGACACCAATCTATCACTGGGCACACACTCACTCACACACACACACACAGACGACACACTCTATATGGGGCAATTTGGAGAACTCATTTGAAATCCATGTTTTTGGACTGTGGGAAGAAACCGGAGAACCCGGAGAAAACCCACGCGGACACGGGGACACCCAGATGGGGATTCGAACCAGGAATCTCTAGTGCTGAGAGGAGAACGTGCTAAACCACTAAGCCACCGCGCCACACTTGGGAAGATTATGTCAAAAGAAATAAATAAATAAAATTATTTTCATAGGTACCATTCTGGCCACTCAAGGGACACCGTACAAACAGAACAACAACAAATAGAAATAAAGAAACAAATAGCAATTTAAAATTGGATTAAACTATGGGGTGCGGTAGCTCAGCGGTTAGTGCGGTTAGTGCGTCTATCAATCGGAAGGTTGGGGGTTCAAATCCCAGGTCCACTGAAGTTACTAATGTGGGTCCTTGAGCAAGACCCTTAACCCTCATTGCTCCAGGGATGTTGTGATGAACCCTGTGCTCACTTTATAAGTCGCTTTGGATAAAAGTGTCTGCTAAATGACCAAATGTAATGTAATGAAATGTAAAATATAGCACAGCAGTCTAAAATAGATGAGTCTTAAGTGATGATTTGAACTGTACAAGTGAATCCATGTTCCTGATATCAGGTGGCAAAGAATTCCGATGTCACCATTTAGCAGTGATGGAAAATACGGAATGAGTTGAAACGGCAAAATGTGATCATCACGTGAATGCAGTAAGCAAGTTGTGGGTTTACAGTCATAAGCAAAAGTTTGGGCACCCCTATTAATATTAATCATTTTTAGTTCTAAATATTTGGGTGTTTGCAACAGCCATTTCAGTTTGATATATCTAATAACTGATGGACACAGTAATATTTCAGGATTGAAATGAGGTTTATTGTACTAACAGAAAATGTGCAATATGCATTAAACCAAAATTTGACAGGTGCAAAAGTATGGGCACCTCAACAGAAAAGTGAAATTAATATTTAGTAGATCCTCCTTTTGCAAAAATAACAGCCTCTGGTCGCTTCCTGTAGCTTTTAATCAGTTCCTGGATCCTGGATGAAGGTATTTTTGACCATTCCTCTTTACAAAACATTTCCAGTTCAGTTAAGTTTGATGGTCGCCGAGCATGGACAGCCCGCTTCAAATTATCCCACAGATGTTCAATGATATTCAGGTCTGGGGACTGGAATGGCCATTCCAGAACATTGTAATTGTTCCTCTGCATGAATGCCTGAGTAGATTAGGAGATTAATGTCACTTTTCTGTTGAGGTGCCCATACTTTTGCACCTGTCAAATTTTGGTTTAATGCATATTGCACATTTTCTGTTAGTACAATAAACCAAAGATATATCAAACTGTAATGGCTGTTGCAAACACCCAAATATTTAGAACTAAAAATGATTAAGAATAATAGGGGTGGTGCGGCACGGTGGCTTAGTGTTTGGCACGTTCGCCTCTCAGCGCTAGGGATTCCCGGTTCGAATCCCCATCTGGGTGGAGTTTCCATGTTCTCCCCGTGTCTGCGTGGGTTTCCTCCGGGTTCTCCGGTTTCCTCCCACAGTCCAAAAACATGGAACAAGTTTATTGAATTCTCAAAATTTACCCCTATAGTGTGTGTCTGTGTGAGTGAGTGTGTGCCCAGCGATGGATTGGCGCCCTGTCCTGGGTCTATCTGCCCAGCGCCCGAGACGTTCTCCCCTGGATGGGCATGGGGAACCCCACCGCGACCCTAATAGAGGATAAGCGGAAGATAATGAATGAATGAATGAATGAATAATAGGTGTGCCCAAACTTTTGTATATGACTGTATCTTTGGAAATGGAGTGCATGTAAGATGGAGCACATTTAGAGAGTGTCCTGTTGGGTGTCCTCGGGGTTTTGTAATTAATGCAGTTAACGACTGGAAGCCAGGGATGAAAGATGAGCTTTACATGAACTCATGTGTGGGTTGAACACCAGGTGAGCTGAGGGTTCTGGATCAGTGGAAGAAGCTTGAATGTGAGCCAAGGATGGCTCTCGTGTACAATATTAAAACACTCACCTGTCCTGATGGAGTGGAAGACCGGCATGCTGTAGGACACAGGCCCTGGTGTTCCTCCACTCACGGTGAACAGGCTGATGTTGTAGAGTCGACCTGGATAAAGACCAGTTACGATGCGCCGTGTGGGGTTCGGTTTGTTCACCCGCAGTGCATCACGCGGAAGCCACTTTAATTCAAAGTCGTCGTAATCCCCGCTGGCTGGAGAGTGCCATGTGACCTCTAGCTCCCCGGCAGCATCAACTTCTTTTATGGACAGAGCAGATGGAGGCTCGGGAACTAGAGAGACCAAAAAAAAAAAAAACAATCAAACCGGCTTAATGTTAGGCTCATAAATGTTATCTGTAGTTTCGCCTCTCAGCTCTAGGGATTCCCAGTTCGAATCCCAATCTGGGTGGAATTTCCATGTTCTCCTTGTGTCTGCGTGGGTTTCCTCTGGGTTCTCCGGTTTCCTCCCACAGTCCAAAAACATGGATCAAGTCAACTGAGTTCTCCAAATTACCAAATTACCTTATATAGAGTGTGTGTGTGTGTGTGTGTGTGCCCAGCGATAGATTGGCACTCTGTCCTGGGTGTATCTGCCCAGCTCCTGAAACGTTCTCCCCTGGAAGGGCATAGGGAACCCCCCCGCAACCCTAATAGAGGATAAAGAGGAAGATTGTGGATGGTATGGATGTTATCTATAGTTCACTTTAGATCTTAATATATTATTCTGTTTCTTAAAATACACAATTGCTCATATTAACAAATAAAGTTAAAGGATGTAAAACTGTGTGTGAAGCAGACTCAGATCTACGGACCCGTTCGCCCGGTCTTGGTGGCGGTGTTGGTAAGATCTCCACTCCAGCTGATCACCACTGCTGTGTACAAGCGGCCTGGCAGAAGGTTCTGAAATGTTGCAGATGTCTGATCTGGCCCGAGTCTCTGTTCTGACTGCACTAAGCCTTGCAGAGAAACAACATATTCACTGACATCACCGGTAGCACCTTTCCAGCTCACCAGCAGACTGTCCATGTGACCCTCGTGGACAACCTGCAAATCCCTGACTGGAGAAGGAACTAGAAAGAAACAGGAAAGAGATTTTCTTTATTTACACACACACACACATATATATATATATATATAGATGGCATGGTGGCATGTCTCCTCTCAGCACAAGGGATTCCCGGTTCGAATCCCAATCTGGGTGGAGTTTCCATGTTCTCCCCATGTCCATGTGGGTATCATCCGGGTTCTCCAGTTTCCTCCCACAGTCCAAAATCATGGATTATGGTCAATTGAATTTTCCGAATTATATATAGAGTGTGTGTGTGTGTGTGTGTGTGTGAGTTTGTGTGTGTGTGTGTGGGTGAGTGTGTGCCCAGCGAATAATTGATGCCCTGTCCTGGGTGTTTCTGCCCATTCCCCGAGACGATCTCCCCTGGATGGGCATGGGGAACCCCCCATGACCCTAGTAGAGGATAAAGCGGAAGATGATGGATGGATATATATATATTTATATATATATATATATATATATATATATATATATATATATATATATATATATATATATATATATATATATACAGTATATATATATATATATATATATTTATTTAGGCTTTTTGTTTACATCCATTTTGTTCCCATTTCATAGAGAACTGCTCTCACCTGTTCGAGCCCACAGTGTGGCATCGCTGCTCAACCCTCTGCTCTTGCTAATCACCACCAGCTTATAAAGCTTTCCAGGCAGCAGGTGAGCGAAAGTACAGCTGGTCTGTTCCAACCTTCCCCTTTGATGGTGCTGGAGAGTATTGTCTTCACTGTACAAATAAAGGTCGTAATAGTCCACTCTGCCCTCAGGTGCATCCCAGCCATAAGAGAGCTCTCCGGTTCCGTTTGAAAGCAGACGGAGGCCTTTAACAGCAGCCGGACCTGCAGACAAACGCATCTTATTACTAAGTGTAGCGCTGAAGCACCAACTACAGAGACTATAAACTCAGAGACAGTTTCAGTTAGTTCATTTAGACTTTATAGATAATGTGGTGGAAATAATATTCTCGTGAGAGAATGCATATTAAAAGAAGTGATATTTATTTAAGAAAGATAATAGACAAAGCGAGAGAAAATGAGAGAGCGTTTTGCATTTTTGTCCCGCGTCTTTGTCAAAAAGATAATTAAAATACAAAAATTGTTTTCTAACTCCCTGGATCATTGCAAATTCCTGCAAATAAAGTGTTTTCTCAGTTTCTGTTCTGAGGAACATGGGTTGGCATGTGGGTGCCGTAGTGGTTACAATGTTGGGCTGTCAATCAGAAGGTTGGAGTTGGTTGTGAAGTTACCAATGTTGGTCCTAAATCAAGACTTTTAACCTTCCAGGTGATCCAGGGTGATCTAAATGAATAAATGTAATGTAAATGTATGTAACATCTTACGGGTCAGTCCTTCGGCAGTGACTTCATTGCTATACGTGGAATTGCTGAAAGTCTTGAGGTGCACAGTGTAGATCTTTCCAGGTGTCAATCCCTGGAACAGATAACGTTTGGTGCCAGCAGTAACGGAGATATTAACCACCACTGTGTTATCATCAGAGAGCTGCATGCTATAACCATCAAACACTCCGACGGGTGCTTCCCAGCTAACTGAGAGACTGTCGGTGGTATGTTCACTATCTGCCTGAAGAGCCTTTACAGGAGAAGGAACTGTAACACACACACAGGTTATTGCTCAGCATACAGACGGCAATACAATATTAACATTCACAACCTTTTATTTTAACCACTGAAAATCCTTTTTAGACTGAAAATGTAATATGACGAATGACTTCTGTCATCTATAACAGCCGTATAATCTTAATCATAATCCATCCATACATTATCTTCCGCTTTATCCTATATTAGGGTCATGGGGGGGGGGGGTTTCCCCATGCCCCAGGACACCCAGGACAGTGCGCCAATCTATCACTGAACACACACTCACTCACACAGACACACTCTATATGGGGCAATTTAGAGAACTCAACTGACTTGATCCATTGAGAACCCGGAGGAAACCCACGCGGGCACGGGGAGAGCATGGAAACTCCACCCAGATGGGGATTCGAACCAGAAATCCCTAGTGCTGAGAGGCGAACATGCCAAACCACTAAGCCACCGTGCCGCCCCCTTAATTATAATGTAAATGTCAAATAACTGTAAGGTTTTTGTTAAACTTTGTAAATACTTTTACCTTTGTTATTATATTTTTGTAATTTACGATAATGTGAAAACTGCTAAATGGCTCCAGGGAATAGAAAGAATGACAAGGTGGGGGATTAGTGTGTGTACAATGTAGGAATGACCATTTGTTTTATGAGTGTGAGAAGGAGTCAGAATGTCTGGTCTCAAGATGACCTGTCAAAATGTTTTATTGTGACTGGGGGCTCAGGAAGTCCCCACCATATATGGTAGGTCACAGTCAACCACACAGAAGAAGGATTTAAATGGACGAACTAGAGGACTTCGGTCAGAGCTCTCGGAGGATAGCAACAAGTTGTTATCATCCATATTTTTATTGTTTGATATTTACACTGTATTTTCAGTATTACGCATTAAATGTTTTTGGGAACATCTGCTGGCTCCTGGCCGCTTAATTGAACGCAACAATAACTCTGACTAACGAGGTATCGTTTTTACCTGTTCGACTGCTGATGGTTCTGTTGTTGGTCAGTGTTCCACTCACTGTCTCCACGGTAACTGTGTACAGCTGACCGGGAACAAGATCCAGCAGATCGGTTTTGTTGTCCTGCTTGGGAATGCGACGTGTGAGCTCGAGGTGGGCATTCTGGAGCAGATAGACTGTGTAGTACTCGATGTCTCCTAAACCAGGTGTCCAGGAGACCCTCAGAGAGCCAGGGCCAGGGATGAGCAGCAGATGTTCAACTTGACTGGGCACTGTATTAAAAAAAAAAGAAAATGATCGTATAGCATTAAGATTAGTGTTTTACTTTTCATGTTAGAAATTTGACAAAGGGGTGCTGGAGAGGGAAGGTCACTGGGATTTAAATATACCTTAGATAGTTTAGCACTAAATTCAGTTACTTAGTTTTTAAATTCAACAACCATTAACATCGAAAAAGTAGTTTTTTGGGTATAAATAACACCATAAAATATCATTTAAGATCTTTAAATATAACATTACCGTCGTCTCATATTGCATTCCTATGTATTACCACAAGGTGGAAGCAGTGAGTCGTTTATAATCCATTGAAGTCACTTGCAGATTCATTCATGCATTCATTCATTATCTGCCGCTTTTATCCTCCATTAGGGTCGCGTAGGGGGGGAGCATTCTCTATACCCATCCAGAGGAGAACGTCTCGGACGCTGGGCAGATACATCCAGGACAGGACGCCAATCTATCACTGGGCACAGACTCACTCACACAGACACACTCTATATGGGGCAATTTGGAGAACTCAATTGACTTGATTCATGTTTTTAGACTGTGGGAGGAAACCGGAGAACCCGGAGGAAACCCACGCGGACACGATGAGAACATGGAGAGTCCACCCAGATTGGGATTCGAACCAGGAATCCCTAGCACTGAGAGGCGAACGTGCTGACCACTAAGCCATCGTGCCACACTGGCAGATTGTGATGTTAATATAACAAAAGTACCCTCGAATATTTACGTTTTTAGACTAAATTAAAATTTCTTAATTTATTTATTAGATCGGTGGCACGGTGGCTTAGTGGTTAGCACGTTCGCCTCTCAGCGCTAGGGATTCCCGGTTCGAATCCACATCTGGGTAGAGTTTCCATGTTCTCCCCGTGTCCGCGTGGGTTTCCTCCGGGTTCTCCAGTTTCCTCCCACAGTCCAAAAACATGGATCAAGTCAATTGAGTTCTCCAAATTGCCCCATATAGAGTGTGTTTGTGTGAGTGAGTGTGTGTCCAGCGATAGGTTGGCGCCCTATCCTGGGTGTACCTGCCCAGCGCCCGAGACGTTCTCCCCTAGATGGGCATAGGGAACCCCACCGCAACCCTAATAGAGGATAAAGCAGAAGATAATGAATGGATGAATATTTATTAGATCTACATAGATTTTTGAAGGGGGGCTATGTGGTAAAGTGAGCATAAAGTATCAAAACTTTACAAAGCAATGTACATGTCTGTAATAACATTATTAATTTATATGACTTTTAAAACACTCTCACCAGTTCGTCCCTCTATGATCTGGGACTTTAGGTCCGAGCCACTGTGTGTGGACACGACTATCTTGTAGAGGAACCCGGGGTTGAGCGGAGAGAAGCAATGCCGCCGGACTGTGCTGTTGAGCTGGCAGCTCGGTATCACGGGTTTGTCATTGTAGAGGATCTGAAGCTGGTAGTGGTCCATGTCACCTGGTGGACTTTTCCAGCTCACACACAGATGCGAGGTTCCAGTCTCGGTCAGAACCGGATCTCCAGCAGCAGCAGGAACTGTGGGTCATACAGCACTAAGGTTAAAGTCACAGCACAGATATCTCACCATCATTTCATTATAATACTTTATAATCATTACATTCAGTAAAGTGAGAGACAGAGGCATAGACAGGAACCGTAATAACTACAGATAACTGGACAGACAGATATCACTCACGTGTTCGTCCCTCAGTGGAAATGCGAGACTCGTACTTTCCACTCCAGGTACCGATGGTCAGTGTGTAAAGACGTCCAGGAACCAGACCACTGAACACACACTCATTCTGGCTTCTGCCCACTGTCTGGTTCTGTAACAATGTGTTTTGGTGGAGAATTGATACGATGTAGTGGTCATAATCCCCCGTGGCGTGGTTCCAGTAGACCTTCAGGGCATCTTCTCGGGCTGAATGGATGGCGGTGGGTTTCTGCACTGAGGAGGGCTCTGGATTTTGGAGAAATGTGTATTTATTGTAAAATTTGCCATAATAAGGTGTTTTTAATACTACAATTACTACTTAAACTAATACATAACCACTAGTAGTACTTCTACTAATAACTACTAATACAACAAATTATAATACCACTAAATAATCATTATAATAATATTACTACTAATAATAATACAATGTCCACAAATACCACTACATTTATGAATACTAATACTACAATGACTATTAGAACTACTACTAATACTACTAACTAATATCTATAAATAAATAAAAATACTACAATGTTTACTACCACCACTACTACTACTACTACTACTACTACTATCACTACCACTAATAATGTTAATAATCTCAGTGTATATGGTCTAATTTACTTACCAAGTAAATAGTACACAAATTTTTTTTAAATTAGATTAAGGGGGATTTGGGAAAATCGTTTAGTAAAAAGAAAAGTAAATATTCATTCATTAATTATCTCCCGCTTTATCCTCTATTAGGGTTGCGGTGGGGTTCTTCATGCCCATCCAGGGAAGAACATCTCGAGTGCTGGGCAGATACACCCAGGACCCAGTGACCGTGCCGCCCGAAAAGTAAATATGTTTATATTATTGTATATTTAAATCAACTAATTTAAATAATATCATAATATTGGTGTCCATTGGGGGCGGCACGGTGTTAAATATACAACATACAATACGGTGTTAAATATACAATAATATAAACATATTTACTTTTCGGGCGGCACGGTCACTGGGTCCTGGGTGTATCTGCCCAGCACTCTTGAGATGTTCTTAGTGGTTAGCACGTTCGCCTCTCAGCGCTGGGGATTCCCGGTTCGAATCCCAATCTGGGTGGAGTTTCCATGTTCTCCCTGTGTTTGCGTGGGTTTCCACCGGGTTCTCCGGTTTCCTCCCACAGTCTAAAAACATGGATCAAGTCAACTGAGTTCTCCAAATTGCCCCATATAGAGTGTGTGTGTGAGTGAGTGTGTGTCCAGAGATAGATTGGCGCCCTGTCCTGGGTGTATCTGCCCATCGCCTGAGATGTTCTCCTCTGGATGGGCATGGGGAACCCCACTGCGACCCTAATAGAGGATAAAGCGGAAGATAATGGATGGATGGTGTCCATTGGAACAATGTGTGAGCATGGCTGTCATATTGGTCAGAGAAAAGGTATTCACTGGTTGCAATCTACAAATTCACTACAAAATCCTGTTAAATTCAGCATGCTACTTTTTTAAAAGCCTGAGCAGATGCTTGTGCAGCTTTTAAAATGATACTCAACACACAGTAAGATTTAGTATAGAGCAATGTAACGTAGTGTAGTATTGTGTATAATTATATTGTATGATAGTGTCCTGTTGTGTTTGGTGGAGTTTACTCACGTGTTCTTGCTTGCACTACAGTAGCGTTTTTATAAACGCCACTGCAAGTGCTGACCGAAATGTTATAAAGTCTGCCGGCCACGAGGTTGCTGAATTCTGAGTTGAGCCTCGTTACAATGAGCGTGTGCAAAATCCGCTCCCGGTCTTTCAGGATGACTTCGTATCTCTCCACGTTTCCCGCTGCGGCCGTCCAGGAGATGTTCAGGAAATCAGGCCGCCCGTTGTTTGTGACCGTTACTCCCGCAACAGATGCTGGAACTTAATGAGAACGAGACAAAAAGTAAAAAAAAAAACACTAATGACTATTAAATGTGCAAATAGTTGTTCAAATGAAAATACAATAAAATGTGAAATAAAACTGTGTGTGAATTTCCAACCCTATTACAACTGTTATTCTGTAGTCCACCCACGCCCACATTTGTAGTTTTTAAAAAATGAGGTAATTAAATGTTAAGAACCCAAAAGCTTTCTTCTTGTGTACATTTTTGTCCCGTACATCACTGTATCCTCCTAATTACAAGATTCATTCATTCCTCCGTGGCGGCTTAGTGGTTAGCACGTTCGCCTCTCAGCGCTGGGGATTCCCGGTTCGAATCCCCATCTGGGTGAAGTTTTCATGTTCTCCCTGTGTCCGCGTGGGTTTCCTCTGGGTTCTCCGGTTTCCTCCCACAGTCCAAAACATGGATCAAGGTCAATTGAGTTCTCCAAATTGCCCCATATAGAATGTGCCTGTTTGAGTGAGTGTGTGCCCAGCGATAGATTGGCGTCCTGTCCTGGGTGTATCTGCCCAGCGCCCGAAATGGATGGGCATGGGGAACCCCCAGGCGACCCTAATATAGGATAAAGCGGAAGATAATGAATGAATTAATTTATTCCTCCATTATCTTCGCTTTATCCTCTACCTAGGGTGCCCATCCAGAGGGGAATGTTTCGGGCGCTGGGCGGATACACCCAGGACAGGAGGCAATCTATGACTGGCCACACACTCACTCAAACAGACACACTCTATATGGGGCTTTTTGGAGAACTCAATTGACTTGATCCATGTTTTTGGACTGTGGAGATCGGAAACTGGAGAACCCGGAGGAAACCCACGCTGACACGGGGAGAACATGAAAGATCAACCCAGATTGGGATTCGAAGCAGAAAGCGCTAAGAGGAGAACGTGCTGCCTGATTATATATATATATATATATATATATATATATATATATATATATATATATATATATAAATTTAGTTTTTTTTTGCCATTGACCATCCATCAGCAGGTGACTTACTCATGGCTTAATCTACTGGCCTTACTGAGTGTAAAGTTGTTTGAAAGTGTATTTGCTTCCCCCTATTGTTTGAACTCTATATCTCGACTTTGTTAACGGTGGAAGTTCATCGCTGAAAATAGCTCGACGGTTTCATGGGAAAACAGTTGGGTTAAGCGAGCAAGGCTTTGATAACATCCTACTCTCCTCTGTACAGAACTTCCTGAAATTTCTCAGATTCCCTTTGTAATGAAGCACTATTGTTTTACTGGCATTTCAGAAAACAATTCACTTTCTGAGCCAAGCATAACTCCACTCTCTCATGAGCAGACACGTAGCAGACGATAACGCTCAAGTAATCGCCAAGATGGGTTTTTATATAATGTAATACCACCGTTGGAGTTAAATACTGAAAGAAAAGCTTTTTATTTATTAAAAATAATATATTTTTTAAATTTTTATTTATTTATTTATTGGGCGACACGGTCCCTTAGTGGTTAGCACGTTCGCCTCTCAGCGTTAGGGATTCCCGGTTCGAATCCCCATCTGGGTGGAGGTTCCATGTTCTCCCCGTGTCCACGTGGGTTTCCTCTGGGTTCTCCGGTTTCCTCACACAGTCCCAAAACATTGCTCAAGGTCAATTGAGTTCTTCAAATTGCCGCATATAGAGTGTGTGTGTGTGAGTGTGTGCCCAGCGATAGATTGGTGTCCTGTCCTGGGTGTATCTGCCCAGCGCCCGAAACGTTCTCCCCTGGATGAGCATGGGGAACCCCCCGCGACCCTAATAGAGGATAAAGCAGAAGATAATGGATGAATGAATATTTAATGAATATTTTATTCTGGTCCAGATCTGGCCCATGTCTTATTTTTTATTGGGCCAACTTCCTGCATGGACTGACGGCACTCGGGTAGACTCATCTCTGTTTTAAGATGTGGGCCACGTCCTCAGAAAATTAGGGCCATGCATTGTGGAAAAGTGTCTCACATGAAGATGGCACTGCACAGCTTAACCATTTCTTAAATATATGGGTCACATATGGGGATGGCACAGTGGCTTAATGGTTTAGCATGTTCTCCTCTCAGCACTGGGGA
This sequence comes from Corydoras maculifer, assembly GCA_019802435.1. NCBI lineage: Eukaryota > Metazoa > Chordata > Actinopteri > Siluriformes > Callichthyidae > Corydoras > Corydoras maculifer. Next base: position 621,916 of record JAFMOD010000813.1, on the reverse strand, counting down.
TTCCCGGTTGGCATCACAATCTGGGTGGAGGTTCCATGTTCTCCCCGTGTCCACGTGGGTTTCCTCTGGGTTCTCTGGTTTCCTCACACAGTTCAAAAACATGGATTAAAGTCAATGGAATGCTCCAAATTGCCCCATATAGAGTGTGTTTGTGTGTTTGGCGCCCTGTCCTGTGTGTAACTCTCCAGCGCCCAAAACGTTCTCCCCTGGATGGGCATGAGGAACCCCCCTCCCCCTCCCCGCAACCCTAATGGAGGATAAAGCAGAAGATAATGGATGGACGGATAGGTCACACATGGTCAATAGTCATTGAAAGCATCCAAGTTGAATTGACTGCTCTAAATTGCCCCTATATAGTGTGTCTGTAAAAGTGAGTGTGTGTCCAGCAATAGATTGCTGTCCTGTCCTGGGTGTATCTGCCCAGTCCCTGAAACATTCTCCCCTGGATGGGCATGAAGAACACCCCCCTCACACACACAGTAAACACAGTCAGGTGTGTAGGTACCTGTGTAGCAGCTGGCTTCAGCAGATTGAGACAGCTCTGCACCACTAACTGCAGTCATCAGGACTTTATAGGATGCTCCAGCTCTAAGGTTGGGGAAGTGGAGGCTGGTGGTGTTTGCAGGAACGGTAACGTTGTAGACGCTTTGTTGATCATATAAAAGCTGAATTTTATAAGCGTCCAAACGTCCATGTGGCTTTTCCCACGTTGCGGTTAAGGAGTCAGTGCTCTCCATGTTGCTCAGTCTCAGGTGATTCACTTTCATAGGCACTAAAGATAAAAAAAAATAAAATTACAAAATGACAACAACTAAAAAAACGGCCAACAACCGATATGATGTGGGATAAAAACACAGGGTTCATCCCACAAGAGACAAACAAGGAGACTTACACGTTCTTCCTGTGATGGAGACAGAGCTTTGGAAGTCTCCACTGGTGCTTTGCACAGTGATCTTATATGAACTCCCAGGTTCGAGCACATTAAAGGTGCACTCTCTCATGTCGCGGTCCAAGCGTCGCGTTTTGATGGCGGCCGAGTCATTAGCGTAGTGAAGCTCCACAGTGTAGCCATCACGAGAACCTGAGCACAAACTGTGGTTCCATAAAGCACTGAGGGAGGTTTCATCGGCATGACGGATGTGTAGCTGGGTTACAGGAGGTGGGCCTGAGGGGGAGGTGGACTCATTTAATTTACAATTAATTTACAATTAAATAAAAAATACAGCTGTTTATGTTTGATTTAAATAGCATTGGAATTAAATTGTTTTTATCTACTAATATTAATGAAGGCGGCACGGTGGCTTAGTGGTTAGCACGTTCGCCTCTCAGCGCTAGGGATTCCCGGTTCGAATCCCCATCTGGGTGGAGTTTCCATGTTCTCCCCGTGTCTGCCTGGGTTTCCTCCGGGTTCTCCGGTTTCCTCCCACAGTCCAAAAACATGGACCAAGTCAATTGAATTCTCAAAAAAAAAAAAATTGCCCCGTTTAGAGTGTGTGTGTGTGAGTGAGTGTGTGCCCAGCGATGGATTGGCGCCCTGTCCTGGGTCTATCTGCCCAGCGCCCGAGACGTTCTCCCCTGGATGAGCATGGGGAACCCCACTGCGACCCTAATAGAGGATAAGCGGGAGATAATGAATGAATATTAATGAAGTAGAGATAAGAGAAATGGGTACCTATTCCTGCACGGCAGTACGTGACACTCTCCTGGCCTCCACTTCTTACCTTCACCGCCGCTTGGTACACCCTCCCAGGGTGAAGGTTAATCCCAGAAAAGATGAATTCACTCACAGATTTATCTAAAGATTTATTAAACAGCATCTCGCTGCCATTAAGTAGCATGACATGATACTGCTCCCTTTCCCCCTCTGGAGGCTCCCAGCTGATCTTTAGGTCTCCATAAACAGCCATGGTCTGGACCTTCAGCTGCGAGGCCTCACCTGGACCTGCAGCAACAGAAACCCACGAACATTAACTTAACTTATAAGACCATTTCAGTTCGTATCTGTTAGTGCCATAATTTTACAGTTCTCTTATTTTTAAATGTTTATTTGCACAGTGTAAATGCATAGTTCAATTTTATTTTATTTTATCTTTATTCTATTTTTCTTATCCTCTTAAACAAATTTTAACTTCATGTGGAGAAGTCAGGAAAGAATTTCTCTGCTGGCTGCTCCATGTATATCTACGTATGTGACAAATAAACCTGATTTGATTTGATATCAAATGCTTTGACTGTTGTTTTGAGGTTTTAAAACGCACATCCGTATTAATTACACATCGCCATAGTTCACTTACGAGTGGCGCCGGTCACATTGCACTGGGTGCTCAGATTCCCGCTCCTGGTATAGACCAAGGCCTGATAGGTGCAGCCTGGTGTCAGCTGGTCGAACAGAACCTCAGTGCTGTTGGGAGCCAGGATTTTTTCTCGTACACTTGAGCCTGCGGACAAAAGCCGCACCAGGTAAAAGTCCACGTCACCCAAAGCTTGAACCCAAGAGACCTTGAGGCTCGTTGAACTCCTGTTGCTTTCCATTTGCAGGTCAGAGACTGGACTGGGTCCTGCAGGGGAAAGCGTTGTTTCAGAGGTTTGGAACACATTTGTATCATCTCTAAATATTTGGAAGAAAATAATAAATACTATAAAGTTGTCTGGTCTGACTTTCAGTTGCAGACTATAAAATAAAATAAAAAATTATATCAATGCATATATTTCTCTTTCTACCCCAAAGTGATTGTGTGTGAGTATATGTGAGAAAGAGAGAGTGAGAGTGAGGTAACAAAGGTATGATTGACAGTTCAGGTCATGACATTTCACAGTTAGCTAAAGGCTAAGCTTCTCTATATACAGCAGGAAACAGAGGTAGGGCGTCCACTCTGTCTAAAATATTAAAAGGTTAAACACACATGCCCACGCACACCCACACCAAGAGAGCGCGAGAGAAAGAGAGAGCGAGATAGATTGAGATCTGTCGAGTAAGGTTGCTGACACCAGTTTTTTTTTCTCTTTATGTAAACAGCGGTCTAGATGTGATCTATAAGCAAACAAACATATAAGATTGCCAATGTGTAAGAGCGTGGACAATGCACTGATATCATATTTTGTGCTTTTAGTAAATTAAAAAACATGTTTTAGTCACAGCTTTGACTACCTTAAAAGATCCATCCATCCATTATTTTCTGCTTTATCCTATATTTGGGTCGCGGGGGGGGGGGGGTATCGTATATTAGGGTCCCCATGCCCATCCAGGGGAGAATGTTTTGGGCGCTGGGCAGATACTCCCAGGACAGGGCGCCAATCTATGGCTGGGCACACACTCACTCACTCACTCACTGACACAGACACACACACTCTATATGGGGCAATTTGGAGAACTCAATTGACTTGATCCATGTTTTTGGACTGTGGGAGGAAACTGGAGAACCCGGAGGAGACCCACATGGCCACAGGGAGAACATGGAAACTCCACCCAGATGGGGTTTCAAACCGGGACTCCCTAGTGCTGAGAGGAGACCGTGCTAACCACTAAGCCACTGCGCCGCACCTACTTTAAAAGCTCTCACATAATATTTAACAAGATCAGAGTTTAATTAACTTAATGATACTCGTTAGGAAAGACCAGGTGTTATGATGTTCCCATTAAAGTCCTTATTAAACAATTAGCAGCCATGCTGCTTTAGTAGTACTCACAATTACTTTTTAGTTTAATTAAGAAAGAGCAATAACAGGTGAAGATGAAAAGCAGACGAGCTTCTCTAACCGGATAATGATCCTAAACTCACCTTAAACTCTTAATGGACTCCTTAATAAGTAACAGGGTTTTAAAGACCTTAACACTGTGCAACAACCTGACTTATGTAAATTAACTCCTATAATTATTTTATGTTTTTGTTTTATTTTTTGTGCAGCGACTTATTAATGTTATATAGGTTTTGTTATGTTCCTTTGGTATGTTGTTTCCCGGTTTTTAAATATAATCCATAAACAGTCGATAAACAGCAGTACAAGCCTGATGGTCCAAACTTCATTTTCTAACATGGAAAAATAAAAAAACTCTCAAAGATGTAAAGACTGGTTTGCTAAAATACTTTTAAACTGGAGTGTTAGTGAGTACTATCAATTTTATGATTTAAATGAATTCTAGAAAATTATTAAAAAGCTTTTATGGGTTGAGGATGAGAGATGATGTTAATTCTTTTAGATTGTAGTGATGATGATGTTTTATTAATGATGAGTATAATAATAAATTATGTTTTTTTTTATAAAACAGGTCGTTCCGGGCCTTAAATCTAATTGGCTGAACTGTTTGTCCATCTGTGACATCATTGAGAATAACACACACCTCTGACCGCTTCACATTCAAATCAATGAGTGACATACTATACATTATTTTTCAGATGTTTTTTAGGAACTGTGTTCTGTAATTTGTTAGTTAGATAAGCCGGAAACCTGTTACTGAGCAATCAGTGTTCACATAAAAAACTGGAATAGATTACGTCGTGGAAAACCAGATTATTAACGACTTTGAGTATTAGTATAGCAATCAGTACTTGTTTGCACTAAGACGGAAGTAGAGTTCCAGCCGCCCGCCGCCTCAGTGATGATGCTGATGTTGTAGAGACGTCCAGGAAGCAAGCCCGTCATGATGTAGGAAGAGGTAATGTTGTCTAGCGTAGCATTCCAGGTTAAGCCTCGTCTCTCTGTGTCTCTGAGCAAAATTCGGAATTGCTCCACTATTCCAGGGCCGTGTTCCCAACTCATTCTTAAGGTATCCGAATCGCTGAACACCCGAACATGCTGGACTGCTGACGGCCCTGACGAACAGAACAGAACAAAACATAACCAACGTGTCCAATGATTTTGGGTTTTATAAATCAAGGGATAAATACATCCATCCATTATCTTCCACTTTATCCTATATTAGGGTCGCGGAGGGTTCCCCATGCGGGGAGAACGCGTGGGGTTCTCTCCATCCAGGGGAGAACGTTTCGGGCACTGGGCAGATACACCCAGGACAGGGCGCCAATCTATCGCTGGGCACACACTCACTCACTTACTCACTCACTCACACAAACACACTCTATATGGGGCAATTTGGAGAACTCAATTGACCTTGATGCATGTTTTTGGACTGTGGGAGGAAACCGGAGAACCCGGAGGAAACCGACGCGGACACGGGGAGAACATGGAAACTTCACCCAGATGGGGATTCGAACTGGGAATCCCTAGCGCTGATAGGAGAACACCCTAAACCACTAAGCCACCGTGTTGCCCTGGATAAATACATACATACTGATATAAATTCTGTACATCGTGTACTGCAAATACAATTAGTTATTATTATGGAGCTTTTGTAATACATCCTCCTCGAGTTGAGTAGATTACTGGAATTTTTGAATGTTAATTACATAATTACATGTTACATAACACTTTAGGGAGGGTGCGGATCAACCCGCCACGGTTCTCTTTAGTTCTTTATTATGAGAGCACATTAGGTCATTCAGTGGAGGTGATGTGTGAGTGAGATAAGATTGTTCTGGAATGTTTTAAAAAGGCCAGCGCTGGCGGGATCCCGAGCTGCCTGTGGAGAACACATGGAGGGAAAGTGAAGGGACGACGGGAGACCTTTAAGGAAGAATGACAACGGCAGATAGATCTTTTTTTTTTTTTTTTTTTTGGGGGGGGGGGCCCCCCCCCCCCCCCCCCCCCCCCCCCCCCCCCCCCCCCCCCCCCCCCCCCCCCCCCCCCCCCCCCCCCCCCCCCCCCCCCCCCCCCCCCCCCCCCCCCCGTGGCTTAGTGGTCAGCACGTTTTTCTCTCAGCACTAGGGATTCCCGGTTCAAATCCTCATCTGGGTGAAGTTTCCATGTTCTCCCCGTGTCTGCGTGGGTTTCCTCCGGGTTCTCTGGTTTCTTCCCACAGTCCAAAAACATGGATCAAGTCATTTGAGTTCTCCAAATTGCCCCATATAGAGTGTGTCTGTGTAAGTGAGTGTGTGCCCAGCAATGGATTGGCGTCCTGTCCTGGGTGTATCTGCCCAGCGCCTGAGACGTTCTCCCATGGATGGGCATGGGGAACCCCCCCGCGACCCTAATATAGGATAAAGCGGAAGATAATGGATGGATGTTTAATGGGTTCCTTTTTCATTCTGTATTAACTCCGTTTCAGACCCTTTGTGCATGCTGTGTCTGTGTCATCACAGTGTTGTCTCCTGGACTTAACAATGTATCAGGACATTCACAATCTGATGACCCTAATATAGGATAAAGCGGAAGATAATGGATGGATGGAACTCACTACACCGAGGGCCATCAGGCTCCATAATACAACTGTGTTGGGCCGGAAGAACAAATAAAACAACAGGACATTTAAAAACTGTCTATTCTACTTTGAACTGTACCACTTAGGTCTCCATCCACACTGGACACTTTATTTTTATTTTTAATTTTAATATTATTACACACTTGACACTTTATAACGTTAAAGGTAAATAGCCTTTTTTAAATTTATTCCCTCTATTAAAATACTGTTTATTTTTTTATTGTACTGTTACTGCTACTGGCTACTAAATAAATAAAGTATTCTATCTCACTACACTGCCACCCAAATGTTTTACTTTGAACTAGTAACCAACACACAGTTTCCAGATCCCTTTCAGCACGAAAAAGGCTTTGCATGCCACATATGTTGCATTCATATGATCCATCCATTCATTATCTTCCACTTTATCCTATATTAGGGTTGCGGGGGGGGGGGTTCCCATGCCCATCCAGGGGAGAACGTGTCGGGTGCTGGGCAGATACACCCAAGACATGACGCCAATCTATCGCTGGGCACACACTCACTCACTCAAACATACTCTATATGGGGCAATTTGGAGAATTAAATTGACCTTGATTCATGTTTTTTGGACTGTGGGAGGGAACTGGAGAACCCAGAGGAAACCCACGCGGACACGGGGAGAACATGGAAACTTTACCCAGCTTGGGATTCGAATAGTGGTGAGAGGAGAACGTGTTAACCACTAAGCCACCGTGCCGCCCCTGTTGCATTCATATGCCCCCTCAAAAATATAATGAGCATATTGTTGAGTCAGGATGCATATTTTATTCCATATAATTAATCCATTTAACTTTGTGCTTTTGAATTTAGATGACATTATAAGACAATTATATATCAGCAGGTGATATTTTTAGTACAATGTCATCATGATGTAAATATCAGACATTCTGTGGATACAATCAGGTAATGCAATGGGAGGGTGAGGAGAAAAAGGCCGCATAGATCAACCTCCCTATCAAAACAGGGTAAAACCCCCCAGACCCCCCCACCCCATTTCCTTTTGCACAGAAGAACAATGGGGTGGAAAAGGGCAGGGGAGAGGCCAGAACAGTCTGGAAATACTTCAGGTCAGACTGCTGTTCTGGAGGCAAGCCAAATAGCATAAAGACACGCATACACTTACACACACACACATACACACACACACACACCCAAGAAATTTAGATATCATCTTGTATGTAATGTTTCATAAGTTATGATTATTTTAAGCTGTAACACTTCTGCACAACCTGTACCTGACACCGTCAGGCCTTAGAACAAGAACCACTGATTTTTCCATTTGTTATTTAGGGTTTTAGGCTTAGAACATTGTAAAGCCGTTTAATGGCAATGTTCTTCATCCATACACCCATTATCTACCACTTTATCCTCTACTAGGTTCGGGGGGTTCCCCATGCCCATCCAGGGGAGAATGTTTCGGGCACTGGGCAGATACACCCAGGACAGGATGCCAATCTATCACTGGACACACACTCACTCACACAGACACACTCTATATGGGGCAATTTAGATAACTAGTTGACCTGTGGGAGGAAAATGGAGAACCCGGAGGAAACCCATGCGGAGTCGGGGAGAACATAGAAACTCCACCCAGATTGGGATTCGAATCCCTAGTGGCAATGTTGTAAAAAAAACCATTACAACATATAATAAAAGGAAATACAAACCGTTTGTCATGTCTTAAATCCAAACCTACGGTTTTCTATGTCATTATTGTTAAACAGGCGGTTAGCATGTTCGCCTCTCAGCGCTAGGGATTCCCGGTTCGAATCCCAATCTGGGTGGAGTTTCCATGTTCTCCCCGTGTCTGCGTGGGTTTCCTTCGGGTTCTCCGGTTTCCTCCCAATTCTCCAAATTGCCCCATATAGAGTGTGTCTGTGTGAGTGAGTGTGTGCCCAGCAATGGATAGGCGCCCTGTCCTGGGTCTATCTGCCCAGCACCTGAGACATTCCCCCCTGGATGGGCATGGGGAACCCCCCCGCGACCCTAATAGAGGATAAAGCGGGAGATAATGAATGAATTATTGTTAAACATTCTAATTCTCTTAGATAAAAGATAAAAGAGATAAAAAATAATCTGCACATTTGAACTATAAGAGTACTGCATCGTGCTATCAAAAATCTGTAAAATAATATCAAATTGCAATACCTCCACCCCCATGCTATAATAAGATAACATTAACATCAACTAGTAATCCTACTTTTAATATAAATCCTTATACTATGTAATTGTGCCAAATTCCATCTACCATAGATCAGAAATTAAAATCTGATTGGGTGAGGGTGCGTTCCCTGAGACATGTGGCACCAGCCGACCTGTTTTTTGTATTAAAGTTTCCGTTATTAACCCATTTTGGCTCACCTAAAATATAGAGCTGCGCTCCCTGTTTGTGGACATGAGCTCACAGATGCCTGTGATTGTCTAGTATGTGTATTTGTAATTAGACTTAGACTTAGCTTTATTATTATTCAAATTTACACAAAGGTTTACAAAGGTTTTGTCGCATCAGTGCAGTTGTGTTAATGCAGTTAACTTCACCACAACTTACTACAAATTAAAACACAAATTTTTAGGATGTTTATCTCTTGACCTGTTAAAGAAAAATGTAAAGAATTTAGAATTTTGTTCAAACTGAGAGAATTATACTAGAAATAAAAAAAATAATTAAGTTAAAGGAAGACTTTGAGCTGCTGCAGTAGTTTAACTGCAATATACAGTATATATCATTCATTCATTATCTTCCGCTTATCCTCTATTAGGGTTGCGGTGGGGTTCCCCATGCCCATCCAGGGGAGAACGTCTCGGGCGCTGGGCAGACAGACCCAGGACAGGGCGCCAATCCATCGCTGGGCACACACTCACTCACACAGACACACTCTACAGGGGGCAATTTTGAGAACTCAATTAACTTGTTCCATGTTTTTGGACTGTGGGAGGAAACCGGAGAACCTGGAGGAAACCCACGCAGACACGGGGAGAACATGGAAACTCCACCCAGATGGGGATTCGAACCGGGAATCCCTAGTGCTGAGAGGCGAACGTGCTAACCACTAAGCCACCGTGCCGCCCATACAGTATATAATATAATATAATTAATAATTAGTTTAAAATTGACGGCACGGTGGCTTAGTGGTTACCACATTCGCCTCTCAGCGCTAGAGATTCCCAGTTCGAATCCCCATCTGGGTGGAGTTTCCATGTTCTTCCCATGTCCGTGTGGGTTTCCTCCGGGTTCTCCGGTTTCCTCCCACAGTCCAAAAACGTGGATCAAGTCAACTGAGTTCACCAAATTGCCCCATGTAGTGTGTGTGTGTGTGAGTGAGTGTGTGTGTCCAGCGAGTGTCTAGGTTGGCGCCCTATCCTGGGTGTATCTGCCCAGAGCCCGAAACGTTCTCCCCTGGATGGGCAAGGGGAACCCCACCGCGACCCTAATAGAGGGTAAAGCGGAAGATAATGGATGAATTAGTTTAAATTATTTGTTTTCTTGTGACATCATTTCCATCATTTTTTATGTAAGAATATATATTTTTTAAATAATATCTTTTGAGTGTTTTTAATATCATCAGTCACATTACACATACAGAGCATCTTTCATTCATTCATTATCTTCCGCTTTATCCTCTATTAGGGTCGCGGTGGGGTTTCCCATGCCCATCCAGGGGAGAACCCAGGACAGGGCGCCAATCCATCACTGGGCACACACTCACTCAAACAGACACACTCTGTATGGGGCAATTTTTAGAATTCAATTGACTTGATCCATGTTTTTGGCCTGTGGGAGGAAACCGGAGAACCCGGAGGAAACCCACGCAGACACGGGGAGAACATGGAAACTCCACCCAGATGGGGATTCGAACTGGGAATCCCCAGTGCCGAGAGGCAAACGTGCTAACCACTAAGCCACCGTGCCACCATACAGAGCATCTTGAAATCCTAAATTATCCTTTAAATGTTTGAATTAACTAATTTTAAAGAAAGACTTATCGTGTAGTTTTATGTTGGTATAGTTTTTAATAACAAAAAATTGGGGTATTAAACAACCTCCTTATTCGCTTTTCAGTAATATTATTGTATTTAAATACTGTATATATTATTGGATTTTTTTTTTACTCAGCAGTGTGATTTAGTTTAATTTTTAGGTATATAAAAATGTATTTAAGTATTTTGGTTTAAGAACCAAAAAAATATTCGTGGTATAAATCAGATATTAATAATGCATAATAAGTACATGCATAAATCATGATTTAATTATATACATAACTCAGAATGAGCCTCTAAAAAATAACATATAACACATAAAATACCAATATATAACTATAATATTATAAGACAAAGTGATATAATGCTTTATAATTTTTTTTTTACTATTATTACTTTAATAATCATTATTAATAGTGATTATTTGTGGAATAATGAAAGATTATAAGAGTTTATAAGTGCACATAGGTATAATTCTTAAGTCGATGACTTAAATACTAACACATTTAGACCTATCACAGATCAAAATGTTATCAAAATTATTATAGTTTTTATTTTTTATTTAAACAATTTTATTTTAGTTTTTTAACAAACTATTAGCGCAGCAAATGTTAAGTGTCAACAGAAGATCTTTCGGAATTGATTTATTTATTTAAAAGCCTGATGTTACTGTTTGGATTTAGAAGTCTAACCCTTGATTCATTCAGTTTAAATTAAAGTTCAGTGTTAATTTTTAATTTTGAGGTGATCTGGTTTATGAAGCTGTTTAAATGAAGATTTAAACAAATATAATGCAGAAGGAAAAATATTATAAAAATAATAATAATAATTTAAACATTTGAAATGATCACTTATGCAAACAAACTAATACTGCGATTAACTGGCAGATAAACATTTCATGGGTATTTTCAATAGTGGATGATGTATATTGTGTCTATGTAAATCAATCACCCTCAACGATTGTTTAAGAACCACGATGTTTTTAAACCAAATTTTCCTTGTGACATATAAAAATACAAGATTCGAAGGTTGCATCAATAAAAGAGTGTACAGCTTCACTTTACTTACTGGTTGCCAGAGACACATTTTGATGATACCCATCAATTTCTGAGAATACGTTCAGGTGGTACCATGTTCCAGGGTCCAGATTCCCAATTTTACACACAGCTACATGACTATTCCCTCGATCCTGATGACAGTCTGCAGATTGAGCGGGTCTGTCTCTGAGCATCACTCTAAAGCGACAGTCACTATTTGACACGTTCAAGGTGAGTTCTATCAAACTGCTGTGAATCGATGAAGCTTCAGGAGCTTCGATGCTACATGGTTGGCCGTTTGTCAATAAAACACCCTGAAAATCACACGAACAATGATTGTATGAGATAATAACAAAGATTCAGTATGAATAAACATGAACAAGATGCTCTTACCACAACTCCACATGCTACCCAGATGGCTACGGGAAGAGCTCTCAGCATTTTGATTGTTAGATTATTAGATGATCTTGGTTAATAAATAGAAATTTAATTTAAAGAGACACTTGAAAACATAATCCAAGGGTTTTGGGGATGAGTGAAAAAGTAGTCTCCCCATGCGTTAGGTATTTTGGTCTGTAGACGTGAGGGGGGTCAGCAGAAGCCTCAGTCGGAGCCTTGGATCAGCTGTATCTCAGTCATCGACCAACGATGGTCCAAAATCATGGATCAGGATTCTTCAAACTCACACAGTCCGGGTTTCAGAGTTTACCTTTTTTTTTTTTTAAATCCAAGGTCCTGGTTCGGTTTGGATGATGGTTTACCGGGTTGTAAGTGCAGGATTACGGCTTTTCCTGATGAATGTTAGCTCTGCTTTGTTGTCTGCAAAGCCTTTCAGGCAGTCCACCCCTTTCCTTCCTGATTGCCCACAAAGCAGCCTGGCGGTTAAAGTCACAATGATTTTCATAACAATAATCGGGTTGTATAAAGGGCACATGTATTAAAAGGTAGGTATTTTGGTTGAAACAAATTATTTTAGAGTATTACACATGCCTGTATTTAATCAAAAAAACAAAGCAAAAAAATAATAAATCCAACTACAACAGCCGTCAATGCAAGATATATATATATATACGCTAGCCATGTTTAACATTATGACCACCTTTCTAATATCATGTTGGCCCCAATACTAAACCTGACTAAAGATGAGCTGTGACATTCGGCACCAAGATGTTAACATCTGATTTACTTTAACTTCGTTCAGCTGTAAGGTGGAGTCTGTATAGATCGGACCGGTTTGTCCAGCACATCGTCCGGTTTAAGTACGTGGTACATGTCAAAGCAAGATTCACGTGGATTAAATGACCCAAGGCTTCCCATCAGAACACTAAGCCCAAAGCATCAGACAAATTTTGAGAATGGAATGTCAACTTGCTGCCTCATATAGCCAAATATCAGCCAAATATCCACTTTATCCTCTTCTAGGTTCGCGGGGGTGGGGGTTCCCCATGCCCATCCAGGGGAGAACGTCTCAGGCACTGGGCAGATATACCCAGGACAGGACGCCAAACTATCGCTGGGAACACACTCACTCACACAGACACATTCAATATGGGGCAATTTGGAGAATTCAATTGACCTTGATCCATGTTTTTGGACTGTGGGAGGAAACCGGAGAACCCAGAGGAGAACATGGAACCTCCACCCAGATGGGGATTCGTACCAGGAATCCCTAGCGCTGAGAGGAGAACATGTTAACCACTAGGCCACTGTGCCGCCTTAATGAAGAGATCCATCCATCCATCCATTATCTTCCGCTTAATCCTATATTAGAGTCGGGGGGGGGGTTCCCCATGCCCATCCAGGGGAGAACGTCTCGGGAGCTGGGCAGATACACCCAGGACAGGGCACCAATCTATCCCTGGGCACACACTCACTCACACAGACACGCACGCATACACATTCTATATGGGGCAATTTGGAAAATTCAATTGACTTCATCCACATTTTTGGACTGTGAAAGGAAACCGGAAAACCCGGAGGAAACTCACGTGGACACAGGGAGAACATGGAAACTCCACCCAGATTGGGATTCGAACCGGAAATCCCTAGTGCTGAGAGGACAACGTGCTAAACCACTAAGCCACTGTGCCGCCTTGATGAAGACATGATCCACGGTATTCACTTTACCCGTTGGGCAACCTCGTCGGTTTAAAGCTACACTGTTCAATTCACACAGTGTAAGAACTACAAGACGAGTTCCAGGATTCAGACAATCGGTTTATTTGCTGCCAAGTAACAGAACCAGGAATACAATCAGTTAAAGGACAGCTGGTCAAATGTGTCCAATAAACACACCGTTTCACAATATAGGTTCTCATAAAGCTATTAGAGGAATGATAGAGTGAACATACAGTATTTATTACCTCAGCATTAGATCAATAGTATATTTTTAAAACTCTCCTTAACAAGAATACAGCAACGACAGATGCCTCGAGTCAACAACGTGGTCTTATTTTATTATATGGAATAGGATGACCATATAAAGAGACCTAATGATTATAGATGGAAACATCCGCTGTGTGACAAGTACAGTTTATTTCAACATTCATGTTTATTCGCGGTAAAGAGAGAGAAGGTCACAGATGCAGTACTTCTTCCAAATAGTGGAAAATAGATAGAAACAGTGAGGCAGTAGACACACAAAAACCATCGACATCGACATGATCAGGATTAGTACCATGTGCTACAGACGTCTAATCTCCATCTAAATATAATTAGTCAACCTCTGTATCACAAATAATTGCAATTTAAAAAATCCAACGATACAAAAATGTAAGAAACAGTAACTGCCACGAACAAATCCACCTCTACAAATTAAACAGCCATCATTTTAGGCAGCGGGAGCTGAATATAGTTCAACGAGGTTCATATAGTTCTTTTAACACATATTTACACCATACCAGCGTATGCCTGTGTGTGAGAACCAGAAGTGCTTTAACTATAAATCATCTGAGACATCATCCCACTATTGCACACGCAGCTGATCTGAAATCAGTTCAAAAATATATAATCTTTAGTCATTCTGAGGAGCATTCATTTGATATTAGCTGTTGTCTTTAATGTTATGCTGTAATTAACTTATTAAAAGGTTGAATATGGATTTTATATTGCATTATGAGCAATAAGACGACAGCATCCGAGTCCAGATGACTTAATGAAACATAAAGGATGCCAGCATTGACTCCTGAGTCTAAGTAGGATGTTTAATAGTCAAAATAAATGGGGTTTTATATAAATCACCATCTAAATATATCACGTTATGTGGTGAATAAATATTTTCAGAACCAGATGTGTGTTGTTCTGGGCACATTTCCTCCTCTACATCACTGGATCCTCTTAATTACGAGGTCCGTTAGGAGTCTCAATGCTAATTTTGCTGCATGCAAGCTAATATAACTGCACATCGGTTAGACATCAGTAAGCTACCGCAGGGTAACGCGGCGCTTTGGAGGTGAAGGTACCATATGGTTTGTTTTCCTTTTTTACAGACATACAGAAAAGTATTAAAGGAGTAATATAATTGTACAACAACAAATCTACATGCAGCATTATTAGCATTATGACTCTTTAAACCACGTCCTGGCTGAAGCAGTGCCATATATGGAGATGACAGGATGACATGACTTTGGTGGTCTACATTACATTTACATTTAGCAGACAGATTTATCCAAATAGAATTACAAGTGAGAGAACAAGAAAGGCCAATAGAAAGGTCTTGAATCATACTCTATACTTTACACACTACACAATAGTGTAAATCACCACGTCCTTCTGTGTAATGTAAACACGTCTATAACAATTCATCAGAAGCCAGACAACAGCACATTTTACCTCCAAAGCAGAAAAACTAATATAAGCTTATAGAGAAGTGAGATATTTATATATATACTTATGTATAAAACCATTCAGGTCTTTCACTTAACAAACGCCTGTCCTGTTTCAGCGTAAACATGTGCACCGGCTCATTCTATGGGTAACTCAGACTACACATGTAATGATGTATAACAGTAAGTACTGGCATGTAGTAGAATGAAAACATGATAATGATCCAGATTTAAAGAACAATCCAAGTAAAAAAAAATAAAACAGTAGCAATAAATACAAAATAAACCAAAAACATTATGCAGTACCATGAAATAATAATATAAAAAATTACATGTGAAATAAGTTACATATAAACACATTCATAGTGCAAATGTGGTGCAGATGTGGTGCAGGGGCATTACGTACAGGCTCCAGTCTAAATCTCTAGTTACTTTTACACGTACACAATAAACCGATGACACAATGACCTGAGCAGATACGAGATACAACCTCTGAACTTTAATTAAGTACTTTATATTTAGTTTATAGTCACATGTTTGGAATCTGAAGCCAGCAGTATGTATGCTAAAGGCTCAGCAGCTAATCAACCCCACTAAATATATCTGCCATAATTAAGATCAGATGGAATGTTGGACCTCTTGTCCAATAGAAGAGTCTAAGCTCATAGGGATTGTCATCTTTGCTGTTCGGGTATATAATAAAAAGAAATGATATTTTGGTAGATGGAGCAAAAATGTGGAATAAAGCTTAGTAAATAGTGCAGAAAGTGATTATACTTTCATAGAGGAATTTTATCTCGATATTAAACAATTATATATACAGTGGGTTGCAAAAGTATTCATACCCCTTGAACTTTTCCATATTTTGTCACATTACAACCACAAACATACATATATTTCACTGGAATTTAATGTGAAAGACCAACACAAAGTGGTATACAATTGTGAAGTGGAATGAAAGTTATACATGAATCAACAATTTTTTTACAAATAAAAAACTGAAAAGTGCGATGTGCAAAATTATTCAGCCCCCT